>JASFXZ010000005.1:5180000-5780000 GCA_032209605.1 Mactromeris polynyma
TTGTACCGTGTAAAATGTGATTTTTGGGGTAAAACCTTTAAAAAAGTAACCAAAAACATGGGAATTTTTGGAATTTGCTAATAACTTTGTCACATTTTGCAATAAAACTACCAAAATTACTATATTTAATAGATATTGTATAACAGTACATAATACCTAAAGTATAGATACATTGTAACAAGTGAAATGTGATTTTTGGGGTAAAACCTTAAAAAAAATGACCAAAAACATGGGAAATTTATGGAATTTGCCAATAACCATGTCAAATTTTGCAGTAAAACTTCCAGAATTACTTTATGTAATAGATATTATATTACAGTACATAATACTTATAGTATAGAAACATCGTACCGTGTGAAATATGATTTTTTGGGTAAAACCTTCAAAAAAATAACCAAAAACATGGGAATTTTTGGAATTTGCCAATAACTATGTCAAATTTTGCAATAAAACTACCAGAATTACTTGATATGATAGATATTATATTACAGTTTAAAATACCTAAAGTATAGATACATTGTATTGTGTAAAATGTGATTTTTGGGGTAAAACTTAAAAAAATAACCAAAAACTGGGAATTTTTGGAATTTGCCAATAACTAAGTCAAATTTTGCAATAAAACTACCAGAATTACTTGATGTGATAGATATTATATTACAGTTAAAAATACCAAAAGTATAGATACATTGTATCGAGTGAAATGTGATTTTTGGGATAAAACTTAAAAAAATAACAAAAAATGGGAATTTTTGGAATTTGCCAATAACTAACTCAAATTTTGCAATAAAACTACCAGAAATACTGTATTTAATAGATATTATAGTACAGTTTAAACTACCTAAAGTATAGAAACATTGTATCCTGTGAAATGTGATTTTTGGGACAAAACTTAAAAAAATAACAAAAAATGGGAATTTTTGGAATCTGTTAATATCCCGTTCATTTTAACTATAAAGTTTTCAGAATAGTTATTTTTAACTCATGTTATATTGCAAAATCCATACTTTAAAGCATAGAAGTAGTTTATAATGCGGAATGTAATATTTATTTGAAAAATATATCAAAAAAGAAATAACTAAAAAGTTGCAATTTCTGGTATATTTTGCCTATTCCTGGATTAAAAAAACAAAACAATGAAAGTCACAGAAATGACATAAGCTACGTGTTATCTCTCAATATAACATATGATAACATTATGCTATCAAATCAAACAAGAAATATGGTTTTGAGGTAAAAGTTCTGAAAACATAAACAAAAATGCTATTTTCCGGAAGCCATATGAATTTGATCACACAATTATATGATTATAATAGAAGCAATGTCGGTGTCTTAATGCAGCATATTAAGATATGCACAATGTATTAGTCAAATGCCAAATCTGGGCTGATGGCAATCTCACAGCTGACTCCTTTGCATGTGAATCAGGCTGAACTATATTCAAATCCAAAATTCTTGTAGCTACATGCTACTGTACGGCAGCCAGTTTGACAAGTGCACCGTACAACTATCATTATGTGAGCACGAGCTGGCGCTCTTCCAGTTGACACTGGATATAGTTTGTTACCTATTAGTTCCCAATCCCCATTCTAGCGGGTCCAAATCATCATGTCCTTCCCAGTCCTGTATTTTAGAGATACTCACAAACTATTGTACATAGATGCATCAGACGTAGTTGGTAGTTTGTTTGGGGTCCACATAAATTGATGTTAGTGCAACCTTTTCAACAAACGTAAAAAGGCATACGATGTTCAAACTTTGCCCCGACTCCCTTTCATATATGCAAACTAATGCTTGTTCCCTGACCGTGTTCTGGCCTCCTTAGAGACTACTTCTGGACTCGGATGAAAGTTGTGTGAAAAATATTATATTCCATCATGCAATTCTTGGATGTGACACTACATCAAAATTGTATGGTTTGAACATTGTATGCTACATCTACGTGTGTTGAAAAGGTTGCCAAGACCTCAATTTATGAGGATTTATGTTACAAATATATATTACATTCCCCATCATAAACTGTTTCTATAATTTATATTATTGATTTTGCAATATAACATTTGGTGAAAATTACTGTTTTGAAACTTTTACAGTGAAAATGAACGGGAAATTATCCGATTCCAAAATTTCCCTTTTTTTTTTTAGTTTTACCCCAAAAATCACATTTCACATGATACAATGTTTCTGTACTTAAGTATTTTGTACCCCAATATAATTTATATTAAATACAGTAATTCTGGTAGTTTTGTTGCAAAATTTGACATAGTAATAGACAAATTCCAAAAATTCCCATTTTTTTATATTTTTTTAAAGTTTTACTCCAAAAATCACATTTCACATGGTACTATGTTTCTATACCCTTGGTATTTTGTACTGTAATATAATATATATTAAATACAGTAATTTTGGTAGTATTATTGCACAAATTGACATAGTTTTGAGCAAATTCCAAAAAATCCCATTTTTATTTAAATTTTCAACCATTTTACCCCAAAAATAACATTTTGCACAGTGTGATAGTTTTATACTGATAGTAAATAAAATTGGTGGTTTATATGACACAAATCCATCAACAGTTTGTCTGTGCATATTTTCCCTCCTATTTTTCCACTGGTCTAATATATGTTTGGCAAATTCCAGAAATTCTCACTTTCATTTATATTTTTACTATTTTACCCAAAAAATCACCTTTTTCATTGTATTCTATTCTGAACCTGAGGTATGTTGTAGAGCAGTTTAATATCTATTAAATACAGTTATTGAGGTAAATTTATAGCTAAATTTCGTCGAGTTATTGACAAACTCCAGAAATTCCCACTTTAATTTGTTGTTTTTTTCACCATTTTACCCCAAAAATCACTGTTCACAACATATGATGTGTCATTACTTAAGGTATGTTATGGTGCAACATAATGTCTATTAAAAACAGTTATTCTGGAATTTTTATAGCTAAATCTGATTTTGATATAGTCAAATTCCAGAAATTCATACTTTTTTTACCTTTTAGTACATTTTACCCCAAAAAAAGCATTTTGCACCGTAGGATTTTCCTATACTTTTTTTTCCTTACACGGCAGATATTAAACAATACATTTATGCCAAAATCATTTCTGTGCATTTTTTTTCCTTTATTTGCCTTTTTTTCAGTAGATTGACTGGACTATAATGCAATATCAGTTAGATATGTTGGATTTGATAACAATCCAAATATTACAGACGGACATTCTTCCTTAAATATGGTGATGGCTAGAAGACCGATCGATACATTTGGTGATTGGTTATTTTTTCGGCGCCGCCGTACTAGCATGGTTTTGCTATTTGCATATCAGTGATGTGTACACCAATCAAATCTTACGTTAACCACCAAGGCAACTTCTCTTCAACCGAACAACGTTTGTAACCTTGACCCGGATTGGTTAACCTTTCGATGAAGGGTACGTTACCGTACCGAAATCCACAGAATTTCGGTGATTTTACCGAAATCCATCTTGGATCTGGAGTGACCATCAATCGTAACATCTCGGCATTTTTTTATGTTGCACAACAAAACCTTACGATTGCGCCGACCATCTTTTTTCAAGATATTTCTTGTTTTGTTTGTTTTGGCTGTTTATGTCGTTACAAAACAGTAGTTCATTATATACGGCGGTAATTTTACCTAACAAGTGCTCCTGGGTAACCAACCAGTACTAACCTGTTTCTCCGCCAGTAGTTGGATACTTCTCCATACAAATCAGTATTCAGAGGTGATGGACAAATGACTTGTGATGCATAAGGCCTAACTTCAGTCAAATCGTCACAGAAGTACACACGCCTCGTCCTGGTTTCAGACCCACGACCTCTAGATGAGCTGTCGATCGCTCTACCGACTGAGCCAACCGAGCGGGCCGTGATTTTTAGTTGTTCGGTAGAACAACTAGTTCTATGGCAATTTTCGACGGTCGCATTGCTTAACTACGAAAACTACTTTTTTCTGAAAGCGGCGCAATAATAACAGGTAAGTGAATCGGTTAAAATAGTTCAACATCTGAGCGTAACCTACTTAACCTACTCCATACTGGTAGTAATCTTAACTGCGAAATTAAATTTAATGGTTTAACAATGATGATTCGTACTTTCTGTGAATATATTAGTGTTGAATACAAAACCAGGGTTCAATACCGAACAACTCCAGTGCTTTCAGCGCTTTGATTCTAAATTGCCTTTGATGCATGAAACAATAATAATGTATGAGTATAAATCGTATCAATTTTTTTTACACGGTGCATGGTATTTGGTTACGAACGTTTCTTGCAGTTGTAACAATAAATTAATTATGCATTCAGCCTTGCAAGTGAATGAAGTATTTACGATATCAAAATCCCTTTTTTGAATAAAATCAGCCGCCATCGCGGGATTTAATTACTGTAATAGTATTTATATTCTAATATAATGTTTCGGTGAAACTGATTGCCTTGCAGAAAAAAGTTTGTGTATTCGCTTGAAACAGATGTGAAGATATCTAGAAAATTAACATGAGACTTCATAAAAATTATGCAACCAGGTTAAACAAATATTTTCTTATCATGATGTAATCTGATGTTATACTTGTCGACGATACAAATGACATTAATTAATAACAAGAGGGACCTGGTGGCTTTGATTCGCTCACCTGTGATTGATAGCTCAAATAATATACACATATAATCGACGAATCGGTATTTTTCAGGAATCGGAATAATCTTGATAAGTAGTAGCCTTGGAAGAGGTTCATCTTAGGAGAATTTGTCTGTATTTTTCGGCGCAGCCGTACTAACATGGTTTTGCTAATTACATATTTAGTGTTCTGTAAACCAATCAAATCTTACGTTAACCACCAAGGCAATTTCGCGCAATTTCTCTTCAATTTAAAAATAGTTGTAACCTTGAAGCAGATTGGTTAATATTTTCTATAGTGTATTTCAAGATTTATCCAGTAAGTATCCTTGTTATTCATCACCACGGGGAATTCTCTGGTGTTGGAATTAAGAAGACTTTCTTGGTTTTATGTACCAGTCGCGAACATTTATAATTATTCTTTTAATCAGATAAATCGCTATGTTACAAGTTTATTAACATGGATGTGTGAGTTCACGAATTACGCAATAAGTAATGTTGAACTATATTAAAACAGACTATACTGTGTCTTTGATCACACTACGGAGTTATTTATTATGCCGTCTCATTCGGAACACCTCGGCATTTTTGGCTCTGCCGAATACCGCCAAGAAGTTACGATTGATGCAGTCTCAAACGCAGTGATCTCCCCTTACAGGTCTCGGAGTATTTGTAGTATATCGTAATTGAATGACATTTAGGCATTTTTTATGTTGTACAACAAAATTTAACATAGAGAGTGCAACCAATTTGCAAACTTCAAGTTGTGCCGACCATCTTTTTTAAAGATATTTCTTGTTACAAACTGGTATTATTTAAACAGTCATTATAGTGGGTCAGCTAAGGAACATTTGTGCAAATGTCAGTATTTTTACAAACTGGTATTATTTAAACAGTCATTATAGTGGGTCAGCTAAGGAACATGTGTGCAAATGTCAGTATTTTTACAAACTGGTATTATTTAAACAGTCATTATAGTGGGTCACCTTAGGAACATTTGTGCAAATGTCAGTATTTTTACAAACTGGTATTATTTAAACAGTCATTATAGTGGGTCACCTAAGGACCATTTCTGTGTTTCGTATATAATATTCAGCACTGTTCTGTTGATTCCGATAAGAGCGATTAACGCCTGACGGAGATTCTATCGTGGCAATAGGCATTACTTGTATTAATTATTAGGACAGTCTGACAATTAAAACTGTATTAAAATGAACATGTGACGTAAACATGCAACAATAATGGTCTACAAAAGCCACGTGTGCAATTTCACTAATGAAAAAAAAGCACACGCATTATAGTAAACAAAGCGATACAGCTTCACATAAATCAAGCTACTAAAACCTGATTTTATCTAATATAGTACAGTAAAACCTCACTTTAAGACCACCTCAATAATAAGACCACCTCAATAATAAGACCACCTCAATAATAAGATCACCTCAGTAATAAGACCACTTCAATAATAATACCACCTCAATAATAAGACCACTTCAATAATAAGACCACATCAATAATACGACAACCTCAATAATAAGACAACCTCAATAATAAGACCACCTCAATAATAAGACAACCTCAATTATAAGACAACCTCAATAATAAGACCACCTCAATAATAAGACCACCTCAATAATAAGACAACCTCAATAATAAGACAACCTCAATAATAAGACAACCTCAATAATAAGACAACCTCAATAATAAGACAACCTCAATAATAAGACAACCTCAATAATAAGACAACCTCAATAATAAGACTACATCAATAATAAGACCACCTCAATAATAAGATCACCTCAATAATAAGACCATCTCAATAATAAGACCATCTCAATAATAAGATCACCTTAATAATAAGACCACTTCAATAATAAGATAACATCAATAATAAGACCATCTCAATAATAAGACCACCTCAATAATAAGACAACCTCAATGATAAGACCACCTCAATAATAAGACCACCTCAAAATTAAGAACACAATCTTTGAGTCCATTTTCACTATTTTGCACTTTTTGAACCTCAATATAAAGACCACCTCAATAATAAGTCCAGGTTTTCAAGAGTCTCAAGACGGGTCGCATTAATGAGGTTTTTTTTGTAATTACAATGTGCCAGCCGAAACATAGGACTTCTTATTTCATTAATTCTACTTCCATTTAGCATTATGAGAATGAATCGTACAAAGCATCCAATGAATGACTAAACGCATTGGAGTGCGTGTATGTGAGTGTGTTCACAAGTTTGCTTGAGAACGGTTGAAACCAACAGCGAAAGGATAAGCCAATGAAAACATGTTTTACAAAATATTGACCAATAGGCCGTGTGCGCACAGTAACGGTATCCTCAACTAATTTTGAATTCGATAGTAACTGTTTTCTCTCATGGACCTTAATGCCGTTTTTCAACAGATTTTTCAGTGGGCATCACAAGCCTTATATATGGGACAAGTGTTTGTTAGAAACCTAAAGTCTTTGATTCAATACATATCTTAAAGCGGACACAGAGCTAGCACTGACATCAACATTCGAAATGGGTCCGCGGCGAATACATATCTGGAGTCGAATAACAAGCCAGCTCGTACATCATTATTCGAGTTTTCTGAATATTTGAAAACAGACCTTGTAGCGAATCCAGAGTTGTTGGTCTTATATCCAATTAAATATGCTAATTGGAGCACGTGACTAAAAGACACATTTGATGTAGGCAATGAATGTTTACAGTGTCGCCCAAGACTTCTGCATGTTAATTTAATGTACAACAAAGCATGCCAAAACTTGTTGTAAAAATGTTTCAGATCATGACGCATTATCAAAACTATGTTTTTATCTTATTTTGAAATTGGTTTTAGAAAAATGCCCATTTAATTTGGGGAGAATATTTGCCATGGAAAATAGGCCAGAAAAAAATGTTACAAACAACTTGAAAACAATAGGGCAGAACTGAACGTTTATGTAACGTGTATTGTTATAGGTGAGAGTAAGGTTTTGTGTAGTTTGCGTATGCCCCCGGGGCACAAACATTTAATGTAGAGACGTAAAATCCTGAACTTAGATATCAAAAACAAAGTTGTTTAATTCAAACAACAGCTTTCCCCAGAAACATTTTTGCATTGAATGCTAATTTAAATTTATTGGACATAAAAATACAACTGAATATCGTCAGATCCATTTCTATGAAAGCCGTTATGAAGTTATTCAGCAATCGTATATGTGTGTTTTTGGTATTTGTTCACGTATCTATGAAGCGTATTGCTAATTTCTGCTTCGCGTGGGTCATGCTCCGTTTGTGTTCTTATATTAATTGTATAAAGGAGCAGCCGTCGAGCTTATCAGTGCCTTTGTAGACTTATTTCTGTTCGTTTCTTTTAGAGACAAATACCGTATGATACGTGTATGAGGTCGCACGGTCATAATAGGGTCATGATATACCCATGTCTGAAATCTCTGATAAATTCCGGCAATTATCGGTTTGATCTCCGTTATTTTCTGGCATGTTTCGGTAATTTCCGGCATTTCCCAGCAATTTCCGTTACATTTCGGCAATTGTCGGTTATCTCCGTTTTCATAAGTGAATTCCCCTGATTTCCAAGGGAAGTCACTCTTACAAACTCAAATTTTAAGTTATTCAGAATGACCTCCCATGTCACGAATAGCAACAAAGGGCCATAACTCAATGAAAATTTATCCGAGCATGGCGCGCTGCAATCTTATTAAAATCAGCTCCAGTCGCACGCTCCTATCCTATACGCTAACTGGATCTGATGACTGCGCAATACAGGTCACGTTCTTGTGACCTTTGAGTAGCCAATCAAATTGTCGGCTGCAAAATGCTTTGGTATAGAGTTATGAATTTTCGACGATCTCCGAGAACCGCAACTCCTACACGGCAACATTCTTTGGTTGATCGGTGTTGTTTGTGTGGTGTTTCGTTTGTGAAAATATTTATAACCGGAAGCGACAGGAAGGACGTTAAAAATAGTATAACCAGAAACTCCGAATAAACAATAAAGCCATTTTGAGAAAGACGACAAACACGGTTTTGTAAGGAGAAATTTCATTGGACCACAAACGAGCACCTGGTTACGCATATCTATTTTTAGAGAGGTTATATGAACGTGATCTCTTACAGAGTGTAGTCAGATCCTAATAGCAGAAAGTAATGGAGCTAAAGTTAGGGGCTGATTTCAATATATGCACAACTAGTCTTGGTACTATCAAGTCTTGTGAAGTTCCATTGAAATCTGTCGAAGGGTAGCCGAGAAATAGCGCTGACAAAAATATTCACAAAAATATCAAAGGGCCGTAACTCTGTGGAAATTTATTCGACCATGAAGTACCGATGGTATGCACAACTGAGCTTGGTACAATTAAGTCTCATGAAGTTTCAATGAAATCCGAGCAAGGGTAGCCGAGAAATATTCACGAATAATAACAAAGGGCCATAACTCCACGGAAAAAATATGTACCGTTCTGCTATATGAAATATTCACGGTTTAATCTTCCATTATCATGAAATCGAGCACAGTGACCAGTCATTTTTATTTCATATTTTGTTTAGAGACATTACACTGTTAAAATATACAAAGTTTAAAGGAAATCTCTCCGTTAGAAAAATGGCCTTATTGTTGGATACGCCTTTAATGACTTTTCAGTTTTTGAACATGGTCATTGGCTATCTGACACATTGTTATCGGCTAACTGGGAAAAGTCGTTACCGGGGATTTTGACCCTTTTTAACCACCCGCCTGAGTACACTAAACATAGAACCATATTGGTATAACCTTAACTAATGAATACACATAACCATTTTCCTAATTGGTCGTTTTTTACATGGTCATAGTTCCTGCAATAAATAATAAAAAACTTTGTTGTCAATCTCTTGCTTTGAAACACAGTTTTCATAGACGACCGCACAAAATCATCCAAGCATTATACAACCAAAATTATGCACGTGCGCCACGGACTTGTGTACGAGTCCAATAATAATATTTAGATTCTTTCTCTAACGATACCCGAAAGTAATTACCAAAAAGAAGACGAAAAGGGCGCACACGACAATTGAAGAGCATTCACGCGCAGTTGGAATGCTGTCCATGGGAGCTTCATTAAGACGAGTAATACACTGAACAGAATTTCTAAACGTCCACTTGGTATTTCGTAGAAATATAAGAACAGAAACAAATGATCATATTTGCGCCTATTAAACAGACGGGCAACCTGAAATATTAATAAAACACATATATTTTTATAATTATTTTAAAAATTCTATTTCAAAATTTGAATTGATCAATTAATTTATAAAGTTAGTCATACCTGTCGAATCGGAGTACCAGCATCAATCATACCGACGGCTCTATCGCGTTCTTCAGTGGTCATTCTCGCCATCTTTTGTTTTTTCGTGTTGGCCAAACAACGTGAATTGCATTGAAATGAAATTTACCATTTACTACACAGTACACGTGATCCTCGTGCCAAAAGTTGAAAATCGTACTCACCGTCACTCGAGGTGAACCATGGCGATAAATAGGTTTTTTCTTTGTGAAAGTCGATAGAGTACTATGTTTAATACTAGAAAGTCAAATTTAAAGTCGGCATATGTAACATTTTCTTACAGTTGTTTTTTAATACATGGACGTTTAGAAAATTCATTCAGTGTCATAATTTCTTTTGTTTATTTGTAAAAAACATTCAAACTTGTTTCAATAAGTCAAACGGAATATTATATCAATTACAATGTAATTCACATTCTTCCTTCTTTTAGGTGCCACTCATGTTCAACCGATGCCTATTTATTCTTCATATACCATGGCGCAAATACCAACAGTCCGGAACAGCGCAGGATCGCAGACGAACTCCATCACGCAGAGTTACCACACAAGCACAAGCTTTACTAAACAAAACTTATATAAATAGTTCAACATCTGAGCGTAACCTGCATAACATATTCAATACCGGTAGTTATTAAGTTCAAAGATGTACCGGCTCGTCTGAACATAAAATGTTTGAATTGGCTATGTCCAATATTGTTGTTACATTGGCTAAACCATCTCTAATAAGAGCCATTGCAATGTAAAACCGATTGAAAAATTGTTTTTATCATATTTCTAACAGTCTAATTCTAAAATAGCATTATTGTTAAAAAATGGAAGTTTTTTTTAATTTTATGATGTACCAGCATCTTTCTTCAACAAATATGAATTAATACATTATGAGTTCATTCTTTGTTAATGGATATTTATTGATGTCTTAACTATAGGAAATATATTTTTCTTGCTTAGTTAGGTAAACAAATGAAAAAAAGTGAGCATAGTATTACTTTAACGGTTCAACAATTGACAATAATGGTTCGTACTTTTTGTGAATCTGAAAATGTTGAATACAAAACCAGTGTTCAATACCGAACAACTTCAGTGATTTCAGCGCTTTGATTCTTGTTGTTGTTGTGGTTATTATGCTGTATAATGTACTTTTCATGGTTGAGGCACAAACAATAAAACTCATTCGAGAATGTTTACAACATATTTTGTTTCAAATAAACATTAAATTAAACATATCTGGAGTTACCACTTGTATGACAAGAAATATAAGATGACCAATTAGAAAAGTGGTTCAGTGTATACGGTCAAGTCATGAAATGTATGCATACACAATTCTAGAATTTGTCCTCGAAATAATATCATCATCTTATACGTTGTTCGAGCTGCATGTCAGAGCCACTCAAAGATATTCTTTGTTCCACAATAAACCTGAGGAATATTGATCGAACGACAAGCCATATATGGTTAAATTCACACTGATGACGTCATGTTTCCCCCCAGATTGCCATTTTTGTAAGATTTGCTCTTTATCCGAGCATAATGCAACATTCAACACGTAGTCATTATATTCTTTATAGTATGTTTATCTTTTTGTTTTTCCTCATCTTTCTTATGTCTTAACGATATGGCAGGTAACTATATATTCATAAATAATGTTATTTATACAAGGGTGTGAAAATGATTTGCGCTTATACATGGCTACGAATCGTATGCGTAATCTGCTCCGGGGGTACTAATATTGACTGGGGATGTAAACATACAAACATAGATATGATACCGCCATTATAAAATCAAAATTGAAGATACTTCTTTGATCATTAGATCTAAATTTGGTCAAGATTTGTGAAGGTCAAAACTAAAAAAATCAAGGTAATTATGAAGCTCAACTAGTCACAATAATGCATTAAATATCGTACATCAGCTCCTAGACACCTAGATTTTTAAAAAACAACATGACATTTAGTTTATATTCCAAAATAACAACAACAGAAACAAGGGGTGAGTTCGGAAAAACTAGTTATTTATATTTTTATTTATATAATTTTGAAAAACAAATCGATAGCATAATCTAGTATTCTTTCTCTCCTTTCCAAAAATACTTTTGATATTAAAATATACTGAAAGGAAATATGTGTGTATTTACCTAAAACATCCATCAAAAGTCATTCTACGTGTACAATTTAACTATGCAGTGTATAGAGTTAATCCATAAATGTGTATATTGATAAACTTGTCAAAACACATCGCAAGGCTATCCGCCTTAAAGACAACCTCAATACTAAGACATGATCAAAATTAATAACAAAATGTTCAAGTCCATTTTTTGCTCTTTATCCTCAATGTTAAGACCACCTCCATAAGAAAACCAGTTGTCAATGTTCCCAATGGCGGTCTCATCATTCAGGTTTGTCTGTATATGGAACTTCGAGATTGACCATATATAGTCTGATTCCTCATATGGTTTAACTCTGGTGGTCAGCATACTGTAACAATGTGAATAGCATCATGTCTATTGTTATATATTTATGTATGATCTCATATGCTGTTGTTGTATTTTTTTGGTTAATTTCTTATTGTCTGTATAATCTATACCTGCCTATTATAATTGCTTGCGTTGTGTTCGATTCTAGAGGTACGGACCCGTACCCGTAGCCACTGCCTCGTTAGAAATTTCAAGGGAAGTTACTCTGTTAAATCATTGCATTCGGAGTACCTCGGCCAACTACGTCAAGTGTGTAATCGTTGCTCACTTGCTATTTTCTTTCTGAAATCGAAAGTAGGGTTCGAAGTCAAACACAGAAAATGGCATCTGGAGGGCGTTCTCAGCTGAATATGTCGGAGGAAATATTTGATATTGTGTGTACAGCGTGTGCAGAAAATAACAAGACAGCAGAAGCTGTGAAGTATTGTGTAGAATGTTGTGGTTATTGCTGTCGGTCATGTACGGATGGACACAAGAAGGTCTCAGTATTGATGAAACACAATTTGATGGACGTCAGTCAAGGACCCAAAACGAGCAGTCAACAACCTAGTTTGTTGGAGTTTCCTACAGAAAGATGTAGCATACATAAAGGGAAAGTACTGGATATGTATTGTGAAGGTCATGATGTTGTTGGCTGCTATGTCTGCATTGCAAAAGATCACATTTAAGCTAAATATGTATTCATATGGATTTGAATTTTGCTACAGTAAAGTTAGATATTGCTGTTGGATGCAGCGGATGTGGGGCTGAACCCACAACCCGCTAAACACTAGTACGACGCTCTACCGACTGAGCTAACCGGGCACTTTACTAACCCCACACCACTACACACACCCGGAATTTGAGGCTCAACGACCGTGGGCCATCAAACACCACTGTCTACATTGACGTAAATCAAGGGGAAAATGTGCATCCAATGTGCGGCTCGAACCCACAAACCTAACCACTAGTACGGCGCTCTACCAGCTGTAATCCGAGCCTCTCTGTCCCTAAACCAGCCCCCTTTTACGATTTTTGATATTTCATGTTGCTGGTTAGGGTCAGAGGAACTCCTATAGTAAAAACCCGGGGATTTCCTCTCCCGCGTGGGAGAGGAACTTTAAATCAATATATCTATGTAATGATTCATTGGATTAACATTTCAAGCATATACATCTATTATCAATATATTAATTAACCTATCTGAACCGTAACATTTGTTTTGAAAACCTTGAATACGTTGTAACGGTCAATCCTTTTCAGAGTAAGCTAAAAAAATAATTTTCTTCATGTAAATATGTATTTGGGTCAAAGCACCTGGCTGTCACGTGATCGAAAACGAGAGGAATTTTAATGCGTTCACCGCTTGTATGACGTCACTTTTCCTTGCGAAAGTACCGCGTTATTATGCAAATGAACAATATGGCCGATTTCGTAACGATTTCGGTACTGCATAACATAAATGTTTTTTTATGAAACTACAGTAGATAAAGGGGCAGTTTTATCATTGCAGATTGGTAAATTAAATATCAATTTACCGATTTGTTCGGCTAACTTTCCGTTAAAATGAGACCAAACGCCACATACACCGTTGAAAGTACACGACTGTACACGACTGTGTGGTTTTCAGTAATCCCCGGGTTTTTACTATAGGAGTTCCTCTGACCCTAAGCCGCAAAAAAAAAAAAAAAAGGCTATAGGGTCAGAGAAGTCTCGGATTATACCAGCTGTAGCGACGTAACGACAGAACGATTAGTTTTATTATCTCAACAGAATATTGTTTAGTATCTCCATGTCTCCCTGTTTCATGGGAAAAAGTGAGCTCAAACCCACGACCCTCAAAACACTGATAATGTTTAGTTCACAATTTTAGACATGTACATGCTCATTTTATCAAAATTTAAAGAATGAAGCAATACATACTTTAGAAGTTTATCGAATAGCAGTCAAAACGGCCCGTTGTCAAAACGGCCCGGTCAAAACGGACCGGATTTTCGGTCAAAACGGCCCCGATTGTCGGTCAAAACGGACCCGATTGTAGGTCAAAACGGCCCGCTTTATGAAAAAGATATTGACATGTTATAATAAATTCAAATAATGATAAATGTTTTGTTATCATGTTATGAGTACATTTGTATTGACCACTATTACAGTTTATGTCAGATTCTTTCGTTTCTCGGGAGATTAATATTACGTCCGTGTTCTATTCCTAAGTTGTGTGATGACGTGCGGAATTTGGTTAGTGCTGTTCTGAATCTTGTCTCTGTTATTGTATTAAGGTAGTCTTTAAAATTGAGCGAGTGTTTAAATAGACAGTAAGTATCAAGGCGAGTAGAATTATTAATTGATGAATACCAATTTTGTTTATAGATATCTAGTAGTCGCTGTTTAACCATTTCATAGTTAATAAGCGAATCAAACATATTTAGTTTCTGTGATATAGGAAGTTCTGATTGATTACATACAATAATTAAATTATGTAAAGAATATGATGCATGTTGCGCAATGTGTTTTTGAGTACGATTCCAATTTCCATTTTTGAAAAGATGTATACCTAGGTATTTAAAGGATTCTACAATTTCAATCCTAGTATTATACAGATATAAGTCATAATTGGTATGTTTACCATTTTCGAAAATCATAATTTTTGTTGTCGTTACATTGATTTTTAAGTTCCAAGTAATACAATATAGTTCTATAGACTCTGGGTCGTGTGAGAAAACAACGGCATCGTCGGCAAATAATAAAAGGAATAGTTGTACATCATCAATAGTTAGTATACCGTTTATATTTGAGTTGATCATATGCGAAAGGATATCATTTAGAAAGAATAAACACAATATGCTGCTAGCAGGATCTCCCTGTTTTACACCAATCTTTGACGTTATTTGATCAGATTTCATAGACTTATAGTTAACAGATGATTTGACAATTAAATACATAGACTTCAAAGCGTTGATGAGCTTTGTACTAATATACATACATGACGAATGACAATGATACAATTAGTTAAACATCACGAATAAATAACATCAAACATAGATTATTATATAATGAACAGTTAATTCAATGGAGGTAATCCAGATGAGCATTTGTAAAAGTTGTCCTACGAAATGTTAGAATGCAATATCTTTTTTATATTTAACTATTATTTTTTGACTAATGTACTTTGTGCCCATCTTTTTTTAAATGTTAGAACAATCTTGAGTGTTTATAACTAATACTGTACCTTGAATGTATATTGTAGCCTCGAAAAATATATGATATTGTCAATTGTAAATGCCTCATATTTGCATGTTGTGTACATGTATTGAGAGAATAAAAGAGATGTAAGCAAAAAACTACAGAGGTATTACATTAAACTACATTATATCAAATAGCATGTGACACGTGCTGATTAAATTACCATTACCAATTAACGACCTAATCCCCCGCATGACGCGTGCGGTTAAAGGCGTATCCAACAATATATAGAAAACTCGATACAATTTTACTAACTTACATTAAATTATTTTTTTCCAGCGGAGAGATTTTCTTACAACTTATATTATATTTCATATATTATAGTGTAACAACTCCAAGTTCTATGGGGGAAAATTGCTCAGAAACACGAGGTCAGCTCCACAATTCTTAATCCCACAGTATTTAATAATATACCCAACACGCAATAACGGACCGAGTGATTCGTTACTTCATTTATAATGACAATGCCTTTTATACTGTGTCCAACTAATCCTTAAATGTAACTAGATCCCAATGTAAAGATACATCCACATGCTCCTGTAGGTCCTAAGTTTTCTTTAACTCCAAATTTGCCACAATATTATATGAGAGTTACTGTCTGAATGAAAATATGAAATAAAAATAATTTCAAATGGGAGAGTTTTAAATGTCAATGACTTTTCTTTTTTTTAATAGAAAAGTATATGGTGTTTTAATGAGTATCGTATATATTATAGAATAGTAAATAATTAAACCAGTATTGCCACAACTGATGTGGTGCCAACGATCACAACTGTCACATGTTATAGCTCTAGAGTTGATGTAGATTCGTCTCAGGCAAAACAAGCACGGCGGAGCTGACATGGTGATTTTCTTTTTAACTCTATCGATGGATATCTTATTATTTAATCAAACTTTGGAATGTGTATGATTATTTTTTTTGTATTTGAGTTTATTTATCGTCGCCACCGGTTTCCCATATGGAGGATAGTGCATGATACAGGAGATGCCCCAGTTTCAGAAGCACCCCCTGGTTCTTTTACGTGCTCGATGTAAAGCATCATACATTTTTTTAAAGTCTCCTCCGAAAGTCTGTTAGTACGGTCAGTGATGGAGCGGGGAATCGAATCAGCAATCCCTGGATTACAAGTCCAGCGCGTTACCACTGGACCACGGATCCGCTACTGTATGAAATTACCGTAGGACACGCTACATATATGTGTATCTCTTCCTTGACATTATCTACTCATGCAGCGGCGTCATTAAATACAATTAGATACATTAAAGGGATATACATTTGAGTTGAGAATTTAATAACTTCTCACAAATTACACATGAAATAAGGAATGATTTTCACAGTTTGCACATATTTACACATAACAATATTACACAAGTTAGAGAGTTTTAAATGGCATTTTGGAACATATTAAATAAAATGATTCTTGTATAAATATCATTTTCTACTCGGAAATAAAAGATAAACAAACACAAATATACTTCATAACAGGATAACAAAACATTTATCATTATTTGAATTTATTATAACATGTAAATATCTTTTTCATAAAGCGGGCCGTTTTGACCGACAATCGGGTCCGTTTTGACCGACAATCGGGTCCGTTTTGACCGACAATCGGGTCCGTTTTGACCGACAATCGGGTCCGTTTTGACCGGGCCGTTTTGACAACGGGCCGTTTTGACTGCATACCAGTTTATCAGTGCTCGTTCTTTTCCATTTTTAACTTTTTAAATCAAATCAATACATACCTAGGCTATTTATGAACATTGTCACAAATTCTATTTTAAATGTGTTGTCTATATCTATCATAGTTATATAAATTATGCAGAACATAATTATGAATCATTCAATTTCAGATCTTGTCAAGACAGTCACATACATTCCATACCAGACATGATTGACATCATATTTAAGTTGTCTGACTGCAAACAGTCGCACAGTCTTCTGAAAGATATGATGGTATCCATGGAAATCGTTAGTAAATCTAAAAATACCCAACTTCAAACTTTGGATAAAGCAAAGAAAGAGGCTTTAGGTCAAGTCAGTACATTCCAAAAAGCATTGGAAGCCATCCTAAGTAAAATTGCTGAGTCATCACGCAAAGAAATAGAAGTTGTATACAAACAACTAAAAACAGAAATCCTACAAGACAAGCAAAGTGTTGATAACGTCTGTAAAGATTTGAAGACGACAGACGACAAGCTAAATCAATCAGAAGGAAATAGAGCCCAATTTTTTGTTTGTACAAAAATTGCCCAAGAAAAAATGAAAGTAGCCGACAGGAAGAAGATGAAGCAAGAATTACAAAATAATACAGACGCACAGACATTATTCATTCCAGACCAATCATTGATGGAATATATCCAAGCTTTACAAGGTATTGGTCAAGTACAGAAACATAGAAAGCAGAAACACGACTTGTACAAAATCAAAGGAAGTAGAGATATTACCATAAAACTTTCTCATGATTCGGAGACATGCAGTTCCGAGGGATGTTGTCTGACACATGATAACCAACTACTTGTCACAGATCTGGACAATAAGAAACTAAAACGTATTGATATACAGAAGATGTCAGTTGTTGACTATTGTACTTTAGATTCTGCACCTCATGGTGTATGTTGTATCAGTAAACATGAAGTTGCTGTTGCATGTTGGAGTAACAACAATATACAGTTTGTTTCCATTCATAACAAGATGACTCCTACAAGACAAATTAAAATGTCTCATCGTTGTTATGGTATTGCATTCAAGGATGGTCAGCTTTATGTGACAGATTGGCATGGTGCTTCACTCTATGTTTATGATATCACTGGTACCCTGTTGAAGACAATTACACAAGACAATGCTGGGAATAAGCTGTTCAGCCATAGTACCGATGTTACATTCAATGAAAGTGGAGACAGAATGTTTGTTGGAGGTGGGAACAAGGGACTTTTATGTTTTGATGGGATGACAAATTATTTGTCCACTATTAAAGACACTGACCTGAAGTTTGTAGATGGTGTATGTGTTGATGGTAGAGGAAACATGTTTGTAGTTGGGGTCAATTCACATACTGTGGTACAATTCAGTGAGAATAGGAAGAAACTTGGTGTGGTTGTGAAGCAAGGAGATGGATTACAACATCCACGCTCAGTGTGTTTTTATCAGGGACTGAATAGAATGTTTGTTACCGGGCAGTGATGTAGTGAAAATGTATGAACTAGAGTAATCAAACATGTTGTGAGATAACAGAGTTGTCCATTCTGTGTACATCATGGATGTAGATCGTCACATGATAATACATATGTAGTAGACATATTTTTTTGTAAATGAAACATTTACATAGAATAAAGCTATGATATCTATGCTATCTAAGCGATGAGTCATATAGTTTTTCCTTAGGTTGTCTGTCTGTCCGTCTATCTGTCTGTCACAAATTGTGTCCGCTCCATAACTTTTGAACCGCTTGAAGGATTTTTAAATGTCTTGGCATAAATGTTCATGATATCGAGACGATGTACAGAGCGCATATTTCAACCTGCTAGGGTCAAAGGTCATATGACTATATTTCTTGAATTCTTAACATTCTATTGTAATTTTAAACCTGGGATCTTGGCGGTTTAAGAAAGATTGTTGATAGCATAATTATATTTAAATTACGTTTTAACATAAAGGAATTGTAGAAATTTCGGAGAGGGAAAGTGGGAGACGGGAGAGAGCTGTGTCGGGGAAGGAGATGGGAGATGAGAGAGAGCTGGTATCGGGGCCATGTTTTTCGACAGATTTTAATGATTTATGCAATCGTGTAAGAGGACCACTAGACAATGCTACACACCAAATATCAAAGCTCAAGGCCTTATGGTTTGGGACAAGAAGATTTTCCAAGTTTACACTTTTAAAATCAATTTTTAGCTCCAGTGACCTACTTATGCAGCAGACCGGAACGATTTATGCAACTTTGATAGAAGTCCACCCAAGGATCATTCCTGTTTGGACAAAATCCATTCAGTAGTATAGGAGATGTTGTTTAAAGAAAATGTTGACGCCCAGGGCTCGACATTAACTTTTGAGTCCACTTGTCCAGTTGGGCAAGTAGACTGGAAAACTACTTGTCCTGACCATAAATGCACTTGTCCTGACCAATAAACCTCCTCTTGCTTAAATTCTGAAGTATAAATGATTTGTTTAAATAGCATATTTCAGATATATTTTTAGACTGCTTTTGTTTGAAATCAAGTTGTCCCGTTGGGCTAGTGCCTTCAGATTTTACTTGTCCTGACCAAAGTTTTGGTTGTCCCGGACGGTCGGACTACCCTTAATGTCGAGCCCTGACGCCCAACGCCGGACAATCATCGATCCTAAAAAGCTCACCTTGAGCTAAAAATACACCAACTTATTTTTATAATTTTACATAGACCAGATGATCTGGTTTCCAGGGAAATAGACTTAACCAGAGTTTTAATATATCCTGGAAGTGAGAAATTATGCATCTCTCACAGTGTGGATTCAGACAAAATGTTTGGTCTTTGGTTGGGAAATTTGACCACATGAATTTTTTGTCTAATTCCTCTGTGTCAGCCTGCTCAATCCTTTGGACAAAATATTGATTGGTTCATTACCTATAAAATATTTCGTGGCAAGAAAATCAAACTATAACATACATTTTCAAGGTTTTGTTATTGTACTCTTCCATCAAATACATTTGGGTAAAGTTGTAAATCTTCAGTGTAATGAATGGATGTCAGATAAATGACCAATCACATCATGTATGATCAGAAATAAGTCCACAGGTCTTATTCAAAAAATATTTTAAAACTGAATCTCAGACTTAGACATTAAAATGGTAAATGTTCATTCTGCTCCTACATTGTTATAACAGAACAGATTTTGATCAAACTAGGCAAAGATATAGAACGAGTAACAACAAACATTCAGACAGAATGTTATACGTTTTATCTGTTTAGATATTATGAAAATTAAACACTGGCAAATATAAAGTTTATGTCAGAGTTTCAGTCTTAAAATATTTAGAAATAGGGCATCACAATAAATAATTGACTCTTTATTCCTTTATTCAAGTTTTATTATCAATCACTACATCATAGACAACAATATGAAATAACATGTCAACATTTTCCTGCAACAAGACTGATCATTCAATTAAAATATTTTCTATTCACCAAATCCCTAAAACAATTAAAATGCATAATACATACAAAGTACATTTCATAGAATAAACCTATGCTAGCAAATGAGTTCCGTAACATTCAGTTTCATAAAGACATTAGAACCAAGTTTTTATCAAATACATCAACTTTCATAGAAATCCACCCTGCGTTCGGTAAAGGTGTTTACAGCTTACGTTTCAAAACATTTGCATTTTGGTTCCCTGCATACAGTGAATGTAATACGGTGGGTCAGGGATACAAAACAAAACTTTTTAAACATTCCGTTTGTTAGCCATAACTGAACCCAGGGCTGGCAGCCTTTGAATCAGGCAGAAGTGAACCCCATACATTCTCTGTATTTTCTTAATGCTTATTCAAAATCCATTAAACATCAATTAATTAATTAAATCCATTAATCATCTATCAAATGCTGTAACAAGCTCAAACCACTGTCTGAGAGCATCACTTAGTACTATTGGTAAACTGTTAATGTCACGCAGTATAATTTAGAAAAGAAATGGAAATGAATCCATGTATGATTTAATCTCTGGAAGTTGTCCTCCTGGCTTGAAGACTGGAACTTTAATGTCGATGATAGAATCCTGAAAATATAGATTAAAATTCATTTAACAATGATAAGTATACAATGGAAAAGTCCAAGTTTAAAATAAGAAAGTACATTGGAAGAGAAACAGTACTTGAAACTATACACAGTCGGACCTCGTTCATTTAAAGTCGTCAGGTCTAAAATTTTATTTCGAATAATACATGGTTTCGAATAGCCCTTTTCAATTTGACGTGAAGATACAATTTGAAGAAACATCGGGACCTGATAT
The DNA here is from genome assembly GCA_032209605.1 of Mactromeris polynyma. Lineage (NCBI taxonomy): Eukaryota > Metazoa > Mollusca > Bivalvia > Venerida > Mactridae > Mactromeris > Mactromeris polynyma. The sequence continues at coordinate 5,201,648 of JASFXZ010000005.1, forward strand.
TACTTTCGGATAATATCAAGTATTCGGATAGATGATTGTCAAATAAATGATGTCCGACTGTAGTAAACACTCTCTACGATTGTTTCTGGGTACTCTCCTGTAGCATCGGGCGCTTATTCCGATACCTTCAATGGAACGGTTGTGGAATCAAAGCGCTGTGTGGAGCATATTTTCTGGGATACTAACCAGTGTTCGGACCTAAGTCAGACATCATGAAAACTGTGTAAGAATTCTCCTTTGACTGGATTTGAACGGGTATCGAACGCGTATGTGTAAGCTTCCGGTTTTTTAGCTGTCGAGCAGACGAACTCGGATCAACAAACGTATACGAATAAATTATGAAAGTCTGTTTAAATCATATTCAAATCAATAAAAGAGAACGCATATTCAAGGGTTTTATTAAATAAAAAGCCATTTTACATCTCACCAAAATATTCTCTACGAAGCCTGAAATAAATCACCGGTACATTTCGTTACAATTCCTGAACTACATCCTAATCATTTGGGCGCATGCATGTGACGTGATGTGTACAGGTATGCGCTAAAAAAAAATTTCTTACTATTGCCATCCATTGATTTGTTCCTGTTTATGAAAAAAATGTATATATGGTCATTTTAAAGTTCGTTTTATTTTCCATTTCTTGTTCACCGTAGTTCACACGTATACTACACACGTTGTTAAAGTTTGTTTATTACATGTGGCTATTAAAAGTCAAAAGAATAAAATGTAATAAATCTTTCATTCTTTCAGGTTTTGAAACCTTGAAGTAAAATAATCAAAGAAACTTCTCTGAAGCCGATTCCTCATTAGAGTCTTTCTTCTTCAGTAAATGTTGGTGTCCGCGTACTGGTTAAATAGCACGACTTATTTTGGCCGCGACTGTAGCACGTGCAATGTTTACAATCGAGACTTGCAGCAAATTTTAGAGCAAGGATTTTTCTGAAAAGCTGAGAAGACGAGATGATTTGAAACACAGACAAATTTACAAAGGTTAGAAAATGCGATAAAAAGTGTCCGCGTACTGTTCCGGTCTGGCTAACGACAAACAAAACATAAACATTTATATAGCGTATATACTGATATTTGTTTTAACATCTTACAATTAATTTCCGTACCCGTTGTCTATGACATCCGTACCCCTAGAATCCGATTCTAGAGGTACGGACCCGTACCCGTAGCCACTGCCTCGTTAGAAATTTCAAGGGAAGTTACTCTGTTATATAATCATTGCTGACTCCGTGTTATTTTCTTTCTGAAATCGAAAGTAGGGTTCAAAGTCAAACATAGAAAATGGCATCTGGAGGGCGTTCTCAGCTGAAGATGTCGGAGGAAATATTTGATATTGTGTGTACAGCGTGTGCAGAAAATAACAAGACAGCAGAAGCTGTGAAGTATTGTGTAGAATGTAGTGGTTATTGCTGTCAGACGTGTACGGATGCACACAAAAAGGTCTCAGTATTGATGAAACACAATTTGATGGACGTCAGTCAAAGACCCCAAACGAGCAGTCAACAATCTAGTTTGTTGGAGTTTCCTACAGAAAGATGTAGCATACATAAAGGGAAAGTACAGAATATGTACTGTGAAGGGCATGATGTTGTTGGCTGCTATGTCTGCATTGCAAAAGATCACAAGTAAGCTAAATATGTATTCATATGGATTTGAATTTTGCTACAGTAAAGTTAGATAATGTTGTTGGATGCAGCGGATTTGGGGTACTAGTACGGCGCTCTACCGACTGAGCTAACCGGGCAGTTTACTAACCCCACACCACTACACACACCCTTCCGGCATTTGAGGCTCAACGACCGTGGGCCCATCAAACACCGCTGTCTGCATTGACGTAAATCAAGGGGCAAATGTGCATCCAATGTGCGGCTCGAAACCACGAACCTAACCACTAGTACGGCGCTCTACCAGCTGAGCTATCCAGACACCCGTCAACGTAACGACAGAACGATTAGTTTTATTATCTGACCAGAATATTGTTTAGTGTCTCCATGTCTCCCTGTTTCATGGAAAAAAATTCGCTCGAACCCACGACCCTCAAAACACTAATAAGGCTTAGTCCAAAATTTTAGACATGTACATGCTCATTTTATTAAAATTTAAAGAATGAAGCAATACATACTTAAGTTATCAGTGCTCGATTTTCCATTTTTAACTTTTTAAATAAAATCAATACATAGGCTATTTATGAACATTGTCACAAATTCTGTTTAAATGTGTTGTCAATACATAATATAGATATATAAATTATGCAGAACATAATTATGAATCATTCATTTTCAGATCTTGTCAAGACAGTCACATCCATTCCATACCAGACATGATTGACACCATTTTTAAGTTGTCTGACTGCAAACAGACGCACAGTCTTCTGAAAGATATGATGGTATCCATGGAAATTGTAAGTAAATCTAAAAATACCCAACTTCAAACTTTGGATAAAGCAACGAAAGAGGCTTTAGGTCAAGTCAGTACATTCCAAAAAGCATTGGCAGCCATCCTGAGTAAAATTGCTGAGTCATCACGCAAAGAAATAGAAGTTGTATATAAACAACTAAAAACAGAAATCCTACAAGACAAGCATAGTGTTGATAACATCTGTAAAGATTTGCAGACGACATACGACAAGCTAAATCAATCAGATAGCAATAGAGCCCAACGTTTTGTTTGTACAAAAATTGCCCAAGAAAAAATGAAAGTAGCCGACAGGAAGAAGATGAAGCAAGAATTACAACATAATACAGACGTAGATATATCATTCATTCCAGATCAATCATTAATGGAATATGTCCAAGCTTTACAAGGTATTGGTCAAGTACAGAAACATAGAAAGCAGAAACACGACTTATACAAAATCAAAGGAAGTAGAAATATTACCATAAGACTTTCTGATGATTCTAAGACATGCAGTTCCGAGGGATGTTGTCTGACACATGATAACCAACTACTTGTCACAGATTGTGAAAATAAGAAACTAAAACGTATTGATATACAGCAGATGTCAGTTGTTGACTATTGTACTTTAGATTATGCACCTAATGGTGTATGTTGTATCAGTAAACATGAAGTTGCTGTTGCATGTGAGGATGACAAGAAGATCCAGTTTGTTTCCATTCATAACAAGATTACTCCTACAAGACAAATTAAAATGTCTCATCTTTGTTATGGTATTGCTTTCAAGGATGGTCAGCTTTATGTGACAGATTGGAATGGTGCTTCACTCTATGTTTATGATATGGCTGGTACCCTGTTGAAGACAATTACACGAGACAATGCTTGGAATCGGCTGTTCAATCTTAGTACACATGTTACATTCAATGAAAGTGGAGACAGAATGTTTGTTGGAGGTGGGCGCAAGGGACTTGTATGTTTTGATGGGATGAGGAATTATGTGTCCACTATTACAGACACTGGCCTGAACTTTGTAGATGGAGTATGTGTTGATGGTAGAGGAAACATGTTTGTAGTTGGATACCATTCACATCATGTGGTACAATTCAGTGAGAATGGGAAGAAACTTGGTGTGGTTGTGAAGCAAGGAGATGGATTACAATATCCACGCTCAGTGTGTTTTCATCAGGGACTGAATAGAATATTTGTTACCATGCAGGACAGTGATGTAGTGAAAATATATGAACTAGAGTAATCAAACGTATTGTGAGATAACAGAGTTGTCCATTCTGTGTACATGTTTTATTGTTAGATAGAACAAAGTAAAACTTACATACTCAACAGAAGTAATTTCCGTGGTTCTAACAACACAACTGTACATGTAGTTTGATTCACATACATATAATCAAACTCATCAAGTTAATATGACGATTATAATAGCATCTAAGACATAAATTGTATGTGTTTATTGTTGATATACTTGTGTATTTTTTGCCTCCTCGGATTGCTGAATAGATGGCTAACACTAAAATGCAAAATTAAAGGGAGGTAATAAAAATATTAAATTTGACATTTTGAGTGTTATATGCTATAAATGATGATAAAAATAAATGTACATGATTGTCCTGTGATATGATTGTTGTAAACATGTAGTATTACACAAATTAGATAATTACAAAATAACTTTATTTTTTGTTTTAAATTATTTAAGTATAGAGTAGATCGTCACATGATAATAGCAGACACATTTTTTGTAAATGAAACATTCACATAGAATAAAGCTATGATATCTGCTATCTAAGCGATGAGTCATATATATTTCCTTAGGTTGTCTGTTTGTCCGTCCGTCTATCTGTCTGTCACAAATTGTGTCCGCTCCATAACTTTTGAACCGCTTGAAGGATTTTTAAATGTCTTGGCATAAATGTTCATGATATCAAGACGATGTGCAGAGCGCATATTTCAACCAGCTAAGATCAAAGGTCATATGACTATGTTTCTTGAATTCTTAACATTCTATTGTAATTTTAAACCTGTGATCTTGGCGGTTTAAGAAAGAATATTGTCTGCATAATTATATTTAAATTACGTTTTAACATAAAGGAATTGTAGAAATTTCGGAGAGGGAAAGTGGGAGAGAGGAGAGGGCTGATGTCGGGGAGGGAGACGAGAGATGGGATAGGGCTGGTATCGGGGTATGACAACTTGGGTTGTGTTTGGAGATATTTATGTAAATTTTGTCTGGTTGAGTAGGGCAGCTGATATCGCATGTATCAATTGTAAGTTTAATGACAAAATATATATAAAAGGGGGGTCATATAGATTTGACCTTGTCTGTCCTTCCGTCAGTCACTAAATCTTGTGTAGCATGTATCTCCATCTGTTGAACAGTATATAAGCTAGACTCGCAAAACTTTACATGAATGTTCACCAGCATGGGTTTCATGTTTGGCTCTTCTAATAATATAGCATTAACTAAAAATTCTGTACATGTGTACTACAGATATGTTCATACATAGATCCTTATTCGTGAAATTCTAAATTTGTTAAGCGTTTTCTAAAAAAAGTATGTTTTAAATAATAAAAAAAACAGACAGGAAGCGTATCATGATTTGTATTCCATTATAGTATCATGTTTTTATCAGAATAACAAGTTGATACAAAACAGTTGTCTTCCAACTATCAGTACGGAAATAATTATTATTTTAATAAACGCCAGACTGCACCAGTATGTTGAATTACAGCAACACTTTATTTGAGCTCTTACAAACTGGATTACAATACGTGGGAAAGTACTACCGGACTCCGTGATACGGGTCACGAATTTCAAGCTAAAATGGTCCGAGCTGTCGTTACCAATGATGAAGAGAAAGTAGCTCAGTCTACTTACTTTAAGATTTATCCGGTTGATGCTAAGGAACCATTTTGGTTACCCATTGACCAGGCCCCAATTAAGTGTGTCAGAAAATTCTTGTATCGAATTGCTGCGAACATTACTCAAGAGTGGTGATATTTTTGTTTCTAAAAAGTCGCATCAAAATTAGTATATGTTTTGGAAAATTTGATCATAGTTGTTGGATTAATTATTTGTCACATAAATTCCCAGTACCAACCATTTGCAATTTCACTTAGTTTAAAATTTGTAATAATACATTCCCTACTTTTAAAAAATATATTGTTTTCAATTAACTGTTGAAAAACAAATGGAGATATAATTTTAATCAGTCCTTTTAATTATAGGAACTTATAACATGGTTTAACCTGTTAATTGATAGATTACATTAATATAATTTTTATTCCTTCAGTATAAATTTTACAAACAATCTAGCAACTGTTATTTTGCAGGGATGAAGATGTTCATAGATATTTTGAATTTCACAATGTCATACTGTATTACATAAAGGAATATGTGCCAATTAATTGTTGACAGATCCTATATAGATACTACAGAAGAGAAGGAATAGTGTGTTATACAGTGACAGTGTTAGCAATTAAATTCTGGATAATCAGAAACAATCACATTATCATCGAATGTAAAGTTTAAATGAACAATTGCTTTGCAATTAAGAAATAGTTATATCTATAACAGTATACAAAGACAGTAATTGATATGTTGTAATGCAACAATTTTGTGTACATATTATTAATGTGAACATTTTTATTAAAGTTGCATGTATTATATACTACATTGTTCACATAAAGTAAAATGGAGAACATATCTACCCAAATATATTGAGAGGATTACTATTACTTGGAGAATGAGTTGAAGTCGCATTATATATTAAATATATATATACATTTTTGTAGACTTCAATCAAGTAGATTGTTGCTGCATATAATTTAGCAATTATTTCTTCCTAAAGAATGCTAATTCTTGCTTATATTGTAAATAACAAATCATAAATAAGTAATGGATCCATTGTATATAATTACATTTTATCAATAATTGATTTTTATATGTTATGCATTTCTAATTTTGAGTATATTCTTTTCAGTATATATATTTAGTACTGATATCATAAGCATATGTAATTCCCAAAATGTTATTTTGACTTCATATTGCAAATGTGTTTGTTTAATTTGTGTATAACTAGTGCGCAATAGTTATACACCGATTATCCAACTTCATTTGAATCAACAAAATTATTTTAATAAGAACAATTAATTTACAATACATATATATAAAACAAAATACTAATATTTTAAAAAACTTAAACATCCAATTGTCATATGCTTTTATTCATATTGTCATCATTATCTTTACATATTATTGTATTGTTCATATTCCATCGAATGTATTGTGTATGGATTTTTCAATTACAGGTATGTTAATAGGCTTACTTGTTATAATTATGTATGAAACTTAGAGCATATCTTATATATGATATTATTAATCTTGATATCACTATAAATTTGTGTTTAATATTAATTTCAGCTTCGTAATAAAAATGAATTGTTTAATTACAATCAGATTGAGGACAATCTTTTTAGAAGGAAGGGTGACATGTAATAGGGTATACAAATCAGTAATCTCTTGTAATTTGGTTAGTTATGTTTTAGTATAAACTGTAAGTTAAATTTAATAATTCTATTTTCTTATTTAACAAATAATTTTGTATTAAAGTATTTAAATTAATATTCTACAAAAAAAGACAGACAGTTTAATTATCTAAGTTTAATCATGTCATTTAAATGGTTTATCACACCAATCTTAATCTAGACATTTATATTATTTTCATGCCAATACTTATTGACAGTTTTAGTTACATCCTACTTCGTCTTAAATTGGTTTCATATCCATCATTTCCTAGATAATTTAATCAAGCCATAAATATGCCAATGTCCAAACATGCCATTTGCTTCATTTCCTGTCAAGATTATACAGGTTTGTTCTTAATATGATATGATGTAATTTCATTGGTTAATTGTTGTTAAGGGTTCAGCCCCTTTTTCTTAATTTGTTATTCTCTTGTTTTTAATAAGTGAGTCGGAAGTTGAAAATCAAAGTAGAAAGTCGGAAATTAGAATTCAAAGCAGAAAGTCTGAAATTGGAAATAAAAGTAGAGAGTCTTAAAATGTTCTAAGGTGTTGCCTAAAATTTCATCTGTGTTTCTTATATGTTAACTGGAACTGTTGATTGTTGAGTGAATTATATACAACAAATAAAGCTACAAAACATCAACTGGATTGTTGTCACATACTATGTTTATCATTGAACAACATTGGAGAACTCTGTTCGACTGATGGACTTGTGTACCAGTTCGGACTGTCGGCTGTTATAAGCTAAATTCCCCCAGCCGACGCCTCCGCCCAGCCCTCGGTCACAGATAAGACAGCTATTGCAATTACAATCACCAAACTAAAATGTAAGACAATCCTCTGTTGTTCAACTCCCCAACATACCATCACTATCCTTCTATATATCAACTAATTCAACAATTCATTACACAGATTTCGTTAAATCAATGTTTGTTTTCTTTTCTATCAGCTGTTTTGTGCTTCTATAGACTACATACATTTATATGTGGCTGTCCAAAAATGTAGACTTTGTCCAAAGTGTAGTTTACCTTAATCCACTTTATATAAGTCAGATTTACACGAAAATGACGTCAGGTCGTTGTGGTGTAGTGGTTAGCATAACGGATCGGTGATCCGTAGACCCGGGTTCTATTCCCGGTAGCGCCATTGACCGATGTTTCGTGTTCCACAAACAAGACGTTATTATATCGCTCACCTGAATTCACTGCCATGTTTTTTTAACCGAACTTAATAGTTTATGCAATCTTTTAAGAGGACCACTAGACAATGCGTTGACACCAAATATCAAAGCCCTAGACCTCATGGTTTTTGCACAAGAATATTTTCACTTCTAAAATCTATTATTACCTCCCGTGACCTACTTATGAACAGACCAAAATTATCTATGTACCTTTACAAGAGGACCACCTAAGGATCATTCCTGTAGTTTGGTCAAAATCCATTCAGTGGTTTAAGAGGAGATGACGTTTATAGTTTCCACTATATACATAAAGGAAACAAGGCCCGCCCCCTGACGGCCATGTTTTTCGACAGATTTTAATGATTTATGCAATCTGGTAAGAAGACCAATAGACAATGCTACACACCAAATATCAACTCTCTAGGCCTATAAATGGTTTTGGACAAGACGATTTTCAACGTTTACACTCTGTTAATCTATTTTAGCAACATTCTCCATATCTAGTCCTACGTTAAGACGGGGTCCAAACCAGAAGCTGGGCCTCCTGACGTAAATGGTTGGATCCGCGCATGTTTAAATATCGTATACGAACAGATGTAATAAAGGCAAAGATATTAAAATGAAGAACAAGTAATCGTACATTATAAGTGGAGTTCAACCTTTTAAAAACGTATAAAGTAAAACCTCAATTCAAGACAACCTTGTAATTAGGACAACCGCATTAATGAGATAATATTTTCAGGGAACATTTTTTGATATATTTTCCACACTTTAACTCGACAATCAGACCATCTTATAAATAAGACCGAGTTTCTTCCGAATTAATGGTGGTCGTATTGTTGAGGTTTCACTATATTGCAAATGACAATCTCTTGTCTTACTAAATTACATTCATAATTAATACATTTCACTAAATGATGGTGACTAAATTCATTTATAAACACCACGTCTCGGAAAGAACAGTTATGCCTATTATGATACGCAAACTGATTCATTAATAGTCGTTCATCGGATTTCGAATAAAACATGGTTTCGATTCACCCATTTAAATCGACTTTCACAAGAAGATATATCGGGACCTGATATTTATTTCGGATAATACCAAGTATTCGGATAGCAGGTTGTCGAAAAAACGAGGTTCGATTGTATATGCTTAGTGGTATACAAAAACGAAATAATGTCTTCAACATGAGCGTATAACATTACAATGTCCATTGTTGTACAATCATGGATGTATGATTAAATCTCAGTAAACTCATCACGAATCTCTCATTAACATGATATTTATTTTACCTATCACTGTAAGTACACACTGAAGTGAACCCGGATTCATGCAACGCTATAAAAAAAGTCGTTTTATCAAATAAAAATGCATTTTATTTCCTGCTATAAGAATTAAAATTTCAAACTTTATTTCAATTTCCGCGTTTGTTTTAAGGCAGGTAATCCGCACTAATGGGAAAGTTACCTGGTTCCCGACGTACGCACTCAGTGCGATAACGTTATATTAAGGGGCAGGTAATCCAGACTAATGGGAAAGTTACCTGGTTCCCGATGTACGTACTTAGTGCGATAACGTAATGTTAAGGGGCAGGTAATCCAGTCTAATGGGAAAGTTACCTGGTTCCCGACGTACGTAGTCAGTGCGATAACGTTATGTTAAGGGGCAGGTAATCCAGACTAATGGGAAAGTTACCTGGTTCCCGACGTACGTACTTATCAACCGAAATGGCGGTTTCGTAGTATAATTAACGACAAACAAATATATTAAACATTTTAAAGCGTATATACTGATATTTGTTTTAACATCTTACAATTAGTTGATCTGAATATGTGTATTTATAAATCTCCGTACCCGTAGTCTATCCTACGTACCGTACACCCGTACCCCTAGAATCCGATTCTAGAGGTACGGATCCGTATCCGTAGCCACTGCCGCCTGGTATTGACGGCTAGAAATTTCAAGGGGAGTTACTCTGTTTCCTTTTTCTTTCTGAAATCGAAAGTAGGGTTCAAAGTCAAACATAGAAAATGGCATCGGGAGGGCGTTCTCAGCTGAAAATGTCTGAGGAAATATTTGACATTGTGTGTACAGCTTGTGCAGAAAATAAAAAGACAGCAGAAGCTGTGAAGTATTGTGTAGAATGTTGTGGTTATTGCTGTCAGATATGTACGGATGCACACAAAAAGGTCTCAGTATTGATGAAACACAATTTGATGGACGTCAGTCAAGGACACCAAACGAGCAGTCAACAATCTAGTTTGTTGGAATTTCCTACAGAAAGATGTATCGTACATAAAGGGAAAGTACTGGATATGTATTGTGAAGGTCATGATGTTGTTGGCTGCTATGTCTGCATTGCAAAAGATCACAAGTAAGCAAAATCTGTATTCATATGGATTTGAATTTTGCTACAGTAAAGTTAGATAATGTTGTTGGATGCAGCGGATGTGGGGCTGAACCCATAACCCCCTAAACACTAGTACGGCGCTCTACCGACTGAGCTAACCGGGCAGTTTACTAACCCCACACCACTACACACACACTTCCAGCATTTGAGGCTCAACGACCGTGGGCCCATCAAACACCGCTGTCTGCATTGACGTAAATCAAGGGGAAAATGTGCATCCAATGTGCGGTTCGAACCCACGACCCTAACCACTAGTACGGCGCTCTACCAGCTGAGCTATACATACATCCGTCAACGTAACGACAATACGATTATTTTCATTATCTGACCAGAATATTGTTTAGTGTCTCCATGTCTCCCTGTTTCATGGGAAAAAGTGCGCTCGAACCCACGACCCTCAAAACACTGATAAGGTTTAGTCCACAATTTTAGACATATACATGCTCATTTTATTAAAATTTAAAGAATGAAGCAATACATACTTAAGTTTATCAGTGCTCGATTTACCATTTTTTACTTTTTAAATAAAATCGATACATAGGCTATTTATGAACATTGTCACAAATTCTATGTTTTAAATGTGTTGTCTATACATAACATAGATATATAAATTATGCAGAACATAATTGAATCATTCAATTTCAGATCTTGTCAAGACAGTCACATCCATTCTATACCAGACATGATTGACACCATATTTAAGTTGTCCGACTGCAAACAGACACACAGTCTTCTGAAAGATATGATGGTATCCATGGAAATTGTAAGTAAATCTAAAAATACCCAACTTCAAACTTTGGATAAAGCAAAGAAAGAGGCTTTAGGTCAAGTCAGTACATTCCAAAAAGCATTGGAAGCCATCCTGAGTAAAATTGCTGAGTCATCACGCAAAGAAATAGAAGTTGTATATAAACAACTAAAAACAGAAATCCTACAAGACACGCAAAGCGTTTATAACATATGTAAAGATTTGCAGACGACAGACGACAAGCTAAATCAATCAGAAGGAAATAGAGCCCAACGTTTTGTTTGTACAAAAATTGCCCAAGAAAAAATGAAAGTAGCCGACAGGAAGAAGATGAAGCAAGAATTACAACATAATACAGACGCACAAACATTATTCATTCCAGATCAATCATTGATGGAATATATACAAGCTTTACAAGGTATTGGTCAAGTACAGAAACATAGAAAGCAGAAACACGACTTGTACAAAATCAAAGGAAGTAGAAATATTACCATAAAACTTTCGCATGATTCTGAGACATGCAGTTCCTATGGATGTTGTCTGACACATGATAACCAACTACTTGTCACAGATATATACAATAAGAAACTAAAACGTATTGATATACAGAAGATGTCAGTTGTTGACTATTGTACTTTAGATTCTGGACCTAAAGTTGTATGTTGTATCAGTAAACATGAAGTTGCTGTTGCATGTCACGGTGACAAGATCCAGTTTGTTTCCATTCATAACAAGATGACTCCTACAAGACAAATTGAAATGTCTCATCTTTGTTATGGTATTGCATTCAAGGATGGTCAGCTTTATGTGACAGATCTAGGTGCTTCACTCTATGTTTATGATATGACTGGTACCCTGTTGAAGACAATTACACAAGACAATGCTGGGAATCAGCTGTTCTACCGAAATACACATGTTACATTCAATGAAAGTGGAGACAGAATGTTTGTTGGAGGTGCGCACAAGGGACTTGTATGTTTTGATGGGATGGGCAATTATTTGTCGACTATTACAGACACAGACCTGAAGTATGTAGATGGTGTATGTGTTGATGGTAGAGGAAACATGTTTGTAGTTGGGGTCAATTCACTTAATGTGGTACAATTCACTGAGAATGGGTTGAAACTTGGTGTGATTGTGAAGCAAGGAGATGGATTACAACGTCCACGCTCAGTGTGTTTTCATCAGGGACTGAATAGAATGTTTGTTACCATGCAGGGCAGTGATGTCGTGAACATGTATGAACTAGAGTAATCAAACATATTGTGAGATAACTGAGTTGTCCATTCTGTGTACATGTTTTATTGTTCTAATAATCAAACACATCAAGATAATATGACGATTAAAATAGCTAAAACTTTGTTATACAGAAAATGCTAAATTAAAGGGAGGTAATATGAATATTAAATTTGGCATTTTGAGTGTAAAACTATAAATGATAGTTAAAATAAATGTACATGATTATACAGTGATAAGATTGTTGTAAACATATATAGTATTACAAACATTAGATAATTACAAAATAACTATATTTTTTGTTTTAAATTAATAAAGTATAGAGTAGATCGTCACATGATAATAGCAGACACATTTTTTGTTATAGAATAAAGCTATGATATCTATGCTATCTAAGTGATGAGTCATATAGTTTTTCCTTGGCGTGTCTGTCTGTCAGTCCGTCTATCTGTGGGTGAAACTACAACCATTTTTGATCTCGGTGTGTAGCTATCTTTGGATTCAAAATTGACATATATTTGATATAAGCTTGTAGATAAATTATCAACAAGACAAATTTACCCTTTTAGACTCAAAACCAATTTAACAACATGCTGGGTACATGTCGGGGTCAACAAAATGCCTATAATTACCTACGTGTACATGGCGACTGATGACCTTATAAACAAAATAACGAACGAACTGGTGGTAGGTAAAATGCTACACATATACTAATGTTTTAAAAGGAAATGTTGTTTGTTTATTTTTTGTATACGGAAATGCCCGGAAACACACGAATGCCAACCCGAACAAAGTCGGAATTGGCCGAATGCGATATCTATGAATAGATCTTCCACCAAAGATTGTGTAGAATCAAAGTACTATGGTCACAATTAGGCAGTACTAGGAAGAATTGTTTGGTATTCGAATTGATCTTGCAATGAAGTGTAATCACATTTACTTATTATCCAAGAAGGTTGGTGAAAAAGCGATATAGTATTCATTGTATTGACTTTGCAGAATCACATTGCTAAGGAGTACTTTTTGTAATTGTTGTTTGGTGGTTAATGGTTAATGGGATAAGACAGCTATTGCAATTACAAACCAAACTAAAATGCAAGACAATTCCCTGTTGTTCAACTCCCCAACATACCATCACTATCCTTCTGTATATCAACTAATTCAACAATTCATTACACAGATTTCGTTAAATCTAATGTTTGTTTTCTTTTCTATCAGCTGTTTTGTGCTTCTATAGACTACATACATTTTTATGTGACTGTCCAAAAATGTAGACTTTGTCCAAAGTGTAGTTTACCTTAATCAACTTTATATAAGTTAAATTTACACGAAAATGACGTCAGGTCGTTGTGGTGTAGTGGTAAAACAAAGAGAGAGAATACGTAACTACAGAGAATACGTTACTAGCATAACGGATCGGTAATCCGTAGACCCGGGTTCTACTCCCGGTAGCGCCATTGACCGATTTTTCGTGTTCCACAAACATGACTATTAGACAAGAGGGCCATGATGTCCCTTTTATATCGCTCACCTGAATTCACTGCCATGTTTTTTTACCGAACTTAATAGTTTATGCAATCTTTTAAGAGGACAACTAGACAATGCGTTGACACCAAATATCAAAGCCCTAGACTTTATGGTTTTTGCACAAGAATATTTTCACTTCTAAAATAATTATTAGCTCCCGTGACATACTTATGAACAGACCAAAATTATCTATGTAACTTTGGAAGAGGACCACCTAAGGATCATTCCTGTAAAGTTTGGTCAAAATCCATTCAGTGGTTTAAGAGGAGATGACGCTTATAGTTTCCACTATATACATATAGGAAACAAGGCCCGCCCCCTGACGGCCATGTTTTTCGACAGATTTGCATAAATCTTGTAAGAGGACCACTAGACAATGCAGTTAAAATTATGGTACTTATTGTAAAAACCCGAGAATTTATTGGAATCTTACCGCGAGTCTGTGAAGAAAATACGCTTCCTCGTGTGCAGCGTAAAATCGCTACATGTGCTGTTTTAAATGCAGTTTATGCAAAAACTTTATGAAGTAACCTAATTTTTTTTATTGCTTTAGCTTAACAAAATAGTGATCTTTTCATTAGAACAAATTAGAATGTCCGATTTTTCGAAAGAAACAAAAATTTGGGACAGAAAGTCAGATGCGTCCTAGTGCGTCTGCATGGAGATAAGATACATGCGTCATAGTGCGTCTGCATGGATATAAGACACATGCGTCCTAGTGCGTCTGCATGGATATAAGACACATGCGACATAGTGCGTCTCCATGGAGTAAAGGGTTAACGACAAACAAAACATAAACATTTATATAGCGTATATACTGATATTTGTTTTAACGTCTTACAATTATTTGATCTGAATATGTGTATTTATAAAACTTCCCTACCCGTTGTCTATCCTATGTATCTACGAGTACGTGACTTCGTACCCCTAGAATCCGATTCTAGAGGTACGGACTCGTACCCGTAGCCACTGCCTCGTTTGAGGTTTCAAGGGAAGTTACTCTGTTATATAATCATTGACTACCACTACTAATTGGTTGCTCACTTGGTATTTTCTTTCTGAAATCGAAAGTAGGGTTCAAAGTCAAACATAGAAAATGGCATCTGGAGGGCGTTCTCAGCTGAAGATGTCAGAGGAAATATTTGATATTGTGTGCACAGCTTGTGCAGAAAATAACCAGACAGCAGAAGCTGTGAAGTATTGTGTAGAATGTTGTGGTTATTGCTGTCAGACATGTACGGATGGACACAAGAAGGTCTCAGTATTGATGAAACACAATTTAATGGACGTCAGTGAAGGACCCCAAACGAGCAGTCAACAATCTAGTTTGTTGGAGTTTCCTACAGAAAGATGTAGCATACATAAAGGGAAAGTACTGGATATGTATTGTGAAGGGCATGATGTTGTTGGCTGCTATGTCTGCATTGCAAAAGATCACAAGTAAGCTAAATATGTATTCATTTGGATTTGAATTTTGCTACAGTAAAGTTAGGTAATGTTATTGGATGCAGCGGATGTGGGGCTGCACCCACAACCCCCTAAACACTAGTACGGCGCTCTACCGACTGAGCTAACCGGGCAGTTTACTAACCCCACACCACTACACACACCCTTCCGGCATTTGAGGCTCAACGACCGTGGGCCCATCAAACACCGCTGTCTGCATTGACGTAAATCAAGGGGAAAATGTGCATACAATGTGCGGTTCGAACCCACGACCCTAACCACTAGTACGGCGCTCTACCAGCTGAGCTATCCAGACATCCGTCAACGTAACGACAGAACGATTAGTTTTATTATCTGACCAGAATATTGTTTAGTGTCTCCCTGTTTCATGGAAAAAAGTTCGCTCGAACCCACGACCCTCAAAACACTCATAAGGTTTAGTCCAAAATTTTAGACATGTACATGCTCATTTTATAAAAAAATAAAGAATGAAGCAATACATACTTAAGTTTATCAGTGCTCGATTTTCCATTTTTAGCTTTTTAAATAAAATCAATACATAGGCTTTTTATGAACATTGTCACAAATTCTATGTTTTAAATGTGTTGTCTATTACATAACATAGATATATAAATTATGCAGAACATAATTGAATCATTCAATTTCAGATCTTGTCAAGACAGTCACATCCATTCTATACCAGACATGATTGACACCATATTTAAGTTGTCCGACTGCAAAAAAACGCACAGTCTTCTGAAAGACATGATGGTATCCATGGAAATTGTAAGTAAATCTAAAAATACCCAACTTCAAACTTTGGATAAAGCAAAGAAAGAGGCTTTAGGTCAAGTCAGTACATTCCAAAAAGCATTGGAAGCCATCCTGAGTAAAATTGCTGAGTCATCACGCAAAGAAATAGAAGTTGTATATAAACAACTTAAAACAGAAATCCTACAAGACAAGCAAAGCGTTGATAACATCTGTAAAGATTTGCAGACGACCGACGACAAGCTAAATCAATCAGAAGGAAATAGAGCCCAACGTTTTGTTTGTACAAAAATTGCCCAAGAAAAAATGAAAGTAGCCGACAGGAAGAAGATGAAGCAAGAATTACAACATAATGTAGACGCACAGACATTATTCATTCCAGACCAATCATTGATGGAATATATACAAGCTTTACAAGGTATTGGTCGAGTACAGAAACATAGAAAGCAGAAACACGACTTCTACAAAATCAAAGGAAGTAGAAATATTACCATAAGACTTTCTCATGATTCTGAGACATGCAGTTCCATTGGATGTTGTCTGACACATGATAACCAACTACTTGTCACAGATCGGTGCAATACGAAACTAAAACGTTTTGATATACAGAAGATGTCAGTTGTTGACTATTGTACTTTAGATTCTGTACCTCTTGGTGTATGTTGTATCAGTAAACATGAAGTTGCTGTTGCTTGTATGAGTGACAACAAGATCCAGTTTGTTTCCATTCATAACAAGATGACTCCTACAAGAAAAATTAAAATGTCTCATCGTTGTTATGGTATTGCTTTCAAGGATGGTCAGCTTTATGTGACAGATTGGGATGGTGCTTCGCTCTATGTTTATGATATGACTGGTACCCTGTTGAAGACAATTACTCGAGACAATGCTGGGAATCAGCTGTTCAGTGGTAGTAGACATGTTACATTCAATGAAAGTGAAGACAGAATGTTTGTTGGAGGTGGGAACAAGGGACTTGCATGTTTTGATGGGATGACAAATTATTTGACCACTATTACAGACACTGACCTGAACTTTGTAGGTGGTGTATGTGTTGATGGTACAGGAAACATGTTTGTAGTTGGGACCCATTCACATACTGTGGTACAATACAGTGAGAATGGGAATAATCTTGGTGTGGTTGTGAAGCAAGGAGATGGATTACAACGTCCACGCTCAGTGTGTTTTCATCAGGGACTGAATAGAATGTTTGTTACCATGGAGAACAGTGATGTAGTGAAAATGTATGAACTAGAGTAATCAAACATTTTGTGAGATAACAGAGTTGTCCATTCTGTGTACATGTTTTATTGATAGATAGAACTAAGTAAAACTTACATACTTAACAGAAGTAATCTTCAGTTCTAACACAACTGTACATGTACGTACTTTGATTCACATATATATATATAATCAAACACGTCAAGATAATATGACGATTATAATAGCATCTAAGGCATAAATTGTATGTGTTTATTGTTGAAATACGTGTGTATCTTTAGTCTTCTCGGATTTCTGAATAGATGGCTAACACTTTGTTATACTAAAATATGCAAAATTAAAGGGAGGTAATAAAAATGATAAAATTGGCATTTTGCGTGTAATACTATAATGATAATAAAAATAAATGTACATGATTGTCCTGTGATAAGATTGTTGTAAACATATGTAGTATTACAAAATAACTATATTTTTTGTTTTAAATTATTTAAGTATAGAGTAGATCGTCACATGATAATAGCAGACACATTTTTGTAAATGAAACATTTACATAGAATAAAGCTATGATATCTATGCTATTAGCTAAGCGATTAGTCATATAGTTTTTCCTCAGGTTGTCTGTCTGTCCGTCCGTCTGTCTGTCACAAATTGTGTCCGCTCCATAACTTTTGAACCGCTTGAAGACTTTTTAAATGTCTTGGCATAAATGTTCATGATATCAAGACGATGTGCAGAGCGCATATCTCAACCAGCCAAGGTCAAAGGTCATATGACTATATTTATTCTATTGTAATTTTAAACCTGGGATCTTGGCGGTTAAAGAAAGAATGTTGACTGCATAATTATATTTAAATTACGTTTTAACATAAAGGAATTGTAGATTAATTTCGGAGAGGGAAAGTGGGAGAGGGGAGAGGGCTTGTATCGGGGAGGGAGACATGAGAGGGGAGAGGGCTGGTATCGGGGAGGGAGACAGGAGAGGGGCGAGGGCTGGTGTCGGGGAGGGAGACAGGAGAGGGGAGAGGGCTGGTATCGGGGAGGGAGACATGAGACGGGAGAGGGCTGGTATCGGGGAGGGAGACAGGAGAGGGGAGAGGGCTGGTATCGGGGAGGGAGACAGGAGAGGGGAGAGGGCTGGTATCGGGGAGGGAGACAGGAGAGGGGAGAGGGCTAGTGTCGGGGAGGGAGACAGGAGAGGGGAGAGGGCTGGTATCGGGGAGGGAGACAGGAGAGGGGAGAGGGCTGGTATCGGGGAGGGAGAGGGGAGAGGGCTAGTGTCGGGGAGGGAGACATGAGAGGGGAGAGAGCTGGTATCGGGGTATGACAACTTGGGTTGTGTTTGGCGATATTTATGTAAAATTTGTCTGGTTGAGTGGGGCAGCTGATATCGCATGTATCAACTGTAAGTTTAATGAAGAAATATATATAAAAGAGGGGTCATATAGATTTGCCCCTGTCTGTCCTTCCGTCAGTCACTAAATCTTGTGTAGCATGTATCTCCAACTGTTGAACAGTATATAAGCCAGACTCGCAAAACTTTACAAGAATGTTCACCAGCATGTGTAGTTGTGCACCTGGGTTTCTTAAAAAAACAGACGGGGAGTGTATCATGATTTGTATTCCATTATAGTATCATGTTGTTATCAGAATAACAAGTTAATACAAAGCAGTTGTCTTCCAACTATCAGTACGGAAATAATTATTATTTTAATAAACGCCAGACTGCACCAGTATGTTGAATTACAGCAACACTTTATTTGAGCTCTTACAAACTGGATTACAATACGTGGGAAAGTACTACCGGACTCAGTGATACAGGTCACAAGTCAAGAGAAAGAAGCTCAGTCCACTTACTTTAAGATTTATCCGGTTGATGCTAAGGAACCAGTTTGGTTACCCATTGACCAGGCCCCTATTAAGTGTGTCAGAAAATTCTTGTATCGAATTGCTGCCAAAATTACTCAGAGTGGTGATATTTTTGTTTCTAAAAAGTCGCATCGAAATTAGTATATGTTTTGGAAAATTTGATCATAGTTGTTGCATTAATTATTTGTCACATAAATTCCCAGTACCAACCATTCGCAAGTTCACTTAGTTTGAAATTTGTAATAATACATTCCCTATTTTTGCAAAATATATTGTTTTCAATTAACTGTTGAAAAAACAAATGGAGATATAATTTTAATCAGTCCTTTTAATTATAGGAACTTATAACATGTGTTAACCTGTTAAATAATATATATTACATTAATAGTATTTTTATTCCTACAGTCACTACAAAAGAGAAGGAATAGTGTGTTATACTGTGACATTATTAGCAATTAAATTCTGGATAATCAGAAACAATCATATTATCATCGAATGAAAAGTTTAAATGAACAATTGCTTTGCAATTAAGAATAGTATACAAAGACAGTAATTGAAATGTTGTATTACAACAATTTTGTGAATATATTATTTATGTGAACATTTTTATTAAAGTTGCATGTATTATACTACTTTGTTCACATTAAGTAAAATGGAGTACATATCTATCCAAAGATATTGAGAGGATTACTATTACTTGGAGAATGAGTTGAAGTCGAATTCTATAATCATGCATTCTACCAAACATAGTTGTAGTAAAAGATATTTATATTATGTTTAAATAATTATAGTAAATACTATGGATGATCCTTTCAGTTGCATGAATAATACTTTGATCAGTTCCATAATAAAGGTTGCGTATAGAAGAAGAAAGGTTATGATTGAATACTACTTGGGGAATGATCTCAAAGTTGCATAACAATACTCGTACATTCTACCCAAAATACTAAGTTGCATGAATTGTTATTACATAAATTATTGAATACTATGGTTGATCCTGAATGTTGCATAAATTATACTTTGATCAGTACCAAAACAAATGTTGCATATAGCAGAAATTTGATTAATTATTATTGTAAGTTATTACAATGGCTTATTATTCAAAGCTGCATGACTATACTATAAGGCCAGAGCTTAATTATATACCTCATTTTGTTTTGAAGAATGCAATCATGTAGATTGTTGATGCTTAGGACATAGGCTGTGACTGCATGTACATTTGTTCATTAATGTATATTAAGTGCAGGTGATTTTTAAAAATAAGTATAATATTCTGTTTATTAATTTCACATTATGCCATTCATCATATTACGCTGTTTTATAAACAATTAAGTCGTAAATGTTTTGGCTTTTACTGCTTTTACATTTACTAGTTAATGTATATATATTGCAGGTTGAAATTAAGTTGAACTGTACGTTTTTATTTCACATAATGCCATGTTTTAATGTTAATTTCTTCAAACATTAAGTTGTATGTATTGCATTGTTGAATACATGTATGATGCTGTAAAGCTATAATTACATATATATATATAATTTTGTGTAGACTTCAATCAAGTAGATTGTTGCTGCATAGAATTAATCAATTATTTCTTCCTAAAGAATGCTTATTTGTGCTTATATTGTAAATAACAAATCATAAATACGTAATGGATCCATTGAATATAATTACATTTTATCAGTAATTGATTTTTATATGTTATATGCATTTCTAATTTTGAGTATATTCTTTTCAGTATATATATTTAGTACTGATATCATATCATAAGCATATGTAATTCCCAAAATTTTATTTGGACTTCATATTGCAAATGTGTTGTTTAATTTGTGTATAACTAGTGCGCAACAGTTATACACCGATTATCCAACTTCATTTGAATCAAAAACATTATTCTAATAAGAACAATTAATTTACAATATATATATATATATAACAAAATACTAATGTTTAAAAAACTTAAACATCCAATTGTCATATGCTTTTATTCATATTGTCATCATTATCTTTACATATTATTGTATTGTTCATATTCCATCGCATGTATTGTGTATGGATTTTTCTATTACAGGTATGTTAATAGGCTTACTTGTTATAATTAGGTATGAAACTTAGAGCATATTTTATATATGATATTATTAATCTTGATATCACTATAAATTTTTGTTTAATATTAATTTCAGCTTCGTAATAAAAATAAATTGCTTTTTTATTATATAAATATAATTACAATCAGATTGAGGACAATCTTTTAAAGGAAGGGTGACATGTAACAGGGTATACAAATCAGTTATCTGTTGTAATTGGGTTAGTAATGTTTAACTTCATTTGAATCAAAATAATTATTTTAATAAGAACAATTAATTTACAATATATATATATAAAACAAAATACTAATATTTAAAAAACTTAAACATCCAATTGTCATATGCTTTTATTCATATTGTCATCATTATCTTTACATATTATTGTATTGTTCATATTCCATCGCATGTATTGTATATGGATTTTTCTATTACAGGTATGTTAATAGGCTTACTTGTTATTATTAGGTATGAAACTTAGAGCATAATTTATATATGATATTATTAATCTTGATATCACTATAAATTTTTGTTTAATATTAATTTCAGCTTCGTAATAAAAATAAATTGTTTAATTACAATCAGATTGAGGACAATCTTTTTTAGAAGGAAGGGTGACATTTAACAGAGTATACAAATCAGTAATTTATTGTAATTGGGTTAGTTATGTTGAAGTATAAACTGTAAGTTAAATTTAATAATTCTATTTTCTTATTTAACAAATAATTTTATATAAAAGTATATTTAAATTAATATTCAACAAAAACAGACAGTTTAATTAACTAAGTGTAATCATGTCATTTAAATGGTTTATCACACCAATCTTAATCTAGACATTTATATTATTTTCATGCCAATACTTATTGACACAGTTTTAATTACATCCTATTTAGTCTTAAATTGTTTTCATATCCATCATTTCCTAGATAATTTAATCAAGCCATAAATATGCCAATGTCCAAACATTCCATAGGCTTCATTTCCTGTCAAGATTATACAGGTTTGTTCTTAATATGATATCATGTAATTTCATTGGTTAATTGTTGTTAAGGGTTCAGTCCCTTTTTCTTAATTTGTTATTCTCTTGTTTTAATAAGTGAGTCTGAAGTTGAAAATCAAAGTAGAAAGTCGAAAATTAGAATTCAAAGTAGAAAGTATGAAATTGGAAATAAAAGTAGAGAGTCTTAAAATGTTCTAAGGTGTTGCCTAAAATTTCATCTGTGTTTCTTATTATGTTAACTGGAACTGTTGATTGTTGAGTGAATTATATACAACAAATAAAGCTACAAAACATCAACTGGATTGTTGTCACAATACTATATGTTCATCATTGAACCAACATTGGAGAACTTTGTGCGACTGAGGGACTTGTGTACCAGTTAGGACTGTCGGCTAAATTCCCCCAGAATCGACAACAGCCGACGCCTCCGCCCAGCCCTCGGTCACAGATAAGACAGCTATTGCAATTACAATCACCAAACTAAAATGTAAGACAATCCCCTGTTGTTCAACTCCCAAACATACCATCACTATCCTTCTATATATCAACTAATTCAACAATTCATTACACAGATTTCGTTAAATCAATGTTTGTTTTCTTTTCTATCAGCTGTTTTGTGCTTCTATAGACTACATACATTTATATGTGACTGTCCAAATATGTAGACTTCGTCCAAAGTGTAGTTTACCTTAATCAACTTTATATAAGTCAAATTTACACGAAAATGACGTCAGGTCGTTGTGGTGTAGTGGTTAGCATAACGGATCGGTGATCCGTAGACCCGGGTTCTATTCCCGGTAGCGCCATTGACCGATGTTTCGTGTTCCACAAACAAGACTATTATATCGCTCACCTGAATTCACTGCCATGTTTTTTTAACCGAACTTAACAGTTTATGCAATCTTTTAAGAGGACCACTAGACAATGCTTTGAAATCAAATATCAAAGCCCTAGACCTCATGGTTTTTGCACAAGAATATTTTCACTTCTAAAATCTATTATTACCTCCCGTGACCTACTTATGAACAGACCAAAATTATCTATGTACCTTTGCAAGAGGACCACCTAAGGATCATTCCTGTAGTTTGGTCAAAATCCATTCAGTGGTTTAAGAGGAGATGACGTTTATAGTTTCCACTATATACATAAAGGAAACAAGGCCCGCCCCCTGACGGCCATGTTTTTCGACAGATTTTAATGATTTATGTAATCTTGTAAGAAGACCAATAGACAATGCTACACACCAAATATCAAATCTCTAGGCCTATAAATGGTTTTGGACAAGACGATTTTCAACGTTTACACTCTGTTAATCTATTTTTAGCAAAATTCTCCATATCTAGTCCTACGTTAAGACGGGGTCCAAACCAGAAGCTGGGCCTCCTGACGTAAATGGTTGGATCCGCGCATGTTTAAATATCGTATACGAACAGATGTAATAAAGGCAAAGATATTAAAATGAAGAACAAGTAATCGTACATTATAAGTGGAGTTCAACCTTTTTAAAACGTATAAAGTAAAACCTCAATTCAAGACAACCTTGTAATTAGGACAAACGCATTAATGAGATAATATGTTCATGGAACATTTTTTATATATTTTCTACACTTTAACTCGACACTCAGACCATATTATAAATAAGACCGAGTTTCTTCCGAATTAATGGTCGTCGTATTGTTGAGGTTTCACTATATTGCAAATGACAATCTCTTGTCTTACTAAATAACATTCATAATTAATACATTTCACTAAATGATGGTGACTAAATTCATTTATAAACACCACGTCTCGGAAATAGGCATAGATACATAATTAAGAACAGTTATGCCTATTATGATACGCAAACTGTTTCATTAGTAGTCGTATCTCGTTCATTCGATTTCATCGGGTTCAACGTTTTTTCGAATAAAACATGGTTTCGATTCACCCATTTAAATCGACTTTCACAAGAAGATATATCGGGACCTGATTTTTACTTCGGATAATACCAAGTATTCGGATAGCAGGTTGTCGAAAAAACGAGGTTCGATTGTATATGCTTAGTGGTAAACAAAAACGAAATAATGTATTCAACATGAGCGTATAACATTAAAATGTCCGTTGTTGTACACACATGGATGTATGAAATCTCAGTAAATTCATCACGAACATAATATTTATTTTACCTATCACGGAAAGTACACACTGAAGTGAACCCGGATTTATGCAACGCTATAAAAAGACGTTTTATCAAATAAAAATGCATTTTATTTCCTGCTATAAGAATTAAAATTTCAAACTTTATTTCAATTTACCTGGTTCCCGACGTACGTAGTCAGTGCGATAACGTTATGTTAAGGGGCAGGTAATCCAGTCTAATGGGAAAGTTACCTGGTTCCCGACGTACGTAGTCAGTGCGATAACGTTATGTTAAGGTGCAGGTAATCCAGACTAATGGGAAAGTTTCCTGGTTCCCGACGTACGGTTTCGTACATTAATTAACGACAAACAAATATAAACATTTTAAAGCGTATATACTGATATTTGTTTTAACATCTTACAAATAGTTGATCTGAATAAGTGTATTTATAAATCTCCGTACCCGTAGTCTATCCTACGTACCGTATACCCGTACCCCTAGAATCCGATTCTAGAGGTACGGATCCGTATCCGTAGCCACTGCCGCCTGGTATTGACGGCTAGAAATTTCAAGGGGAGTTACTCTGTTTCCTTTCTGAAATCGAAAGTAGGGTTCAAAGTCAAACATAGAAAATGGCATCTGGAGGGCGTTCTCAGCTAAAAATGTCAGAGGAAATATTTGACATTGTGTGTACAGCTTGTGCAGAAAATAAAAAGACAGCAGAAGCTGTGAAGTATTGTGTAGAATGTTGTGGTTATTGCTGTCAGATATGTACGGATGCACACAAAAAGGTCTCAGTATTGATGAAACACACTTTGATGGACGTCAGTGAAGGACCCCAAACGAGCAGTCAACAATCTAGTTTGTTGGAGTTTCCTACAGAAAGATGTAGCATACATAAAGGGAAAGTACTGGATATGTATTGTGGAGGGCATGATGTTGTTGGCTGCTATGTCTGCATTGCAAAAGATCACAAGTAAGCTAAATATGTATTCATTTGGATTTGAATTTTGCTACAGTAAAGTTGGGTAATGTTATTGGATGCAGCGGATGTGGGGCTGCACCCACAACCCCCTAAACACTAGTACGGCGCTCTACCGACTGAGCTAACCGGGCAGTTTACTAACCCCACACCACTACACACACCCTTCCGGTATTTGAGGCTCAACGACCGTGGGCCCATCAAACACCGCTGTCTGCATTGACGTAAATCAAGGGGAAAATGTGCATCCAATGTGCGGTTCGAACCCACGACCCTAACCACTAGTACGGCGCTCTACCAGCTGAGCTATCCAGACATCCGTCAACGTAACGACAGAATGATTAGTTTTATTGTCTGACCAGAATATTGTTTAGTGTCTCCATGTCTCCCTGTTTCATGGAAAAAAGTTCGCTCGAACCCACGACCCTCAAAACACTGATAAGGTTTAGTCCAAACTTTAGACATGTACATGCTCATTTTATAAAAAAATAAAGAATGAAGCAATATATTGATTCTTAAGTTTATCAGTGCTCGATTTTCCATTTTTAACTTTTTAAATAAAATCAATACATAGGCTATTTATGAACATTGTCACAAATTCTATGTTTTAAATATATAAATTATGCAGAACATAATAGAATCATTCAATTTCAGATCTTGTCAAGACAGTCACATCCATTCTATACCAGACATGATTGACACCATATTTAAGTTGTCCGACTGCAAACAGACACACAGTCTTCTGAAAGATATGATGGTATCCATGGAAATTGTAAGTAAATCTAAAAATACCCAACTTCAAACTTTGGATAAAGCAAAGAAAGAGGCTTTAGGTCAAGTCAGTACATTCCAAAAAGCATTGGAAGCCATCCTGAGTAAAATTGCTGAGTCATCACGCAAAGAAATAGAAGTTGTATATAAACAACTAAAAACAGAAATCCTGCAAGACCAGCAAAGTGTTGATAGCATCTGTAAAGATTTGCAGACGACAGACGACAAGCTAAATCAATCAGAAGGAAATAGAGCCCAACGTTTTGTTTGTACAAAAATTGCCCAAGACAAAATGAAAGTAGCCGACAGGAAGAAGATGAAGCAAGAATTTCAAAATAATACAGACGTAGAGATATCATTTATTCCAGACCAATCATTACTAGAATATATCCAAGCTTTACAAGGTATTGGTCAAGTACAGACACATAAAAAGCAGAAACATGACCTCTACAAAATCAAAGGAAGTAGAGATATTACCATAAGACTTTCTCATGATTCTAAGACATGCACTTCGCATGGATGTTGTCTGACACATGATAACCAACTACTTGTCACAGATCGGGACAATAAGAAACTTAAATGTATTGATATACAGAAGATGTCAGTTGTTGACTCTTGTACTTTAGATTCTGCACCTCGTGGTGTATGTTGTATCAGTAAACATGAAGTTGCTGTTGCATGTCAGAGTGACAACAAGATCCAGTTTGTTTCCATTCATAACAAGATGACTCCTACAAGACAAATTAAAATGTCTCATGTTTGTTATGGTATTGCTTTCAAGGATGGTCAGCTTTATGTGACAGATTATGGTGGTGCTTCACTCTATGTTTATGATATGACTGGTACCCTGTTGAAGACAATTACACAAGACAATGCTGGGAATAAGCTGTTCAGCCAGAGTACACATGTTTCATTCAATGAAAGTAGAGACAGAATGTTTGTTGGAGTTGGGCACAAGGGACTTGTATGTTTTAATGGAATGACAAATTATTTGTTCACTATTACAGACATTGACCTGGAGTTTGTAGGTGGTGTATGTGTTGATGGTAGAGGAAACATGTTTGTAGTTGGGTTCAATTCACATAATGTGGTACAATACAGTGAGAATGGAAAGAAACTTGGTGTGGTTGTGAAGCAAGGAGATGGATTACAACGTCCACTCTCAGTGTGTTGTCATCAGGGACTGAATAGAATGTTTGTTACCATGGCGTGCAGTGATGTAGTGAAAATGTATGAACTAGAGTAATCAAACATATTGTGAGATAACAGAGTTGTCCATTCTGTGTACGTATGTTTTATTGATAGATAGAACAAAGTAAAACTTAAATACTTAACAGAAGTAATTTTCAGTTCTAACAACACAACTGTACTACATGTAGTTTGATTCACATAATCAAACACATCAAGATAATATGATGATTATAATAGCATCTAAGACATAAATTGTATGTGGTTATTGTTGAAATATGTGTGTATTTTACATAAATTGTATGTGTTTATTGTTGAAATATGTGTGTATTTTACATAAATTGTATGTGTTTATTGTTGAAATATGTGTGTATTTTTTGTCTTCTCAGATTTCTGGATAGATAGCTAACACTTTGTTTTACTAAAATATGCAAAATTAAAGGGAGGTAATAAAAATATTAAATTTGACATTTTGATGTAAAACTATAAATGATAATAAAAATAAATGTACATGATTGTCCTGTGATAAGATTGTTGTAAACATATGTAGTTTTACAAAAATTATATAATTACAAAATAACTATATTTTTTGTTTTAAATTATTTAATTATAGAGTAGATCGTCACATGATAATAGTAGACACATTTTTTTGTAAATGAAACATTTACATAGAATAAAGCTATGATATCTATGCTATCTAAGTGATGAGTCATATAGTTTTTCTTGGGTTGTCTGTCTGTCTGTCCCATCCGTCTATCTGTCTGTCACAAATTGTGTCCGCTCCATAACTTTTGAACCACTTGAAGGATTTTTAAATGTCTTGGCATAAATGTTCATGATACCAAGACGATGTGCAGAGCGCATATTTCAACCAGCTAAGGTCAAGGTCAAAGGTCATATGACTATATTTCTTGAATTCTTACCATTCTATTGTAATTTTAAACCTGGGATCTTGGCAGTTTAAGAAAGAATGTTGACTGCATAATTATATTTAAATTACGTTTTAACATAAAGGAATTGTAGATTAATTTCGGAGAGGGAAAGTGGGAGAAGGGAGAGGGCTGGTATCAGGGAGGGAGAGGGGAGAGGGCTGGTATCGGGGAGGGAGATGGGAGAGGGCTGGTATCAGGGAGGGAGATGGGAGAGGGCTGGTATCAGGGAGGGAGAGGGGAGAGGGCTGGTATCGGGGGAGATGTAATGTAAGACAATCCCCTGTTGTTCAACTCCCCAACATACCATCACTATCCTTCTGTATATCAACTATAATTCAACAATTCATTACACAGATTTCGTTAAATTAATGTTTCTTTTCTATCAGCTGTTTTGTGCTTCTATAGACTACATACATTTGTATGTGACTGTCTAAAAATGTAGACTTCGTCCTAAGTGTAGTTTACCTTAATCAACTTTATACAAGTTAAATTTACACAAAAATGACGTCAGGTCCTTGTGGTGTAGTGGTTAGCATAACGGATCGGTAATCCGTAGACCCGGGTTCTATTCCCTGTAGCGCCATTGACCGATTTTTCGTGTTCAACAAACATGACTTTATTAGACAAGAGGGCCATGATGGCCCTTATAACGCTCACCTGATTTCGCTGCAATTTTTCTTTACCAAACTTAATAGTTTATACAATCTTTAAGAGGACAACTAGACAATGTTTGACACCAAATATCAAAGCCCTATACCTTATGGTTTTTGCACAAGAATATTTTCACTTCTAAAATCTAGACCAGATAATCTGGAGTCCATGGAAATAGACTTAACCAGTTTTAAAATATCCTGGAAGTGAGGAATTATACATCTCTCACAGTGTGGATTCAGACAAAATGATAGAGGGCCTTGGGTGGGAAATTAGACCCCGTGAAAGAAAATTTGTCTAATTCCTCTGTGTCAGCCTGCCCAATCCTTTGGACAAAATATTGATTGCTACATTACCTATATAATATTTCGTGGCAAGAAAATTGAACTATGACATACGATTTCAAGGTTTTGTTATTGTACTTTTCCATCAAATACATTTGGGTAAAGTTGTAAATCTTCAGTGTAATGAATGGATGTCAGGTATATGACCAATCACATCATGTATGATCAGAAATAAGTCCACAGGTCTTATTCAAAAAACATTTTAAAACTGAATCTCAGACTTACACATTAAAATGGTAAACTGTCATTCTGCACCTACGTTGTTATAACTGAATATATTTTGATCAAACTTGGCAAAGATATAGAACGAGTAACAACATACATTCAGACAGAATGTTATAAGTTTTATCTATTTAGATATAATGAAAATGAAACACTGGCAAATATAAAGTTTATGTCAGAGTTTCAGTCTTAAAATATTTAGAAATAAGGCATCACAATAAATAATTGACTCTTTATTCCTTTATTCAAGTTTTATTATCAATCACTACATCATAGACAACAATATGAAATAACATGTCAACATTTTCCTGCAACAAAATTGATCATTTAATCAAAACATTATCTATTCACCAAATCCCTAAAACAATTAAAATGGATAATACAAAATGCAATAAACGTATGATAGCAAATGAGTTCCCTAACACACAGTTTCAAAAAGACATTAGAACTAAGTTTTTTCAAATACATCAACTTTCATAGAAACCCGGCTACTGTATTTTCTTCATGCATATTCAAAATCCATTAATTAATTAATCAAATCCAAGAATCATCTATCAAATGCTGTAACAAGCTCAAACCACTGTCTGAGAGCATCACTAAGTACTATTGGTAAACTATTAATGTCACGCAGTATAATGTAGAAAGGAAATGGAAACGAATCCATGTATGATTTAATCTCTGGAAGTTGTCCTCCTGGCTTGAAGACTGGAACTTTAATGTCCAGGATAGAATCCTGAAAATACAGATTAAAATTCATTTAACAATGATATAATGGAAAAGCCCAAGTTTAAAATAAGAAAGTACATTGGAAGAGAAACAGTACTTGAAACTATATACAGTCTGACCTCGTTCATTTAAATTTGTCGGGTCTGAAATTTTTATTTTGAATAATACATGGTTTCGAATAGCCCTTTTCAATTTGACATGAAGATACAACTTGAAGATACATCAGGACCTGATATTACTTTCGGATAATATCATGTACTCGGATAGAGAGTTATCGAATAAACGAGTTCGAATTGTAGTAAACACTCGCTACTACTGTTCCTCCGATACTAGCCAGTGCTCGGATCTAAGTCAGACATCTTGAAAACTGTGTATAAATTCTTCTTTGACTGAATTTAAACCCATGACCTCCAGATGAGATGCCAGGCACTCTTCCCAAGAGCAATATGCCACCCCTTGTAAACTACTGTTTGTACAGTAATAAATAGATTCATTCATGTTACATTCTTAATATCCACCTATCCATAAAAACAAGTCCATTAATCCTACAATACTAGAATAAATAGCAATTCTTCTGTCTTCTGGTTAGATTTTGGAGCAATTTGGACACATTCAAAAATCCTCACTTTTATGCATGTACACGAGTTACATAAACTTAACCACAAAATGAAATATAGAATGAGCAGTATCTCATATCACAGAAACGTTGTATGCTTAAATGAAAATGTTGTCTGCATCATTAAGAGGTCATGTATTCCAAAATAAAGCACCAAGAGCAATGAACTTCCATATATCACAGAAAACCACATGTTTTATTCCTATGGAGCAACATCAAAATATTCAAATCAGTTTCGAGACAATTCAAACTAAGACAAGATTACCATAAACCATTTTTTGATCAGTATAGAGCATTACCTTATTATCTGGGTTGTCAATAATCACGAACACAATGAACACATTTGCCTCCCTTGCTTGACGTACGGCAGTTTTCACAACCTCCATTCCTTCCATAAATAAGCCACGCCCATCTGACATAATCACCAATAGTTGAGAAGTTTCAGGATTACCCACAGTTCCATGCTGCTTGTTTCGTGCATCCATCATCATGGCCGTAGCATGTTGTAGTAACTGTAAGAAACACATTTCCATTTTTTTAATAACGTTGAACGGCATTTTTTAACATTCATTCAATTATATACTTAGTACATTTAAAAGCCCATAGATTTAGACCTGCAAAATGTTTGAAAAGGGTTATTTTGTTGCATTTTCAAACTTATTGTGTATGCAAATATCCATTATTTGCAATGAAATATGTTGTATATATTGCATAAACATGAAATATTTCACTGTACAGTTCTATTCTGGTATCCCTATGTAAGCCCACAAAACTAGAGTGAATTCTTAGATGTACTGAGTATACATGGTAATCAGTTGACCTGGAATTAATCATCAACCAGAACTAACTTGCCCTTCCACAAGCAGCTCACAATCCCCATATGAATCAGAGCTGGACAAATGACCATAGCCAAATGTCACGGAACATGAATTGTCCTTCCGTGGAATGAATCCCGGACCTCTCCGATGACAACCCAGCGATCTACCAAATGAGCTAACTGAGCTAATGAAACAGTAAAACTATTACTAGAAAAGACACAATTACAATGCAATACCCCGACAGAGACAATTTATGTAATTAACATGGAACTGTGCAAACATATTCTGTAAGCCATATTTAAAGGCACATAACTCGCCATTCTCAATCATATGGGACAAATAATTTTCCAAATAAATTCTTAATACAGCATGGAAAATTGGTCATAGTTTACCAAATCATTTGTAAAACTAATATAGTTCAGGAATACAGAAGTCATTGTATGCATTCTATTTAAATATCAACTTTGAAGGTGGGTAGTCAGATTTTCTTTCAAAATATGCTACGGAATAATTTTGAGAAAAAATTATTTTAATGCCTTCACACAGATATACTCTTAGGCATTGCATTATAACTTATCTTAAAGATTTTCCTGAAACTGCAAAATACGAGTCCGATACAGGTATTCCCTATTCGGGCTCTCACTCGGTGCGTAGGTGAGGATAGAAAATACGGGTATCCGACGTTTGAATTTGTGGTTTTGGTAAACATATAATAGAAAAGAGACAATGCAGTGTTGTCGAGTACATCAGGAGTAAATTACCACAAATTTTCTCATATTTATCACAAAAGGATTTTTTGTCCAAAAAATGTAGGTTTAACATAAAACTAGTGTCTGCAAAGTGAGCTTTCTACCTGAGCAATCTTTGTTTTCTTCTGTTCAAATGTAAGATACTGAAGTAGATGTGCCCCAGACAAACTAGTGAACTGGTCTGTAAACGGATGTAGAACATTCACCTTCTCTCCAAAACTGAAACAAGCAAGATACCAAACAATTAGTCATAAAGCCCTTGAATTTCAAAATTAATAATATTCCATTGTTGAAATACTCGAAACAATATATTTTTACTTACCAAGAGTTTGGCACGAAACTATTGTTCAACAGTTTTAGTTAAACAAGAGACCTAAGATGACCTGACTCTCTACTGCCTATACTGTGCATATGGTTGTCACAAACCTTAAGGAAGGTTCATGCAAGGATGCAACAGAGCAAGTTTGATGCAAATCTGATTCATCAGTTCATGAGAAGAATTCATTTAAAGGTTTTTCTATGTTTAGATCTAGCGGCCATATTGTGCAATCAACAAGACCCGTTTTAAGCAAAAACCTAAGAAACAAGAGATGTTAGAAAAACATTATGCCCGCTATAGATTCGTTGTCAGTGAGAGGATTTTAATTATTATACTGACCTAGAAGGGAAAACGGATGATATATATGGGTTTGATCTTGATGGTAAAAAAAGTTCAACAATTAAAGGACAAGGATTTCCACCTAATGGTCCATTTGATCTTGACCTTTGACCCAACGAGCCTAAAATCGATACTACCGACAGTTGGGCTAAGATTTGAATCCATACATTGTACCAAGAGTTATTGATCTGAAACCAATATAGCACCGAAGGACAGGGGTAACGCTTAATGCTCCTTCGCCATTCTGCCAATGGGCAGGGGCGTGGCATAAAAATGTAGATAGTATACCAGTGGTGAATATACTACTGAGATGTCAATACATACCTGCATATAGATAAGTCTCCTGATTCCAGTAAAGTAAGAGCATTGGATATCAAAGCTAATGATTCAAATGCCATCTGAAATATGCAAAAAATAATAAATTAAGTATCTGTGATGTTTTCATACAAATGAACACTCAGTGCTAAAACACTATCAACATACAGCCTTCTATCTTGCTTTGGTACAGTTGAACCTGTCTTAAGAGACCACTCAGGGGAGCAGGAAAATGTGGTCTCTTAAGTAAGATACAGTAAAGCTGACAGAAAACAAAAACGTTAAGTAGCTCTACAAGGCATTTTGTTAATACTTGTATGTAAAAAATACTTTTTAGAGCTCTCAACATAATGTAATAAAGACATAAAATAGGCAAAATTGGGTAAACTATTAAAATCACATGCACGTGAATGTAATAAAATCTATAGAAATCAATAAAAACAAAATCTTTACTTTAAGCGGTCGCTTAGCAACGGCGCTGTGTATAAACATTTAAGCTCGGTAGTTGTGTCCGACAGGTAGTTGCATATGTAGATTAAATCAACGCTTAATAACGCACAGGAGGATATCAGAACGGTCATAAAAGACAGGAGGTCATTGTAAAAAGTAGTAGGAAGGACAGGTTCGACATTGAAGACAATGCATTGTAGTTGGTTCATTTAATACTGCGCTCAAAAGCATAACCATTTTAAAGATATATTAGCTATGCCACAACAAAACCAGAATGTTTCAGAATAAGACTGAAAGTCATATCACCGGTTGAGCAGCAGACACAATATTTTCACAAATGGCGTGGCCACACCACAAGTGTAAATTTAAGTCTGATTTTCTTTTGGAACAAAAGTAGTCCGTTGTGAGTTTTTCGGATAATAATTCACCATTATTCCACGGTAAACCACTGGAAAATATCACATAAACTCTCATATTTTGTTTTCTATAGCACCATAAAATGTCAGAAAAATGCTGTACCTGTTTGGAATGATTATCTACCATACTGGATGAGTCATCTACGGCCAACATTATCTGATACTGTCTCTTGCTAGGTTTGGTTCGTCTAAGCCAGATCTTATCTTTCCTGAACTGACTCGCTATGTATGGTATCACCTTTCTCATGTTCAATCTTTTACCAGTGCGATAATCACCCCTGAAACATCATATAACAACATATAACATCTTGCTTTTGTTTGGTTTCTATTTGAGTTTGACGCCATTTTTCAACATATGTTTAGTTACACATGGTGAACATTTGACTTAACCAGTATTCCAGGAATTATCAACCGGGGACCTTATTATCAACCGGGAACCTTATTATCAACCGGGAACCTAATTCATAAACATTTTAAGACTGAAGACTTTAATGGTAAATGTTCATTTTACTCCTACATTCGTTTTACATAATAGATTTTGAGAAAACTTGGCAAAAGTGTACTGGTAAGGCCAAAAAATAATAATATCTGTGTTTAGGGTAACGGTCTCAAAAATGCTAGGTAGGGTAGGGACAATTTTTTTTTTTTCAAAAACAATTAAAAATCAGAAAAAAAATCTCCAGGGTCATAAAAAACTCTAGGGTCGGGTTACCTGAAACACAGATATTTTTTTTTAGGCCTAAGTAACCCAGGAAGCTTACACTGAGAGTGAGTAATGAAAGTTGTAATAACCTGTTTGACAATTGATGTATAATAAGCTTAAACAAAAGCCAGTATCAACTTAAGTTGCAGTATAACATTGATCGTCATAATTTTCCATTAAGAGAAATAAAAAATACAAGAAAATATGCCTTACTTCAATTTTGTAGCCTGTGATGGTTCTAAGACAAGGCGTAGTTGTTCACACAGGTCCTGTGCTAGACTCGATGTCAGTGCTTCGTAACGATGCCATAATTCACTGGCGGCCGATTCCTGAAAACATATATATATCAATGTCGAAATGTTGTCAGAAGAGTGAACTATTTGCTGTAAAGTATTTGATGGCAAATTTCTTGTTTTAAGAACAAATTACAAATACAATGAGTACATTAAGCTCATAGTTCAACAATAGATTTATAGTTATAACTGAAAATATAAAACAAACTAGCATACGGTAACAATAATTTAATAACAATAATTTTCAGGGGTTCCACTAGGTGTTGAATCTCAAGGGTCATTTTGATATTTGATTACTGCATTTTACCATTTTATACCCATATTACCTATAATATAGAGAAAAATTTCCCTTCAGCCAGAATCCTTGTGGTCAAAATATGTTTTTTTGGAAATTCCAGGGGTCAAAGGGTCAACTCCAGGGTCAAATTGAACTCCTGATTTTACGAGAACAGTAAAACTAAGAAAAATACATTTATTACTAATGATTTTTTCGTCAGCGGAAAGACAATCTTGTGGCATTGTCTATCCTATACACATAACATATTCATTATACTCTATATATAATTCGAGATGAAAGTATTAAATACATCACTTACAGCATCTGTATCTGATGGAAGGTTGGAGTGTGTCCATGACCCTAGCTGGTTCTCTAACTCTGACCTTAGATGTTCAAGGTCAAATTCCTGTAAATATACAAAATGGGTCAAATCATATCAAAATCATGAACAAATGTTAAATTATCCTTACAAATACACACAAATAATTATACAGAATAATCCATGAACCTAAAGTCTAAAAGGTTCCCTGTGAATTTTTTATGGACATAAACTAGTCACTACACTGTGACCTTACACATAAACTAGTCACTACACTGTGACCTTACACATAAACTAGTCGCTACACTGTGACCTTACACATAAACTAGTCAATACACTGTGACCTTACACATAAACTAGTCGCTACACTGTGACCTTACACATAAACTAGTCACTACACTGTGACCTTACACATAAACTAGTCACTACACTGTGACCTTACACATAAACTAGTCACTACACTGTGACCTTACACATAAACTAGTCACTACACTGTGACCTTACGTAAGTCATACTTATGTTATCTCATAATTTGAAAACATAGCAAATGCAGATTGTTGAATAGGAAAGCCTTCTATTTATGGACTCCAAAAATTGGTGAACTACATTTATACCCCCAATACAAAGTCAAGTATGAGTTGAACAACCTTCCTATACTTACCATACAATATGTATGTAATACGACAAAAAACTAACATATGAAGAAATGCCATACAGTCACTGTAACACATTTATAGAACTTCAATAGTTGGAACGGCTTAACCAACAGTTTGAACTACTGTTATACAGACTTATCTTTCCAGTAACGAGTTCAAGCTAAGGGAGATTCCAATATACATGTATATTTGGACCTTGTTCATTTGAGTTCATTGCGTCTGAAATTTTATTTTGAATAATACATGGTTTCGAATAGCCCATTGCAGTTTGACATGCCTAAGAAGATACATCAGGACCTATTTATTTCAGAAGATATATTGGGTAAAAGGTTGTTGAATAAACGGAGTGCGACAGTATTAATCAAAGTCTACCCAGCTGACATCATTGCTTTATTAGGATGTATTAGAATACTGTGCTATTCAACTTACACCGTTGCCTAACTGGAGAAACTCCATAGCAGTGTGGATGGTAGAGTCACCTCCCCTGGAAACCATATCTGTAGGAATTCTCTCCCCTGGAATATCTTGTACATCACCTTCAGTCTCCATGGTAACCTCAGACTCCTGTTCCTCTGTGATGTCTTGTTCAGTCTTAGAATACTTCTTTATTTTGGTAGAAGACATTTCAGTAATTTCCTCCAATTTCTTTGGAAAAAAAGAGAAACATGATAAACTCTGGCCGATAGTTTTTCAGAGTCGTGTCCCCTGATTTTCAAGGGAAGTCACTCTTACTGACTAAAATTTTACAGAGTGACCTCCCCTTTTTTCAAGAGAAACATGATAAACTCTGGCTGATAGAAGAGAAAGAACATATTGAGGGTTCCTTGTACAACTGTATGAACTCTGTTATTGTAATGAAGCAGTTTCAAAAGTTTTGTGCCAAAATCTTGTTCTTTGAAAGGTTTGAAATAGTTAAAGCTTATTAAACTGTTTGTTTGTTTCATCGGGTTTAACGCCGTTTCTCAACGATATTTCAGTTATATACAGCGGCCGGTTCACCTTACCAGTTTTTCCTGGACTGAAATCTAACCAGTACTAACTTACCCTTCCACAAGGAGCCGGCAACTTCTCAACATGAGGAGGAAAATCGACATTTTTATCAAATTATTAAACTGCACATTTACGATCGTTCAATAAGCATTAAGAAGACAAGATAAATAAAGTGCTTCAAATTGTAATGATACAAACAGGATTCCTACTTGTAATACAGCAAAACATGAATAATATGACCACCCTTGAAAACTAGTCTTAATATTGAAGTGAACTTAATATTGAGATTGAATAAAGAGCAAAACAGTGAAAATGGACTTGAAAATTGTTTTCTTACTTTTGATGTAGTATTATTATTGAGATTGTCTTTAAGTGAGATCTTACTGTAATTAACTCATTCATTAATACATGGACTGTTAGAATGAGTTAATAATCTTGAAAAGCCAACTTCTGCAATCATGCACAAATTTAAGAAAATTCTCAGAAAAAAACATGTCAATCAAAAGGGATTGTTATCATACTTTTCATATCCAAAAACGGAAACAAGAATATTTTGAGCACATACCTCAATGTCATCCTTATCATCTGTCATCTCCGTATTGTCATCCACATCCGAGTCAGCATCTTCATTATCCGGAGTTATCTTCCCTTGTTCCTCTTGCTGCTCTGCTGTTGCAACATCCAGAGTTTGTTCATCATAATGAGACTTAGAATCTTTCACATGCTCGTATAGATCAGACTTTTTACTTTCTTGTTCCTGAAATTTAAGTGAACATTTTAGTGGAAGTGGCTTCATATAGCATATAACACATTTAGCAACTTGGCCCCTATGAATCACCCTTACTTACATATAGTATATAACACATTTAGCAACTTGTCCCCTATGTATCACCCTTACTTACATATACATACCGAAGAATCTTCATCATCAGATAAGCCGATAGTTATCGATGCGAGCGTCGCTAATTAGTGGCCACGGTGGTCGGAAACACTCGAAAACACCCGGAAACACTCGGAAGCCTTCGTGATTTACCGATTTATGATATGATTTCATGATCTTTATCGTTCACGACTTAATTAGCCACCCCGCTGTGTTTAGCCAGCATAATGAAATTGCCCCGGGCAGTACTAATTTTTCAGAATGTATTATACATTCATGATACTTATATTGTAGCCTCTAACGTTAAGTATGATACATGTATTTCTCTGGTTAAGTGCGCGTTTAATGAATAATGTTGTATTGTAATTTTTATGTATGTGAGCGAATTACTTGTTTTTCATATACAAGATTGTCTGTCGTTTAAGTGAAATTAATACTTAAATTAGTTCCTTACTTTTTTATCAATTGAATGATGGGGCTATACTTTTTCAATGATTTCGAAAGGTGACTTAAATGATATTAATTCGTGAATCAACAGGGGTAAACCAGTGTATTGTACTTTAAACGGTGATTTAGAAGGCAGTATTACTGATTCGGATAGAACAAGCTGACCACCTGCCTAAATAGACAGATAATTAACAAAAAAACACGAAACAAAATTATGTTCTCTTAATATAATTTTATAATGTAATGTCTTACATTCCACTACATTTATGAACTGCAGTTCATGAAAAATAAATGCATCAAATACTATATACATGAAACCCGAAAATTAATTGGTGGAAAACGTAGAAAACTGATGTATTTAGCAAACAAAGAATCTCTCGTATCACAAGACCATCGTGGAATTAAATGACATGTTACATGCGAAAATAATACCTACACTTATATTCTGGTGACACTGTTACGGCCCTATATACATGTTTAAGTTACGAAATGAAGGGAAATGTGTTGTTTCAGGGTACCGAGTTTAAAACGAATTTCTCAGAAGCTCTGCGATCTTTTCTTTTTTTCTTAATTTTGTTTTTATTCCCATACGGACCAACATTTCCTTCATTTTTTCCACTGACATAGTATTGAATACAAGGTATTGATACGAAGATATTACTTGTGATCCGAATGTAAACACCTATAGGTCATTTTCGTTTTTTATATTCACAGTATATTGTTCACATATTTGTCACCTTTTATTGTTTTGTCAATTAAGGGTCAGATACTTTATGACACTTCGTTGTAAAAACAAGCAAGGTTTTTTTTATTATCACAGGCGATAGAAACCCCATCTAAAATGATGTTTATACAATTTAATGCAAGGTTTCATGACACGATGTATTCCTTAAAACAATAAATTCGCAGTTTTGGCAGCAAGCAACTGAATGTCAAAAATTACTACTATGTATAACTATGCAAACGGTCACAAAATACAGTTCTGCGGTAAAATTTATTTTTATACGATTTCAACAAAAGCCACATTTATTTTATATAAGTTATGCAACTATTTGTCTAAATAATTGTAACATCTGTATAATTTACAATATTAATAACTTTAATATAATAATATTCACATTTAGATATAAAATTAAACAATATCATATAAAAACATATTTATTGTAATCGAATTATACTGTTTTAAAGTTCACACCTTACTGAATAAAAAGTCAATCTAATGAACCAAACCAATATTTCTTTTCAAGGCTATTCTATAAAAAGTCACATTTCCCCTAAATTCTTCCCTATAAAGCGCACTAATTTGTTAATTAACAGCTTGTATAATCGCTGCTGGACCCCTAGTGTGCCCGTCCGGAGCTCAAGAGCCATAAAACTTCGGTAATATTCGGTCATTCTCGGACGGTCTTCCGAACATTTCCGAACGTGGTAAAAAAACATACCATATAATTTTAAAGTGAAAAAAGACCATTTTCCTCTTTAAATATTTTCACCAAATAAATACCGATTGACAGAGCAATAATTATAGTTTATGAGTCCATTTGCATTTTGTTAATATCATTAACCGTTTTTAAATGACATTAAGTTAATTTCAGACTAAATTTTTTCCGCCTATATATTCTATATAGCACTGGTAGCTGTTTTAAAGTTAAAAAAAGACCATTTTACTTTTTTTTCAAATAAAAGGTAAAATATTTGAATGAATGGGGAATATTGAAACATTACAAAACCGTTTGCATTTATTTGATATCTTTAACGGATAAAAAGTTATACCAGTTTAAAGTTAAAATCCTTCATATTTCTATATAGGCATTTTTGCGCAGTATCGATTATCGGATGATGAGAATTCTGCCACATGGCATATAACACATTAAGCAACTTGGCCCCTATGAATCACCCTTACTTACATATAGTATATAACACATTTAGCAACTTGGCCCCTATGAATCACCCTTACTTACATATAGTATATAACACATTTAGCAACTTGTCCCCTATGTATCACCCTTACTTACATATAGTATATAACACATTTAGCAACTTGTCCCCTATGTATCACCCTTACTTACATATACAATGTAGTATATAACACATTTAGCAACTTGTCCCCTATGTATCACCCTTACTTACATATACAATGTAGTATATAACACATTTAGCAACTTGGCCCCTATGTATCACCCTTACTTACATATACAATGTAGTATATAACACATTTAGCAACTTGGCCCCTATGTATCACCCTTACTTACATATAGTATATAACACATTTAGCAACTTGGCCCCTATGTATCACCCTTACTTACATATAGTATATAACA
The DNA here is from genome assembly GCA_032209605.1 of Mactromeris polynyma. Taxonomy (NCBI): domain Eukaryota; kingdom Metazoa; phylum Mollusca; class Bivalvia; order Venerida; family Mactridae; genus Mactromeris; species Mactromeris polynyma. The sequence goes on from JASFXZ010000005.1 coordinate 5,242,919, forward strand.
CATTTAGCAACTTGTCCCCTATGTATCACCCTTACTTACATATACAATGTAGTATATAACACATTTAGCAACTTGTCCCCTATGTATCACCCTTATTTACAACTCAGCATTCAAAATAATCTCAGCTAAGTCTGAAGGCAATACTCACACCTAAATCTTCATACTCAGTGGAGTAAATCTTGAGATTTTGAGTGCCATGTAATAGTTTTCTGAATAATCACTTCACCAGTGATATCTACAACCAGGGACCTTATTCAAAAATATTTTAATACTAAAACTTAGACTTTAATTTTGTGAAAGTTTTAATTACCAGCATTTCGTTTCAATAAAATGTAAACAAAATGAAATTGTGTCTGAATAATAGTTGATACCCATCCTACACTTCTGCTAATTATTATTAAAATATATATGAGCGCTGCTGTTGGCCTTACAACCTCTACTGTAAGTGACGTCATTTCAAGAAAACGTCACATGTGATGTCACTATGTGCAAGCAGGAAACAATATTTATTCCATATGGTCACTTCGTTTTCATATTGCCATATGCGGCAAATATTGTTAACTGTCAGTACATGGTGATGTCACATGTGACGTTTTCTGGAAATGACGTCACTTATAGAAGAGGTTGGAAATCGTACAGCAGCGCTCATATTGTTATAACAGCTTAGGCACAAAGTAACATTTATCATTTAAAAGTCCGAGTCTTCATATTGTTATAACAGCTTAGGAACAAAGTTACATTTATCATTTAAAAGTCCGAGTCTTCATATTGTTACAACAGCTTAGGAACAAAGTTACATTTATGATTTAAAAGTCCGAGTCTTCATATTGTTACAACAGCTTAGGAACAAAGTTACATTTATGATTTAAAAGTCCGAGTCTTCATATTGTTACAACAGCTTAGGAACAAAGTTACATTTATCATTTAAAAGTCCGAGTCTTCATATTGTTACAACAGCTTAGGAACAAAGTTACATTTATCATTTAAAAGTACGAGTCTTCATATTGTTAAAACAGCTTAGGAACAAAGTTACATTTATCATTTAAAAGTCTGATTCTTCATATTGTTAAAACAGCTTAGGAACAAAGTTACATTTATCATTTAAAAGTCCGAGTCTTCATATTGTTACAACAGCTTAGGAACAAAGTTACATTTATCATTTAAAAGTCCGAGTCTTCATATTGTTACAACAGCTTAGGAACAAAGTTACATTTATCATTTAAAAGTCCGAGTCTTCATATTGTTACAACAGCTTAGGAACAAAGTTACATTTATCATTTAAAAGTCCGAGTCTTCATATTGTTACAACAGCTTAGGAACAAAGTTACATTTATCATTTAAAAGTCCGAGTCTTCATATTGTTATAACAGCTTAGGAACAAAGTTACATTTATCATTTAAAAGTCCGAGTCTTCATATTGTTACAACAGCTTAGGAACAAAGTTACATTTATCATTTAAAAGTCCGAGTCTTCATATTGTTACAACAGCATAGGAACAAAGTTACATTTATCATTTAAAAGTCCGAGTCTTCATATTGTTATAACAGCTTAGGAACAAAGTTACATTTATCATTTAAAAGTCCGAGTCTTCATATTGTTACAACAGCTTAGGAACAAAGTTACATTTATCATTTAAAAGTCTGATTCTTCATATTGTTAAAACAGCTTAGGAACAAAGTTACATTTATCATTTAAAAGTCCGAGTCTTCATATTGTTACAACAGCTTAGGAACAAAGTTACATTTATCATTTAAAAGTCCGAGTCTTCATATTGTTATAACAGCTTAGGAACAAAGTTACATTTATCATTTAAAAGTCCGAGTCAGAGTTTCAATCTTCAAATGTTTGTGAATGAGTCTCCAATGCTTAGTCATGTAATACTATACATTATCAGTATGCATAAAAATGTGCACCATTTCTTATACTGAATGTATCATACAAATTAATGTACATGATTTACAGCAAACGAATTTCAGTAAAACCTCAATAATAAGACCACCCTTGGGACCCTTGAACATTGGTCTTGTTATAGAGGTGGTCTTAATATTGAGGTTGAATAAAGAGCAGAACAGTGAAAATGGAATTGAAAATAGTGTTCTTAATTTTGAGGTGGTCTTAATATTGAGGTTGAATAAAGAGCAGAACAGCGAAAATGGAATTGAAAATAGTGTTCTTAATTTTGAGGTGGTCTTATTATTGAGGTGGTGTTAAAGTGAGGTCTTACTGTACACACATTTATAAAACTGGAGCAATGGAAGTCTAAATGTCATACCTGATTATCTTTACTTTCATTCTGATCAAACTGTGTGCTATCTGTTGTCTTCAATCTCTTATATTTCTGTTGAGCAGAACCCAACGATCTATCATTGTCTGCTTTACCAGGCTGTCTATCTTGCTGTAATGCACAATGAAATATTGGCACATAATGTTATAGAGAAAAACGTAACGTTAACATTATGCATTGATTAAAGGTGAGCTAAAATATGGTATGTATTGGAAAACTGGTATGGTATTGGAAAACTGGTATGGTATTGGAAAATGGTATGGTATTGGAAAACTGGTATGGTATTGGAAAACTGGTATGGTATTGGAAAACTGGTATGGTATTGGAAAACTGGTATGGTATTGGAAAACTGGTATGGTACTGGAAAATGGTATGGTACTGGAAAAATGGTATGGTATTGGAAAACTGGTATGGTATTGGAAAACTGGTATGGTATTGGAAAAATGGTATGGTATTGGAAAATGGTATGGTATTGGAAATACGGTATGGTATTGGAAAAAATGGTATGGTATTGGAAAATGGTATGGTATTGGAAAAAATGGTATGGTATTGGAAATACGGTATGGTATTGGAAAAAATGGTATGGTATTGGAAATACGGTATGGTATTGGAAAAAATAGTATGGTATTGGAAATACAGTATGGTATTGGAAAAAATGGTATGGTATTGGAAATACGGTATGGTATTGGAAAAATGGTATGGTATTGGAAAATGGTATGGTATTGGAAAATGGTATGGTATTGGAAAATGGTATGGTATTGGAAATACGGTATGGTATTGGAAAATGGTATGGTATTGGAAATACGGTATGGTATTGGAAAAAATGGTATGGTATTGGAAATACGGTATGGTATTGGAAAAAATGGTATGGTATTGGAAATACGGTATGGTATTGGAAAAAATAGTATGGTATTGGAAATACGGTATGGTATTGGAAAAAATGGTATGGTATTGGAAATACAGTATGGTATTGGAAAAATGGTATGGTATTGGAAAATGGTATGGTATTGGAAAATGGTATGGTATTGGAAATACGGTATGGTATTGGAAAAAATAGTATGGTATTGGAAATACGGTATGGTATTGGAAAAAATGGTATGGTATTGGAAATACGGTATGGTATTGGAAAAATGGTATGGTATTGGAAAATGGTATGGTATTGGAAATACGGTATGGTATTGGAAAATGGTATGGTATTGGAAATACGGTATGGTATTGGAAAAAATGGTATGGTATTGGAAATACGGTATGGTATTGGAAAATGGTATGGTATTGGAAATACGGTATGGTATTGGAAAAAATGGTATGGTATTGGAAATACGGTATGGTATTGGAAAATGGTATGGTATTGGAAATACGGTATGGTATTGGAAAATGGTATGGTATTGGAAATACGGTATGGTATTGGAAAAAATGGTATGGTATTGGAAATACGGTATGGTATTGGAAAATGGTATGGTATTGGAAATACGGTATGGTATTGGAAAAAATGGTATGGTATTGGAAATACGGTATGGTATTGGAAAATGGTATGGTATTGGAAATACGGTATGGTATTGGAAAAAATGGTATGGTATTGGAAATACGGTATGGTATTGGAAAATGGTATGGTATTGGAAATACGGTATGGTATTGGAAAAAATGGTATGGTATTGGAAATACGGTATGGTATTGGAAAAAATGGTATGGTATTGGAAATACTGTATGGTATTGAAAAAATGGTATGGTATTGAAAAAATGGTAAAATGGTATGGTACTTGAATAAGTGAGGCTAGGCATAGCTAGTAGTCTAAAGGCAGTGATGGACTCTCGACCAAGAGGTTGTGGTTTCGAATACCAACATGCGCAAGATATATTCTTCCACATAATTCCTTGATTAGGAGCTAATACTAGTTGCAAATCAAACAGGCAGTCGTAGTGAGTGATTAAAACTAAAAGTTGATAGAAAGACCACGTTTCCAATCAATGTTAGCAAGATAAGTTAATATAACACAGTTTCGCAAGATGAACAGGATATATCTTGGCTAGACCACCGAGCTAAAAATAGAGAGTGTAATAAAAAAATCAGAGATCATATTATACCTGTTTTCTTTTGCCCTGTGATGAGGAATCAGCTGTACTGGTTGACTTTTGACCTTGATGACCTTCATCTTGATCTGCACTCGCTTGACCTGTGCCGTCCACCTTTAAATACAATACATAACATCAAAATACACAGCCAAACCCTTTATCAAGTCTTATAAATTGACATGCATATGTTGATATTTTGAGGGTGGTTTTATTTTTGTTATAATTATCTCCCTTGCTGATATTGATGAGAATAGTTTTACCCTGGCAGTTAGGTACAAAATGCACTCATAACAGAAGCCACGAAATCAAAACCGTGCAACAAAATCCAAATTTAGCACCACCAAATTATTGAATTATATATTATGTAAAACTTTTGTCATGAAAGAAATAACAACACAGAATTGGGAGTATTTCATTGTATCCAAAACCTTACGAAAGTAATTCCATAAATTACAAGTCCATGTTCGACAGTCCTTACCTCCTGTTGATCATTCTCTGTTGTCTCTCCTGCTGCATCTTTAGCTGTTTCACTCTGTTCTACATTATCTGATGCATCATGGGAGGTTTTCCCATAATGCTCTACTGTAGGTGTAATGTCGTCTGCTTCATTTGGATGTTCTTGTTCCTCTGTATCAACTGCTGACTCATCCTGAAAATATTCTTTTTTAATTAAGTTTCCATGGTTTCAATAGACATATCTACTTTGTTTGTTTGTTTCATCGGGTTTAACGCTGTTTCTCAACGATATTTCAGTTATATACGGCAGCCGGTTCACCTAACCAGTTTTTCCTGGACTGAATTCTTACCAGTACTAATTTACCCTTCCACAAGGAGCCGGCAACTTCACCACATGTGGAGGAAAATCGACATTTTGTCAAATTTTCATGGAAGGGTATGACCTGCCGCGACCAGGAATCGAACCCAGATCGCCGGGTTACAAGTCCAGCACACTAACCACTGGACCACAGCTATATCTTCTTTATACCCTTGAAACAATATACTAATACATGTATGAGGTTAATGTTCTGAACACAACATAGAAATACAAGGTTTCGTATGCTTTGCTTACTTCAATAAGTCCACTTAGAAAGAGTAGAGTGAGTCGATGGATAAACAAAAAATGTTTACTTCAAATGCATCGAAGCATTGCACATTGATACAGAAACAATACTTTACAACTTAGCTAAGGTAAGGTAAGAAGTCAATCACAAATTTCAGGATTTACGCTTAAATGTGGCTATTCTGAAACATAAACATTCGTACAATTTGTTACTCTCCTAACACGCCTACTCCCAGGATGTAGAATTATTATGTGAGGAAGCTATCCAAATGGCTTGCTAGAAGTCAGTGGTTACATCCAGTTAGGGCATGCCAATTTGGAATTTTATTAAGCGTCCGCGTGCACCTAGGTTTTGCATTCCTCGAGCCAAAAAAAAACAATTTTTTTCTAAGCCAAAAAAAAACATTTTTTTTCCAAAAAGCCAAAAATTCTCAAATATTTTCGTTATCCATGATTCGACAACGGCAATTTTAGTTGAGATCCGATAACGATGTGATTATTGTGTGAAAACTAGTAAATTGTGTGAAAATGAGTCAGTTTTAAATTAGATTTATTCATGTATAGATCTAGTTTTGAAACAAACCATTTTGTTTTGTTTTTAAGATGTTTCTTTCATTAAAACATCTAAAATTATGCATCACCTATTATCTGAGGATATTTGTTTTTACGTGATGAGTTTGCGTGTTTTTATTGAATAGGTAGCTAGGTTTCGCGAACTTAGGATGATGCTTAACAAAATTCCAATTTGGCATGGCCTTGTCAGCCTATACCCAAAATAATGCTGGAAGGGGAGTCTGTGATCTTTCTCCTCCCTAATTGTTGGAAAAGCCCCTACACATGTGACTTAAAGCCCCGTTACACACACAATGTTTACCTGAGGATTAAATCCTGGTTCATCCTGACCTTCGTCTTCTTTCCTTTCCTCATCATTGTCAGCAGTATCTGTCACATCCTTGTTCTCATTACTACCATCTTCACCTTCAACATCATCATTGTCCTACAGATATATAAATGGAACATTTTCAATGCTAGTAACTCAAATTCCACCTCTACACACAACAGTAACATCTGTTCTCCATCTGATTTCAAGTCAATCATTGATACTAATCATGAAGTTCTGTTAATGCACAAAACCTATTTGATATCTACAAAGCAATGATGAATTGGAATGCATATCAAGGCAGAATTGTTTGCATATGCTTCACAGCAACTAAACAGCATTTTATCAGCATTGTGAAGGCAATGTTTAGTTACCATGTGGTAATTGGTACAAATTACAATTAAAGCTTCAATAAAAGTTCTAAAACAATATTTAATTCTCTTTAACCCTGGATAGTATCAATAGTAAACTTCACCTTATCTCAATTTTCAACAATCTATTTCACTTTTAAAGCAATGAAGCCAATTAATTATTCATAACATTCAAACATTGATTGGTTATCTTGGCTTGAAAAGATTTTTTCATTTTGACTAAGTTCATTCATGTCTTACCTGTTGTTGATCCTTATCATCATTCTTATCATCAGCATTGTCTTCATTTGCTTCATCTGCTTCATCTGGTGTTTCATCAGCAGGTAGTTTGCTATCATCCTCCTTCTCTGGTTCAACTAATAACCAATGCAATACAAGTTGTATATTACATATAATTACATTTACTAATAAGGATGTAATATCATTAAAATTTTATACATAGCACGAAAGCTCTTATCTCTCTTCTAGGCACACAAACCCAGAATAATAATCCTCAAATGTACATAATTGCCAAAATCATTTCAAATGTAATTTATTATTTCTGAAATATCCAGAATAGTAGTGTCATAATATCCACACAAACTTAACAGAGTAACAAAGTGTTCATGTTCTTAAGCCATTCCTCTCTCAGTTGAAATTCTCATTATTTTGATAAAAAATCATTTACCAGATTCGTCCATGTTTTCAGTTTCATCTTTACCACCTTCCTCATTATCATCAAGATTGAGGTCATCCGGAAGATCAAGGTCTTCAGGGGCTTGTTGTTCCTCCTGTTTACCATGATACGGGTCCACTTGATCATCGTCATAGTTATCCTAAATATGATCATCAGATATTTCATGAATAACTGCTTTAATTACACTGATATCCACATTTATATCAAATTACCCAACAACCACCAGAACTTATACACAAACTTTGTTGTGAAATGTCTGTCTTTATGATATTATTAATTCATCTTTTCGCCTGTCTTCACTGGAATTTCAATTAAAATAACTATCACTGATCTCATTAGAAAGTCGCTTTCTTAAACAAGGCTACCCAAATTGGAAAGAATTTATTCTGAGGTATGAAGCTTTGCAGAACAAGATAGCATTGGAAATACTACATATTACATGATACATCAAACACGCTAACCTGATCAAATTCTAGATTGTTTTGTTTCTCTTGATCATCATTGTCTTCTTCGTTATCCTCATTATCTCTCTTCTCCTTGTCTTTATCACTTTCAGATTGTTCAGTAGTGTCATCTTTAGCAACAAGTTCTGGTTCACTCTCCTTACCATCACCTTGCCCAGCCTCTTCCTTCTGTTCCTGATAGAATAAACACCATCAATTATCGTCACCATTGTATGCATATTCAGGCTTATGAGCAAAGAACAATTTTCCCCATATGGATAAAACAATAAGCTATCTGGTTTTCCTCACTTCGGAAAAACTAACGACATGCAACAACACTGAACAACAATACTTGGTAAAAATTAACTTTTAAGCTTTTTATTCAATTGTCAAAGAGAAACAATGCTATGAATCTACTTAACACATAACATATTTTGAAGAAAATTTCCTACATTTTATCCAGTTTAGACAAAAACTATGCAGTAATGCAGTTCAAACAACAAATATTTCAAACCTCCTGATTCTCAGTTTCATCATCACTTCCCCACATCTGTTCATCCAGCTTATCTGTATCCTGTTCATCAACCTCTCCCATTTGTTTATCTACATCTTCTTCATCTCCGTCATCGTTCTCTTCATCATCATTCTCTTTGTCAACATCTTCTAAATCTTGAACCTTTGCATCAATATCTTCTGACATTTCTATAGCATTCTCTTCAGATTTAACATCGGGCTGGTTTTCTTCATCTTCTTTCTTGTGATCTTCTGGTCTCTTGGCTTCATCAAGCTGCAATAGTTCAACAGAACTTTCATTGCATGCAATTACTATTGGCTAAAACGCATTGATGCTCTAATACGATTGCAACTGAATACCAATTTTTCTATGCAACTGAAATTAATCCACTGGGGAACCCATATATAAAAAGATTTCAGTCAGAGTCTTCATACATTAACATGTTCCGCAATGTAATAATTCAGTTAACAAATAAGTATGTGCAAAATCAAGTCAACAACATGATATTTTAGAACTGAATTTAGGTGGAGGGTTTCTTAGAACAGGAACTGCCAGCCAGTTCAGTCACTGCATCTAAATCACTGCTAAACAAATTGAAACTTAGAATAAACTTTTTTATCATTTGTTTTATCTATAAATTCATCAATGTTTTCTACCTGATCTTCATCCTCTATCTGATCACTAACATTCTTCACACCTTCGCCTTCACCCATTCCAGCATTTTCCATTTCACAAAATTCGGTAGCACCTTCACCTGCCATTTCATCAGATAACTCTGGTGGAATACAGAAACCCTGGAATAAACAAGTTACAATTTATACAAAAATAAAAATGCCACAACTTTTTTAAAAGAGAGATTAAGTTGTTCAGAAAATGCCTCCCCATACAAACCTCAAGGAAAAAACAGTCTACAAAACATGATGAACTGAGGAGATGCAAGGGAAAACATGTATGGGAATAGGCGTGCAAGGAATGGTCTAACCGACCAACAAAAAATATACATTGAACAAAATTTCTATTTGGTCATTAGGGTTTTTATTGATATTTTCCAAGTTGTGAATAAAAATCAAACAACGGATGAACAATAGTAAACGTAATTTTTTTGTTTAACTTTTCTGAAATAATTAATCCACTTGGACCCCGAGATAAAATTTACGACCGAACAACATCAACAACCCTAAAATTGAAAGTCATTAATCAGTAATATATGGTATGGTCTCTTCAATAAAACCGAAGTGACCAATTAGAAATTTTGCTCAGTGTATAGTATTAAAACCTTAATTTTGTATCATAAATATACAGGTGGTGTTCTGGGTTTCAAATCAGTACTAACTTTGTATCAGCAACAGAAGAATCGGATTAAAAAGACCAGTTCTCAAATACATACCACAGAAACACCAACATTAATATCTTGTGAGCATAATAAGTAAAAGACAACATGGTTTTATAAAGACAGAATCAGATTTTATCAGAACATAGCAAAAAGAGGATCTAACATGAGTGGTCATTTTTCAAGATTCTATATATACCGACACCAAAAAGAAACTTTGCACCGACTTAGAAATAAAGTTTGTAACCATTTAGATAAAACATATAGGCAAATTTGAGAGCAAAATGTGACAACTTTTATTGGCTACATGATGCATTATTGTTAAATTAAAATTAGGTCATTCTCGGTATAATGATAACGCTTGAATGACGTAGGGGTGAAAAGTAAAATGTGTGTTTGCCCTTGATATACGACAGTACATATGGACATTTACATTTGATCTCAAGAATACTTGCGTTGATTCGTAGGAGAGGAGGACATAACAGATACATGTCCATATGTATGACAAAAACTGCTGATTTCCATCAAAACATTATCTTGACCTACTTTATGCAAGTAAAGAATAGTGTTTATAATTCTTTATTGGAAAACAAAAGCTGACGCAATAAAAAGTAGTTCCAACAATTTTATTTTTACAAAAAGTAGTTCCAACAATTTTATTTTTACAAAAAGTAGTTCCAACAATTTTATTTTTACAAAAAGTAGTTCCAACAATTTTATTTTTCAACCACAAAATAATAAGTTCAAATGATTATATTACAAATCATATTCAAATTAACTAGACAATAATTTTCAATGAAAAAAATGTCATATTTTGTACTAAAGAAATATACAACAATTTCAACATCATTTGAGCGTGTTGATGTCACGCTTGTATGGTTGTGACGTCATGCACTTGAGTAGTTATATCACTAGTGAATTATGGGTGTTATTACCACTCTTCACTGTATGTTATGGTATAAACCACTGAAAAAAAGCCCAGCATACCTTTGTAGCTAAGTCTGTGAACACTCCCAGCAGTACCGACAGAAGTTTACCCATAGTCCTCCCTGTTGCTATGTTACCAATTAGATGATGATGTATGATGCCCTTATATTGATGTAACAAAGGCGTACAATGGTACAACATCTCTATCATGGCTTCATATTGTGACACATCCTCAATCGATACAACATTATCAACAAGAGACCGAAGGTTCCCAGTAATCTGAAAATATTGGTAACAAATACATATATGAGCGCTGCTTTGAGATTTACAACCTCTTCTGTAAGTGACGTCATTTAAAAAAAAACGCAACATGTGCTGTCACTATTTGCAAGCAGGAAACAATATTTAGTCCACATGGTCACTTCTTTGTCATATTGCCATAGGAAGCAAATATTGCTTACTGTCGGTACATGGTGACGTCACATGGTGACATTTTCCGGAAATGACGTCACTTATAGAAGAGGTTGGAAATCGTACAGAGGCGCTCATACAGTGTTTTCAATCAACATCTCTCACCAAAATATCTCAGGCTGGTTTTCATTTCGCAGCATTTCAGTCAGTTTTAACACCCCGATACCTGCACACACTGGCTGTGTGTTGTGTTGTGATTCTAGGTACAATGTACCCAAGAAAATAGATCAGTCACTTTAAAATAACAATGCTTTACACTAATTCAGACGACTCGCTTATTCACATTAAAGCTCTCTAACCGTAAAGTGTGGACCACTTCTTAAACAGCCTAATAATAATAATTTTATAAATCAAAATTAAGCCACAAAAACATTTCTGAGAGTGCACCTTGTTTGGGACATCAAAACTTCGATTGGGAAATACTCAACGTCATAACCAACGTGACTGATACAGGTTTTATCATGGATTGTTTGTTTCATCGGGTTTAACGCCGTTTCTCAACGATATTTCAGTTATATACGGCGGCCGGTTCACCTAACCATTTTTTCCTGGACTGAATTCTTACCAGTACTAACTTACCCTTCCACAAGGAGCCGGCAACTTCTCCACATGTGGAGGAAAATCGACATTTTGTCAAATTTTCATGGAAGGGTATGACCTGCCGCGACCGGGAATCGAACCCAGATCGCCGGGTTACAAGTCCAGCGCACTAACCACTGGACCACGGCCGCGGTCAATTTTATCATGGAAGCGCTAAAAATATTGATATAAAGATAATCACCTGCTGAAGGTCAAGTAGTTGTTTATCATGCTGAAGATTGTCATATAGCACTTTCACAAGATGCCCATCAACCAGTTCACCTTCCTCTGTAATCATTGAATGATAAATATGGGCACTGACTATTAACTATACATGTAGTGTCACATAGGACAACATGATTGTTTACACTGAATATAAACTTTTTCATATGAATTAATTCCAGACTTTCGCAGTTTACTGATTAAATGATATTTTTCTCAACAAGTTTTTGGAATAGAACTACGCTATTAAAGTTAAATGTTTTCATTCAATTAAAAAGAAATTAGTTTCAAATTTAGTGTTTAATGATGACTCAAATATTGATTTCAGCTTAAAAACATGTAAAATGTAAATCCACCAAAAATCATATTTATCTAACACAAAAAGATCTACATATATGGCAATGCGCATTACAACTATGTATGATGTTAATATACGACACTATGCGCTTAATCTCATACAATGGCTTCTACAGTCAAACCTGTGTTAAAGACCACCTGCGGACAAAGACCACTATTGCAAAACCTGTCTGCAAAGACCACCAATTTTATCTCCCGTCAGACCATTTTCAATGATATTTAATCTGTTAATAGAGACCACCTGTAAACAAAGACCACATTTTGCTGTTCCCATGGGTGGTCTTTACAGACAGGTTTGACTGTATATTTAAATTTTTTACAAACCCTTACCTTCAGATTCCATTTCCGTAGTGTTCTCTGTTTCCACGACAACGTGATGTTTGCTTTGTTTCTGAATGACCAGCAGAACACTAGAAATGATCTGTTCAACATCATCAGCAAATTGAGACAGACATCCAGCATCCAATTCCACCTTCGCATTGCTTCCTTCCACACCATGTAACCAGGCGATAAACCTGTCACATTGTTTGCTGATTTCATCATGTAAGAAGTAAAGCACTTCATTGAAAGCATTTGAATGATCTGAATCTGGATCATTGAAGAGTTTGGCTAGCTGTTGCATCCTGGGAATTATGGCAGCCATTTTGGTGAACATGCTTCTTAGTACCTCTACATCTGACCTGAAATATTGCAACAAAACAATACATTTTTTATATGTTAACCTAGAAAACTTTGTGAATACAGTGATAGCACACTGACAGTTTTGCAGAATAAATAGGCAGAATAACACCAAAAAAACTTACAACAGAAGGCCAGTTTTTCTCACCAATTATGTTCACGGAAAGGTACTGACCATAAAATTATATTTAAACGGGGAAATGTTTTCCAAGTTTAAAGTATACAGATGTCAAAAGTGACCTTGGCCAGTCCTTGTCTGTGACCTTGACCTAGGCAGTACATGTACAGACCTGAGAAATCTGCACACAACACACCATCGTATCATGCTCAATGTGAGAGTAGTTTCTTCTTCTTTGGAATATGTGTTGTCTTTTTAAAACTACAGTCAAGACATCACATGTCCGAATGTTTGAACTAACAAATGGACAGTGCATAATCTACTATATGGCTTCCATGGGCCGAACAATTGTAATAAAGTCAAGAGATAGAACTTAATATTCTGAACCAAAGTATAGTGTAATTTCGTACAGTATACGTAGAACATTTCATACAAAAGGAGAATATAACGCACATAAACATTATATTTTGATATCCTCAAATAAATTGATCTCTACCAAGCTATTTGACAACAAAAACATTACCATGTCAGTGTGTAAGTATGTTTCCCTGGCAACATAGTCTGTATCAACATGACTTCACTCAGAAGATCCTACAAGAAGAAACACAGAATTAAATATTTCCTTTCAAGATGAAAACTATAAAATCGGGTTATACTGTGTTTTCAAACATTTAATTCACAAGATAAATACAGTCAAACCTGTGTTAAAGACCACCTGCGAACAAAGACCACTATTGCAAAACCTGTCTGCAAAGACCACTAATTTTATCTCCAATCATACCATTTTCAATGATATTTAATCTGTTAATAGAGACCACCTGTAAAAACCCCCCCACATTTTGCTGTTCCCATGGGTGGTCTTTACAGACAGGTTTGACTGTAGTATGGTATGTATGTATAAACAACACAATGTTTCAAACTTCAAACATTGCGGTAACGAGTGTATAAAAACATACACACATGTAAAGTCAGCCAAGCATACTGAAAGTACATTTCTTAATACCCGTTGAAATGAGAATGCAAAATTTAGTAATTATTAGACAGTCGCAAAAAATAGTCATCGTCAGTAATAAGTTTGGTAATGCACTTGAAGATATAAATGTACAGTGAGTAATGTTTGCAAACATGTGAACTCGCCCAATTTCTTCGGTGATTTCTGCTGGAGGCTCTCGGACATGAGAGGCCACACACATTTAACAGTCCGGGAGCCGCGATATCCCGATTTTCAAAATAAACATCATACATTGAATGACCCCAGATACCTTCGCAGAATTTTACCATTAACAACTCTCTTATGCTGGGGTTGTAGACATATTGACTAAATTCCAGCTGCGGAAAAAACGTCCGCTTTCAGTTCCGCTCTCAATCTCCCGCTTATCGGGGAGCAAGCTACCTTCTGGAAAGGTTCACATGTATGTGTTTGCAAGAAAATAACCAACAAGTACCTGTACTTCAGTCAATGCTTTCTTATGTGTCTCATCTCCATTGTTAACAAGTGCCATTTCATGAATATCTTCAGCTGGTCGTGGGGATGGATGGAGAGTAATGTCCCCTTGTTTCGGGGGACAACACTGAAGTATGACTGTAAACTGATTCAAACCTTCTAGAACACTGACTGTAAGAGTCTTGCAACGCTCCTGTAAGAAAAGTATTATCCGGTTACGTGACATAAGAATTATATGTGGCAAAATGTTGAATTATCAAACAATTTAAACTTATTCTTCAAGAAAGCTTGGTGTACAACGATCAGGGTCCGGTGTCCCGTTTTATTAACATACTTATCTTAACTCTTTTCTTATCTTAAATTTTCGATTTAAGAAGATATTTAAGTATTCCCTAAACTGTTGCAGAAAGTGTTTTTAAAGCGATTTTCTTGTTCCCGTCGTATATTTACATTATAGATAAAAAGGGCGGCCATATTTACGCAAAAACTGAAAAGTTTTTCTTAACAAAGAATTTCTTAAGAACTTTCTTAAAAGAAGGCTAATTAAAACAGCCGAAGAATATAACAGATACTTGCACTCAAATCACAAAATTTACTCTTATTAGTCAGATGGTGAAATTTTGAGAGAGGAAAATGCATAAAAATGTAAAATGAAAGCTGAATATCCTGTTCAGTCCATTTTTCTGTGGAATTTTAATGTGATTATGAGATATATGAATAATTATTGGATTTTGGTACCACACTCCACCCTAGTAATTACTCCCAGACGTGATATTACACTTAAAATCTGTACGAAAATATCTGCAAAGAATATCAGGACTCATTAAACATCATCAAACATTTTTAGCACTCAATATGAGTCACTATCAGACTAATAATCTTGAGTAAATTTTGTGATTTGAGTGCCGAGTGCTGAGTATAAGTATCTGTTATAAATCGCGGGCCCAGTTCTAGTTTACTTAGTCATTTTAAGTTATCACAGATTCACATACAAAAAAGTCTTGTACACTTAAAAACAAATAAACGTTCAGTGGGGATATCTTACATAAATGTAATGATTGTTAATGCCAATGTAAAATCATAGACAGACCTCAATATTATGATGATGCTTTTTTCACATGGTAGATTTAAAAAAAATAAAATCTAAATAATTTACCTTCCAGTCGCCTGCCTCTTTCTGTGAGAATACAATCCGTCTGCTTCCATTCAAATTCTCTACATCACTCAGTAATTGACTAAAATAAAAGATCAATGTTCAACATTCTCAATTATGTCAGGCCTTCAATTCTTACATTCAGTTTTAATACTGGCTAGTTGACAGGCCAGCACTGTGTAATCATCTTTGAATACAGACAAATAATTAAAGAAAATATAAATGTAGAAAAGACTCATTTCTCCCGAGTTAGAAATCAGTTTTAAAGACAAAAAGGAATTGCAAATAAATTTAGAATATTTACTGATTAAGTTGAAAAATTGTTTAAGTAAAAATTGTTTACTTTCATCGACAGGAAAAGGCCACAAGTTCTTTCCCTTTATCCCTTCTAGAGTTATCTCCCTTTATCCCTTCTATTACTGTATCACTTCTAGAGTTTGCTCCCTTTATCACTTACTATACAATAGAAGGGATAAGGGAGAGAACTCTAGAAGGGATAAAGGGAAAGAACTCGAGACAATCTCCCGTGCTTTCATCTATATGGAGTCAGAAGACTTATTATAGCAGGCAGAATAAATCAACCTTCAACAATGTTAAAGACAAAACTAACCTGATCTGTTTGAACTGGTCGGCCATATTGGCAACATCTTTATGTTGTTGTACAAGAAGTGTATACAAATGTTCTGAAAATCCGCGACATCTCTCAATATTACCTATGCCTAATTCCTGTAATATATATCATACAATTCACATATCACTTGATACAACTTTCTTGTAGTAAGATTCTTATATAGTTTGTTCTGATTATATTATGTTAATATTGCATGTCTACTTACAGACATTTTTTAGACACAGTTTGCTGTGGACTATGAAGTCCAAAATATTGAACAATTTATGGTACAATATGAGTCATATTGTAAGACACAACTCCTTTTTTATACTGCAAGGAATCAAGTGACAATTTGTGCAGCCTGCAATAAATCTGATTTCATATTTATCTATACACTGAACTATGATTGGACTTTTCTGCATAATTTTCGGTCCAAGTATTGAAAGCACCCATGCAATCTAGTCTCAAAACAAAGACATAACTAGATATATTACTGAAGATAATTCATACCTCCACTGAAATACTTTAACCGACAAAATCAGCATTTTCTTAAGTTTAACCTTGTGATCTAGTCTGTCAAACATGTATAGTGAGTTTTCAGCAGACATCAATGTACTAGCAAAAATGTCGAAGCAACTGTATTCAGTACTTACAGATATATTATGAAAAATGCCTGAAGACAAACAGGCATATAACCAAACAATGTACAGTAGAACCTCATTTAAAAGACCACCTTATTATTGAAAAAAAAACAATTTTAAAGTCCGTTTTCACTGTTTTGCTCATTATTCAACCTCGTTATTAAGACCACCTCAATATTAAAGCCAGTTTTCAAGGGTCCTACGGGTGGTCTTATTATTGAGGTTTTACTGTAATTCAATTACTGTTCACCCACCCCCCTTCCCCGGTCTTACTCCCAAATCCAATTTGTGGGGATAATTACTAATATGATGTTGTTTATACCTTTGATGGTGTTACTAAAGATGTCAGTAACTGAGCTCTTCTTGATAAACATTTATAGAAATAATCCAAACTTCCTGCCCACACGTTCTGCACAGAATCATCCCTGGAATAACATAACATATTGTAATATACATGTAATGACTTAGCAACAGCTTTAGTACGCAAAGTAGGTCGATTTAAGTCTTTTTTTTTAATCAATAATAGAAACTGATAACCACAAACCTACAAAGGTACGGAGCGACACTTTATTTCATAAATACAAATTATTATTTCATTTAAACGTAACATTATTTCGTAAATACGAAATATCATTTCGTTTAAACGTAATATTATTTTGTAAATACAAAATATTATTTCGTTTAAACGTAACATTATTTCGTAAATACGAAATATTCTTTTGTTTAAACGTAATGTTATTTCGTAAACACGAAATATTATTTTGTTTATATGAATTATAATTACGTTAATACGAAATAGTATTTCGTATTTACGAAATAATATTGCGTTTCAATATTACGTTAAATGTTACGTTTAAACTAAATAATATTACGTTTATACGAAATAAAAAAATGAATATGGAATGTCATTTTAGGGGGCTCCGTACAAAGGCAAAGGTTTTTTCTTCATTTACTATTCAAATAACTTTCAGCTTATCCTGTAAAATTGAGACATTCAGGCAAATTTGTTTCAACCAATGAATGCAAAACCTGCATATCTTCTTGTTATGCCTTTATGCTTCAATTTATTCAAATACAGTCGGACCTCAACTGTTGGACAACCTTCTATCCGAAAACTTAGCACCAGCCGAATAAATATCAGGTCCCAATGTCTCTTCTTATGCACATCAAATTGAAATGGGCTATTTGAAACCATGTACATGTATTATTTGAAATAAAATTCCGAACCTGATGAATTAAAATGAACGAGGTAAGACCGACTATTCAACCATGTATTGAGAGACGAATAGACTACATATCATTGACACATGTATACAAACAACTTACTCTTGTAATGAGACATTGAGATCAACCGGAGGAACTTTGAGAGCCTCATCATAATTGTCTGTGACCGCTAACCCCTTCCTGTACGATAGACCTGTAAATATAAACATTATATATTATACGTTTTCTATACCATACCTGTACAGTGTATGAGACAAATAGCAAGTCACGTTGTAATATCGTTTGAAATAACAAAGGCAAAAATAGTCAACAGATGATCAAGTGAAGTATCATTTTGTTATTAACTAATCAAGGTATACCTGTGCACTGTACAAGGGATTGTCATGAGTTCTCTTCCTTTATCCCTTCTAGAGTGTGCACCCTTTATCTCTTCTATGGTATATGTATATATAGTACATAAACTATAGAAGGGATCGAGGGAGAGAACTAGTGGCAACACATCTACATGTACTATAGAATAGATAAAGGGAGAGAACTCGTGGCAACACATCTACATGTACTATAGAATAGATAAAGGGAGAGAACTCGTGGCAACACATCTACATGTGCTATAGAATAGATAAAGGGAGAGAACTCGTGGCAACACATCTACATGTGCTATAGAATAGATAAAGGGAGAGAACTCGTGGCAACACATCTACATGTGCTATAGAATAGATAAAGGGAGAGAACTCGTGGCAACACATCTACATGTACTATAGAAGGAATAAAGGGAGTGAACTCGTGGCAACACATCTACATGTACTATATAAGAGATAAAGGGAGAAAACTCAAGCAGGATAAGAAATTGCGACAAAGGGAAAGAAATTGTGACAATCTCCTGTGTGTATATTTATGATACACTGATTGACAGCTAGCATCGATAGTAGGGTGTAGTCTAATGTTCACATATTGTGCAAGAGGTCCTGGTTTCAACTGTCTGTCAGAGTTCATCAATGTGTCTGTTACACCCTTGCACTCAATAGGATTCCAACATAAAATTATTAGTGACAAACACATAAATTCGTATGAAAAAGCTGTTCAGGACAATCATTCTACATATGAATATATATGAAGTAATGAGACATTTATATGCATACCAAGTGTGATGTGATATATATGAAGTAATGAGACATTTATATGCATACCAAGTGTGATGAGATATATATGAAGTAATGAGACATTTATATGCATACCAAGTGTGATGAGATATATATGAAGTAATGAGACATTTATATGCATACCAAGTGTGATGAGATATATATGAAGTAATGAGACATTTATATGCATACCAAGTGTGATGAGATATTTGAAAAGGTCACTGAGAGCTTTTCTCTTTCTAAGGTTGATATGTTTGGCTTCAGATTTTTGTTTTTCTTTTTCTTCATTCTACAAATATAACAAAATAAAACAATTATGGAAACACATACAATTACAGACATATAGATGTATACATAGACTTAATGGGCACATTTATTTAAGTTATATACAGTCTGTTGACCTAACCAGTACTCCTGGGTTACCAACCAGTACTAGCCTGCTTCTGCACAAGCAACTGACAATATCCCAAAATCAGAGTACATGGGTAGCGGACAAAGGACTCTGGATGCATCATCTTCGGTCAAATTGTCACAGAACAAAATACGCCTCACCCGGTGTTTGAACCCAGGACCTAGATTACCAGTTGAGCACTCTACTGATCGAGTTCACACTCAGACCTAGCAGAGAAAATGTTCGGAGTACTAACAAATGGTCATAATCCCTGAACTTGGATAGTCGACTAGACTCAATAAGGCTTCTGAGACTGGGATGCTTAGAAAACAAAACATAACCAAATTTGTCTGATACAAATACAAGGATATCTGTCTGACACAAGATTTTATACATTACACCTCATAACAAATCCAAACCAAAGCAAACAAAGACACAACATTTAGAATGATCAAATTCAGAACTTACTCTGTTGATGTCCAATGCTTGTAGTTCGTGAATATTTTCAATCAGATCACCTTTAATGAAGAATATAACTATTTAATACAACACTACATAACTTTAGTAATATCTACTCAAGTTCAAGACTTCTAACTGACACTGATTCCAGGAAAATCTCCCTCGGGGGTAGGAACAATGATCAATTAAAATGATCTTGCTGGGGAGGTCAACATTTTTTTGTAGCGAGAAAAATTCTGTAAATGGTCCATTTTTCTTAGACTGTCATTCTGTCTTTCCTTGCCCCCCATGGGAGATTTTTCTGCGACAGTCTGCCAGAAAACATACTGAACCACAAAATCAGAGCAAAAATGTAGTTGGATAAAACTATGACAATCATAAATATATCAGGTATATAGGATATTACATGAGTGGCAACAAATTACTGGAATAAGTTTCCTGATAACAATAAATAATATGCATTGTTTTTTTTAAACAACTTTAATAAAATCAGCAATTTCTGAAAATGTAACATTTTACTTATGTCATTCATATAGTATTCATATTTTAATGTAAAAATAAGTATTTCATCACATTTGTGACATCGCATCATTTGTTATTTCATTAGATCATTGAAAATATCACATGGGTGCAATTAAACATCTTTTATGATTAAAGACTATTCCACTGATTATTATAGCTGTTCACTTCCCCCATACATACAGTGTAAACATTACCTATGAACTGACACTTCCCCCATACATACAGTTTAAAACATTACCTATGAACTGACACTTCCCCCATACATACAGTGTAAACATTACCTATGAACTGACACATCCCCCATACATACAGTGTAAACATTACCTATGAACTGACACTTCCCCCATACATACAGTGTAAACATTACCTATGAACTGACACTTCCCCCATACATACAGTTTAAAACATTACCTATGAACTGACACTTCCCCCATACATACAGTGTAAACATTACCTATGAACTGACACTTCCCCCATACATACAGTGTAAACATTACCTATGAACTGACACTTCCCCCATACATACAGTGTAAACATTACCTATGAACTGACACTTCCCCCCATACATACAGTGTAAACATTACCTATAAACTGATCCAGGGATACAATATGCTGACAATATTGAGATGTTGATACAATCTGCTTCCAATGTTTGGACAAACGTGAACACAGATGTGACAGTTTATGTTGTAGAGGATATGTCTCACTGGAGCAAAGTGCTTGAATTACATCTGGTGTTGTTAATGTCATCTGAAAGAGAGATTTAGTTGTTACAGGGAACGTCTCATACATAAGACATTGCCTCCAATCACAGAACCCTGGGAAAACTCCAGTCTACTAAACATCAGGCACTGGGGAGGTGCAAGGTAAACATGTATGGGAGTAGCAGTGCCAACCTTAAAACACGAAAATTGTTAACATGTTTAAACTTATTCATTAACATCAATTGGAAAACATGTTTTCATAATTCAAGACAATCACTCTAAATGGCAGCTTTCTCAGTATCCAACAAGATTCAAACCTATAAGCTCCAGAGACCAGGCTGTACCCCTAGACCACTTTGCCTGATGGAGAGTCCTGACTCTTTACTCTGTAGACTTAATTTTACTCAAATTCCTAGAAAATGTTTTCGGAAAGCCTACATGACCATAATTACATGGCTTTATCATTAAATAAACCCTCAAGTGCTCCAACTACTCGTATATCCAGGGCTCAACGCAACAATGTCGTAACTCCTATAAAATACATAGGAGTTACGACAGTGTTGCGTTGAGCCCTCGATATATGGTATGAACATAGTGAACTACTAATGTGTTACTTTATATGACTGTAGATTTTTCATCATCTGTTCCTGGTAATCAGCTAATCTCTCAGACCAGCTGGAGTTATCTCCCCCTGATGTCTTCTCTTCAGCAACATCACCTAGAACACCTTGTATTGGCTGTCTCAGTATATCCTGTATAATATAACACCATATAAACATAGATTAACGCTCGTTACTGAAGTACAGTCAAACCTGTGTTAAAGACCACCTGCGAACAAAGACCACTATTACAAAACCTGTCTGCAAAGACCACCAATTTTATCTCCCATCAGACTATTTTCAATGATATTCAATCTGTTAATAGAAACCACCTGTAAACAAAGACCACATTTTGCTGTTCACATGGGTGGTCTTTATAGACAGGTTTGACTGTATTCAACTAAATGATAAAACTTATGTTGTTTACTTGATACAGGGTTTAACATAAACTAACCCTGTAACACTTATATGACAACATTCCAGCATTTACACTGGAGCAATATTCCAGTGTCCTAGCAGAAACTATTTTTCTAAGTCAAGCCATTCTCTAAAATCATACGCCCATATATGTATTCAGGTTCAAGCCATTCTCATTGACTGTCAGCCAAACAAAATACATAGTAAGCCTATTGGAACTTAAACATGTATTAATAAAGACCGAAGAAATGTTTAAATATGACAATTACGACGGATCAAAATGTCAACATATCTCGTTTCAGAAACAAGATGGCGGAAGTCCCAAATTTTTATCGATGGTTTGATCTCGGAAGAAATCTCGCTGCCTGCAGGAGTTCAAACAAATCTACACAGACATAGTAGGAAATTTCCTATTCTTTGTTTATATGTTAGTGATAGCACCTAAATGAATACCAACTTCATTGTCACAATACCTAAGACATCTTATAATTCATTTACCACTCATATTTGTAAGTGAATGATACATTTATCTTAAGACTTATCGCTGGTTAAATACATGAAGATAGAAGCACAAACCTGGAACTGTTTCAGATGTTTATGAAGTGTTCTGTGTGTTTTCTCTGACGCTTGTTTCAATGCCCAGTAGTTGATATCTGACCAACGAGCAATCTTCACAAATCCCTAATATATACAATGTAAACTTTATAATTAATACATCATGGAAAATGTAATAAAGTCATGTTTTGAGGAACACGAAAAATCGGTCAATGGCGCTACCGGGATTCGAACCCGGGTCTACGGATTGCCGGTTGGTTATGCTAACCAATACACAACAGCGACCTAACGTCATTTTTCGTGTAAATTTAACTTATATAAAGTTGATTAAGGTTAACTACACTTTGGACGTAGTACGGGGCGAATTTTACATCTGCCACACAGCACTTAACACTAGCTGTAGTAATATTGAAATAAAGTCATGTTTTAAGGAACACGACAAATCGGTCAATGGTGCTAATAAACAAGAATGAAATTATGATAAGTTAAGATATAAAGGCGTTGTAATGGTGTAATTGACCAGGATTGACTAACAGTTCCAAAAACAATGATACAGCTGGGTAGCAATACATAAAAGCTCCATACAAAAGTTAACATCAAAATTCAAAATTCCATCATCATCACCACCACCATCACTGTCATTATCATTATCATCACCACCACCATCACCGTCATCATCATTATCATCATCATCACCACCACCATCACTGCCATCATCATCATCACCACCACCATCACTGTCATTATCATTATCATCACCCACCACCACAATCACTGTCATCATCATTATCATCACCACCACCAGTATCATCATCAGCAGTAGCAACAACAACAACAATTTCAGTGTCATAAAAGATAAATACATGAAATTCTTGATTATTTTTTAAGGACTTAAACAGAAATCAGAATTGATCAACAAAATATAATATAGGTCTGATGGTAGAACAGAATACAGGAATTGTAGTCTGAGAATAAGTCAATTACCTTCATTTCCTTCTCTATAGGAATCCTAAGTCTCTCTAGTTCAGATTTCGCAGTGTCACAGAATCTTCCATAAAACTTGTACATATTCCACAATATACTCTCCAGTTCTTGTCTTCTGGTTGTAAAATCAGTTTGAGGGCCTTCAGAACTTGTAGGCTGATCTGTCTCCATGGCAACAGGAGACTCTATGCATTTAGATATGGTAACTAGGTGACAATGGTATGCTAGCAACATATCTAGTCTTGTCTGGAAGTCTCCAAGTGTGGAATGTTCAATAAATTGTTTCAAAGACTTGATGACGTCATGAAGTGAACACGTTTCCTCCGATTGCTGGGAAAATATATTGAGCATGAAATTAGAGCATATACAGTCTAACCTCTTCAATCAATTTAATCAGGTCCGAAATTTTAAATTGATTTTATCAGGTCCGAAATTTTCAATCGATTTGATCAGGTCCGAAATTTTAAATCGATTTTATCAGGTCCGAAATTTTCAATCGATTTGATCAGGTCCGAAATTTTCAATCGATTTTATCAGGTCTGAAATTTTCAATCGATTTTATCAGGTCCGAAATTTTTTTAAAATAATATATTGTATCGAACAGCCCATTTAATTTGACGTCACTAAGAAGATACATCCGGACCTAATATTTATTTCAGATGACGCCATGTATTTGGTTAGAACGTTGTTGAATAATTGAGTTACAACAGTTAACAGTACCACAAATTTGTCAACCACAATGTAACTACTGTCTTTTCCCCAAGTCAAAGCCAAATAGCACATATATGTTTGTAAACTCATGGTTTTACAAGGTTTATGTCTAATGAGAAAATAGAAATCTGCTTCAACTAAAATTAAATACTTTTTCATATGCATTGTTAAACAATATTGTATGAGAACAACAGAACATATTGTCTGTAACTGGTTAAAACAATCACCTTACTATCATTGTCACTTTTCCAACAACAATGTCTGAACACAAAGCCTTAAAGAAACCTCCATCTGATATCACTTTGCAACATTCTCATCAAAACACAAGCCTCTCTCCAAGCATTCCAGACTTTTATTTTTTTCCAAAATGGATATAAGAGATTTCCAATCTATTTTGTGTGTTATCCTGTGCGTATAATGTAGTTCCCATAGAACAGTATATCATGCCTATGTTATATAATATATGTCACTAATTACGTGAATTTCTGTCATGTTTTAATACATCAATGCAGAAATAAATCTTGTCTATCAATCGATTTTCACCATATAACCCTACATAGTTTAAGCATACTAGTCTAAAATTCAAGGATCATCCCTTAACTTATCACAGCAAGACTTTCTTCACCTGAGTGTAACAGAGAGACATAAAACATATCCCATAAGTAACATACCTCTTGTTTCAGGAAGGACATCAGAACTTGATATAAATGGAACCACCATTTACTGGTTGCCGATCTGTATTTATACATTTCTGTAGTCAACGAATTCTTCCAGCAGCTGCAAACATTGTAAACTAACATTCACAACTAATAGGAAAGGATTTCAACATTTTTTGTTATAAAACATTAGTTCAAAATTTACTATAGTAAAACCTCACTTAAAGACCACCTCAATAATAAGACCACCTCAATACTAAGACCACAATTTTCAAGTCAATTTTCATTGTTTTCCTCTTTATTCAACCTCAATATTAAGACCACCTCAATAAGAAAACCAGTTTTCAAGGGTACCAAGGGTGGTCTTACTATTGAGGTTTTACTGTAGTACAATACTATAAGGTATAAAGATGTCATATCACTTATAAAACTATTTATTAAACTTCATTTTTACAACAGACTGTAAATTTTGTACAATAAAAAACTTTATACATGTGCTAACTCTGAATCCAGTGTTTCCACAAGGTGCTGAATCTCAAAGGTCATATTGATAATTTTTGATTGGATTTTACCATTTTATAGCTAAATATCTATAATTTAGACATGACTTGACCCTTCAGCCAGAATCCTTAGGGTCAAAATGTGGAAAATTCCAGGGGTCAAAGGGTCAACTCCAGGGTCAAATGTAACCCCTGTGAATCACCTTACTTTCAACCCACAAGCCTTTGAAATATATCTGACAACATTACTATCACAGTTTTATTAACTTCCACCTTTTTATACCGAAACAAATTTCAATCAATGACATCTAACAGAATATTTCAATAGAATGATGCAAACTACGACTTGCAGCCACTTGTAATGGCGAACTATCAGAGGAAAGACTAAAACAAGATATATTGCAGACATAACTTACTCTAGTTCCAACTTTCTCCATTCCACAATCTGTCGGGATATTTCAGCTAACTGGGTAGCCATGGATACGTGCTGAGAAGCGTTGCCTTCCCATTCCTATGAAAAATGTACATCACACATGTAAACATGGAAACTCAAAAAAGAAAAATTCAACAATAGTATATGAAAAGAAAACCAATTTTGAACAAGGTATGTCACTTATAAGAGACAAAAATTTCCAAATTTGGAACGACCTTGTCTGTGACCTTGGTGGTCCCGACCTGACTCAAGGTTATTGCTGAGACAATCAGACCATTGAACAGCTACAACAAAACCTCACCTAAAGACAAACTCAATGATAAGACCACCTCAAAATTAAGAGCACAATTTTCAAGTCCATTTTCACAGTTTTGCTGATTATTCATCCACAATATTAAGACTACCTCAGTAAGACCAGTTTACAAGGGTCCTAAGCTCGGCGCGGAATCATAAATCTTTTACTGAAATGTTTCAACAAGCTGTTGCAATTAATGTGAAAACATGACGTCATAATGTGAAAACATGACATCATAATGTGAAAACACGACGTCATAATGTGAAAACACGACGTCATATTGTGAAAACATGAGGTCATAATGTGAAAACACGACGTCCTAATGTGAAAACACGACGTCCTAAATGTGAAAACATGATGTCCTAATGTGAAAACATGACGTCATTTTTATGGCGTTTTTTTCTCAGAATGAGGCTCAGTGCATATGGGTCAAAATTCTCAGAGACTGCCATGTGTAGTATGATAAATGGACGATCAACCAACCTGAGCAGTTTGCAGCAGTAACTCTAATCCTGTCAGGAACTTCATCACCGGACAGGTTATTGGAAAACTCTCAATTCTGTCACACACATCACATATCTGAAAACATAATATAAAACAACATTTCAAATCTGTTTAACACTATAGATGTTACATTTAATAATTCATGTATTGCGTAAAAATCACGGAAAACGAATTAAGGTCAATATAAAATAGGTTTGTTTTCTGTATCTCTAACTACCAGTCAAAACTGCGGCACTTTCATTTCACTTTCCCTAAGGCTGTCATTGATACAATCAATATCAATATATCAACATCTTTTTCTGTTGATCGATATTTGATACACACTTACAAATATTGATATTATGGCAGGAAAATACAAGAGAATGGGTACAGTCTAAAATTGTGCCAAATAGCGTTGCGTCTCTCGGTAGTCGGCTGATCGTTCAACAGTGCTCTAGTGGATAGTGCATTCAAAATGTCAACAATATAATATAATACTGTGAAGTTAAAGATATACATAAACTACTTAAATGGAATCTTGTTCACACAAAAATACAAGTTGAACATTTAAATATGTAGAGGATACATACATAAACATACAGAAATATAGGAGTTAATAGTCTACTAAAGGAATTTAAAATATAATTGAAATATTGTCAATATCTGTTATTCTATATATCTATATCATTGATATGCAAAAATTTGAATCGCCAACAGCCCCTTTTGGACCCATAACAGGATATTATCCCTAGATGACCTTGGCTGTTAAAGGGCCATTACAAAATAGATGACTATAACATTATCCTGACCTGTTTCAGTGTTGGATGATCTGGCCATTCTTCCTGTAACTCGTTCACACGTTGTCGTAAACCTTTCATCACAGATAGACACTGTATCACTTCAGGTACGTTGGTATCATGATATACATCATACACATCTACATCTTCTATCAGTCCATTCACATTCTACAAACATAATCGTACATCATATTATTCTCGTCATTTTCAAAAGTCCAGTCAAAATCACCAACCAAGTAACCAGATATGATGGAAATATAATTTTATTCAATTTGTATACATATAAACCAAAGGGATTGTCACAAGTTCTCTCTTAACACTTTCTAGAGTACTCTCCCTTTGACACTTCTATAGTATGTTTCTATATACATGTATAGTGCTAAATTTAAAGGGACAAAGGGAATGAACTCTATAAGGGATAAAGGGAGAGAATACATGACATCTTCCATGATATTGATCAATATATTCAAGGTTGCTTATGCAGGTAGTATTAAGCTTATTTGAACCACTCTTAGTTCCCCATCTTGTACAAGCCAGTACTAATGAGGTTGTTACCTTTGAGGTTTCAAACCCACACCCTCCAGGTAGAGCAGCAGACACGTTATCTACAGCAACAGCACTACCCTTTATACAATACCCTGTCATTATGAATCAACTTGATTTCTTTTTATTAACATTAAAATCATATTCCATTATTTTCTTCATTTCCTCATTTAAAAAAATGTTTTTCTAATAATACTACGAGCACGTACCTTTTGTGAAGCGTGTTGTATATAGAATTGTTGAGCGGCAGACGCAACAAGATGTCCTCCCAGTATTTCACTGTCCACAGTACTACCTAGAAACAATAAAACAGAACTAATGTCTATTCTATCACCAAACATACCCACAAATGTCAACAGATGACTGATAGATACCTAATAATATAAAACTATGGATGTAAGAAGCCCCAAAGTAAAAAATCTGGAAACTTATTTTTCGATGCCATGTAATCTACAATCTCTGTTTTAAAGAAAGGCATTTTTATACAAATTCATCTGACACTTTTTTGGTCATTTGTAATTAGGCCATGCCAAATTGGAATTTCGTTAAGCGTCAACCTAAGTTCGCGAAACCTAGCTACCTATTCAATAAAAAACACAAACTCATAACGAAAAAACAAATATCCTCAGATAATAAGTGAAGGTTAAAATCGGTTTGTTTCCAAACTTGATCTATACCTGAATAAATATAATTTAAAACTGACTCGATTTCACACAAATGGACTAGTTTTCACACAATAATCACATCGTTGTCGGATCTCAACTAAAATTGCCGTTGTCAAATCATGGACGTCGAAAAATTTTATACGTGAGAATATTAGCTTAGAAAAAATGTTGTTTTTTTGGCTCAAGGAGCGCAAAACCTAGGCGCACGCGGACGCTTAACAAAATTCCAATTTGGCATGGCCTTAACTACCGAGTCTATCAAGCATTTTGATTTGTCAATATGTCAGCCATGTAGCTTATTTTCCCGATACCAACCAATGAAATGGATGTTAGATAAAAGCCATATTCATCTGTTACTGTCATTAACATCTCTAAATGCACTTGACTCAGAAACGACTTTTTCCAGCCATTAAAAAACCCTAAAATACCGGAAATACCTGGAAGACGGATATTTTTGTAAAACCACAACTGTTACGAATGGACTAAATTCAGTCCAACAATCCTAAACTCTTTTAGTGGCTTCTGACCTCTTTGTCCCTCAGAAAAGGATTTAGAGACATTAATACCATGCAATCATGTCAAAGAAAACTAAAACACAAAGTTATTTTTGAAACTTACTGAAAACTTCTGTCCAATTTTTACACAGTAGAGAACATGCTGTGTAACTTGATAGAATTGGTTTGACCCAATCATGTGTCTGTAGAGGCTTGACAACATTTGGCTGGTACCAATCTGTGTGAACCAGATGCTTGTAAAGCTGCTGATGAATCCTACAAATCTGTGTCATCTGGACGCTTGATACTTTCAGTGAAGTCATATCTGGTTCGTTTGTATCTTCATCTTGTGAGGGAGCAGCAGTGGAATCTTCCAGAGATGTCGGAGCGACAATGTCAGCATAATCCTGAAAACAATCAAATAATTACAATGTACTGGCCTGTAAATGAAGAACAAATGAAGGTTATACAATACCAGTGCTTATAAATATATTTCTCAAAATTTGTTCAAACTTACGAATTTTATATTGATTATACAAGTTACAGCTTGTACATAATTATCACTGCTTCCGACTGCTTCCTGGCTACCAACCAGTACTACCACTAATGGCAGAGATTGTGATGTCTGTGATCAAACAGTGCTCAACAAAGAGCTTGCACTCATAACCTTCATATCAGGCTTTATCTTCTCTTGAACCTCTACGCCGTCCCTTCCACAAAACTTCTGTTGCTGTATCAATATACAGTGAGACGTCCATCTATCCGAACATTTGGTATCATCCACAATAAGTATCGGGACCTGATTTATCTTCTTAAGCACGTCCAATTAAAATGGGGTATTCAAAACATGCATTATTTGAAATAAATTAGCGGACTAGATCAATTCAAATGAATGAGGTCCGACTATTCCCGCCCCACCAGAGACACTAAATTAGACCGTACCCAAGTGAATTAAATTAGACCATACCCCAGTGAATTGTGGGAACTGTTGTTTGAACTCATCTTCGAGTTGTTCCTCCTCGCTTCTCTCATCACCATGTACTTCTGACTTGTAACGATACAAACTTGCTTCTTCCTCTTCACGCCGTTTTCTTTCTTCTTCTGCTTGTTGCCATGACAACACATAAGTCTCCAGTATCTTTGTCAAGGTCATTACAAGGTCAGGGGTCATTTCTGTTCTAATGTTAGCAGCATTTTGGAGATGTAACAGGCCGCTTGTAAGAACACTGAAGTGAAATTAATAAAAAAGTAAATATTCTTATCAAAATATGTGTCAGTATATTACTTGACATCTGTTAATTCTCAAAATAAAAAACATTTTGCCAAATTCGGATAAATATTTTCTGAAAAGGTATTTTTGACACTGGTAAACAAGTACAGTCAAACCTGTCTGTAAAGACCACCCATGGGAACAGCAAAATGTGGTATTTGTTTACAGGTGGTCTCTATTAACAGATTAAATATCATTGAAAATGGTCTGATGGGAGATAAAATTGGTGGTCTTTGCAGACAGGTTTTGCAATAGTGGTCTTTGTTCGCAGGTGGTCTTTAACACAGGTTTGACTGTAATAGCAAATTGTTTACTGATGAAAATGTAACTAAATCCTTAGTCATGCAGCATACATAATTGGGGCCATTGTGCTCACCACAAGCAGGCTCGACATAAAACCATCATTACCGATTCTCTACATTTCAGAGAAGATATATCATACATACCTATCTGATGCTATCTGCGTACAGTCAAGCTCATCTTGGTTTGTAGTAGCCAGTACAGATTTCAAAAGAGTGAGGCTTGAATCTGAAGTCAAGGTCATTGCCAGATTATGACAAGATGGTTGTTGCCTGGATACTGTTGGAAACTTGCCAACTTGGATTACCAGCTTCTGTAGACAATTCCTTGTTGTCTAAGAGAAAGAACACTTATAATTAGAATTCAACAGTAAAATGACGAAAAAATAGAAGCAATGACTTTTACATTTTTGTAACTTGCAATAATTTTATCAAAAATAATATTTGATTCTATAGAACTAATATCTGATTCTATTCCTGTACCTTTTGTACACTATTTATCCTTTTGTACACTATTTAACCTTTTGTACACTATTTAACATTTGTACACTATTTAACCTTTTGTACACTATTTAACCTTTTGTACACTATTTAACATTTATACACTATTTAACCTTTTGTACACTATTTTACCTTTTGTACACTATTTAACATTTGTACACTATTTAACCTTTTGTACACTATTTAACCTTTTGTACACTATTTAACATTTATACACTATTTAACCTTTTGTACACTATTTAACATGTGTACACTATTTATCCTTTTGTACACTATTTAACCTTTTGTACACTATTTAACATTTGTACACTATTTAACCTTTTGTACACTATTTTACCATCATTTTTTAACAAAATAGAATGCAAATAAAACACATGAATGTAGGCAATTACACTTAGGGGAAGGAAACTGGTCCCCGAGTCTTTGTTTTGTGACTGGCTGAAGGTGCTGTGATACATGGGCAAATAATCATGAGTTTGTTGCGTCAGCACTGCATAAATGTCATACAAGAATGATTACAGCTGGTAACATAATCATGAAAGAGCCAGGGTTGAGACAAATGTATGATATTCCAAAGAATTCTGATAGAAAAACCAACCTGTATGTCCCTGGCTTTGACCACACTGACCAGTCGGGTGTTCTGTCGTACATTATGATAGAGCACAGTCATACCATGTACTAACTGTAAGTGAAATATACAAAACATAATCAGTTAAACAAATGAATTTATCTGAAAAATTAACATGCCTGCATATCATAGGAGATTGTCACAAGTTCTATCCGTTTATCCCTTTTACAATACATGCATATACTTCGGAAGGAATAAAGGGAGAGAACTTTAGAAGGGATACAGGGAGAGAACTCTAGAAGGGATTCAGGGAGAGAACTCTAGAAGAGATAAGGGGAGAGAACTCTAGAAGGGATAAAGGGAGAGAACTCTAGAAGGGATAAAGGGAGAGAACTATAGAAGGGATAAAGTGAGAGAAATCTAGAAGGGATAAGGGGAGGGAACTATAGAAGGGATAAAGTGAGAGAAATCTAGAAGGGATAAGGGGAGGGAACTCTAGAAGGGATACAGGGAGAGAACTCTAGAAGGGATAAAGGGAGAGAACTCATGACAATCCTGTGATTCATACAACTATAAACAACATGACAACCAGTGTTGACGATCATATCCCTTAAACTTAGTATAGAAAATAATTTAATTCAAAATTTTAAGGTTACCATTAACTATATTCCTCAGAGACTTTTCATAAGCTTTCCTCTAAACCAAAGCCCATGATTTTAACCTTAACTGACCACTCTGAACACTTACATATTTCAGCTAAGTCTGAGGAGCAGATTTAAATGCGGTCATTAAAAAGCTAAGCTAAGTGAGTACCAAGTACACATTGTCATCCATTTTCTATTTTAAGATTTGAATGTTTATCTGAGAGTTAAGTACTGAGAGCCGAGTACCTGCTATAATCTGAGGCCATGTCAGTACATGGTGACGTCTCATGTGACGTTTTCTGGAAATGACATCACTTATAGACGAAGTTGGAAATTTAATAGTAGCGCTTAGTTTATAAAGTTTTATTTTCCATGAACATATTTCAATCAACAATTTTTATCAATTGCCCCGATTTGATCTATTGGTTGAGACTGATTCTGATAAACACCTGGGCATTAATTTGAATTTTACGGTATTTGTTAATAAAGGCAAGACAGGTGAGTAGAAGTCACTATTATCAATAGATATGACAATTTACCTGATGTAGAGCAGACAGGAAGGGCGTGGTGACGTCCCTATAGCAAGGAAACTCCATATCAATCATAGTTATAAACTTATCCACAGATTTTCCCCATAATTCTACTTCCTGTAGGACAGCCATATTGCCTGATGGTTTGTGGGACAATTTCTTCAACTTCTTAACAAGTCCATTCACAGCGTCCATCGAAACAACACTCTTCATAAGGTTTTTGATGTCAGTCACAAGTTGAGTATACTGAAATAAATCATAAAAGACAGAAATAATTATCAGAAGCAGGATTAGTACATGCTCATGATTTGTCAACAGATTTTGATCAGAGCCAATAATTCAAATCGTTCGTCCTTCACCTCTGAGTCCAGTTAGCTCAGTTGGTAGAGCACTGGGCTGTCACCCTGGAGGTCAGGGGATGATTCCCAGGTGGGGCTGCTCATGTCCTTCTGTAACATTTGGTCAATTGATCTCCGTATATAACTGAACTTAATGTTGAAAAATGGCACTAAGCCCGATAGAAACAAATCAGAATTATGCGTGGAAGATGTCAATGGCTTGCAGAAGAGCAGGCAAGTACTTGCTGGTAACCCAGGAACAATGGTCAAGTTCACTGACAGCTGTACATACCTGAAATACTGTTGGAAATGTCGTAAAACTCCAAAACAACTTGCACTAACTATTCTAGGAAAATTAAACAGCAATTTTATAGAAACATTTCCGAGAAATATTTCAGAGATACATGGTGTAAGACCTCAACTACATGATCATTCATTAACTGATTCAAAACCTTTTATTTTTGCATTATACAAATACATGTATAACATTTGAATGTCATTTTATATAGTGCTAGTCAATGTTAAAAAGTGCAAATAATTGAACCATCAGAACAACCTGTGAAGGTGAAGGTCGGTAGGCAACTTGAGCCTCCAGCTCTTTGATATTTGTCATTAATACAGCAGATTGGTTTCTCAGGTAGGTAACATGTGGGTGAACCAGTCTGGGTGACATCTCGAGCATATCTTGTCCAGTAACCAGTCTATGGTGCGTACAAATCACTTCAAGTTCTGACTCCACGTCCCCGAGCTGAAATTAAAAAATAACACAAGACATAATGGTGATAAAAATATAGCACCCACATACTCAAACGAGGCATGTTGTATAGAATAGAATATTCACTCACTACAACTATCAGTGAAGGGGATTAATGCCCCTACTTAATTGCCTTGATATAATGTTCAGTAAGGCATAGTTGTTGAGGGGTGGAGAGATTGATCAGCTGATAATGGGTTCGAATCCTGCAATGGACAAGGTTGGTCCCTGAACGCCGGAATCCCTTAATTATGCGCCAGTACTAGTTTGAACACAGGAAGCAGTCATCAAGAGTGGTAAATGCAAGTTGTAAATTTTTTGCACACTTGAATTCAATATAATTATACATTATAAACGCAACTATTTGAACTAAAAGAGAGAGGATATGCATCATTTTGTAGTACCAAGTGTCAAAAGCGTGTTACAGTTATCTATGTGTTGATACGTGTTCAAAACTTTATTAAACTCCAGACCAATTATTTTTTATTTCATTATTGATTAATTTCATGAAATTATGTTTGAGAAATAAAGAATATTTTTGCCATTGAAATGACACTTTATCTATTTGCACAATTTTTGGTTGCATTTTTGGTTGCATTTTTAATGGCGTTAAGTTTATAATTTAAAACTAAACTACTAATAGTCAGAAGAAATAATAATGATAATAATTTCCTATAATATCTATCAATACATTATACAAGTATTAGTTATAATATTAATAATATTAGAAACACAAATTCAAATTCATCATATGATGACCGCTATATATCCCCTTTAAACTGAAATTGTGGACTTTAAAACTGCAAGACAAAGAAACCCTTAAAATCTAGATCACTACTACACATTGCTGTCACTACCCTAAACACATATGGACATTATCCCTATATGAACCTACCTCATCTTTCAGAAGTTGCAACTTGATAGCAATTTTCTCTACCGGGTCAACAGGTCCTTGAGGTGCTATCAGATTCATACAGAATTGTCCAAGTCGTATCCAGGCAATGCCAAGTTCACCAAGGTCATCACTGGAAAGGTCAGTAATACTATTACCAACTTCCTGTAGCAATGTCATGGTATCAGCATCCAGTTTAGAGCAATTGTCCTGTAGTTTGTTAAATACGGTGGCTACATTGCCAGCTTCCATTCTTTGTGCAGCGATGGCTTGTATATCATCTTGAACATCTTCCACTATGTCAATGTCCACAAAGGGTAGACAGGACATCAATGAATGAACTAGTGCCTTATGGAAGCATTCCTTGTCCAAAGATCTGAAAATAAAACGAAGATGGAGGTGTCAGATTATGTCATATCAACAGTAATGGCAAGCACAATAAGTGAGAAGAAAAACAAAAGGCAGACATACCAGTATGATACCAATGACAGTATAAAATTAAAAATACATCATGAAAGACAAAAAGGCAAAATATAGGATACTTAAAAAATGTCTTGCATCCATATTACTCTCTACTAAAGAGGTTAAAAGTGTCAGAGAAGTAATGTGCAGTTCTGGACAACCAACTGGGCCTGAGATTATAACAAATACTTACATTCTGTAAAGTAAAGTGTTTATTTATCATAGTGTCACCCCTATTTAAAGGGCCAGCCATTCTGACTTATGAGACACCTACTTTCTGAGCACATTCACTTCCCGATCCTTTTAATGCCAGGCACTAGGCAGGTAGGCACACAGTAACCATTATTTAACTAGCTGGCGGCTCACCAACCGGCCATATCAGAACGGACCCCTGCCGGGATTCGAACCTTCGACCTCCCGCTCCCAAGCGGATGCCTAAACCACTCGGCCAAGGGAGACAGTGGTCTGTACTGAATCTACACTAATGGGTCTGATAGTGACTCATTAAGAGTGTGACAATGTATAAATAAGTGCGGATTAGCCGCTGTGCCCATTTCCAAAGAGATTTGAGTGCTTTATGAGATGTGGGAGTGATTATTATGTTCGAGGGTGGAGCTTAAACTAAATAATTACTCCCATATCTCATTATCACACAAAAATCTCAAAGAAAATGGACAAAAAACGAATATTCAGCTTTCATTGGACATTATAATGCATTTTCCACATTCCAAGTCCTGACTATCAGACTAATAAGAGTAAAGTTTGTGATTCGATTGCCGAGTGTAAGAGTATCCATTATAATTCCGGACCCTATATTCACCATGGCAAGGACTGGGGTAATAAGGCCAAAAAAAATAAATCTGTGTTTACGGTCTCAAAAATGCTAGGTAGGGTAGGGACAAAGTTTTTTTGTTTTTTTTCAAAAACAATTAAAAATCGAAAAAAAAATTCTCCAGGGTCGTAAAAAACTCTAGGGTCGGGTTTTTTCGACAGGTAGGGTCGGGTTACCCGAAACACAGATATTTTTTTTTAAGGCCTAACCTTAAAGCATGTGGTCTGTGACTTGACTTCATGGTCAAGTGAAAGAATAATTTAAAACATACAGAGAAACTGTCCCACAATTTCATTGATACAAAAGGTTCACTGTATAATTATCATATACATTTATATAATATCATTTCAATCACAGACATAATGGCCACCAAGAACTCAAGATGTCTGTTCAGCATCTGCAGAAAACATTTTACGGAATTTTTAAACTTACAATGGCTGTCTGGAAGAATTGCTGATTGTTCCAACATGAGACCAAATATTTCTGGACACATAGCACAACTGTGTTATCTCCTTCCTGTAACTCTTCAGTGGAGCATTGATCTTCACATTGGAGGGAGTTGTCAAGGAAACCAAGTTGTCTGCCCTTGACAACAGTGAGCACATCATATAGGACAGAATGGATTGGTGAACAAATGGCTGAAAGAAAAATGAATTTAATTTCTGTAAATACAGGATAATGCAGGAAGAGTTATTATACAGTAAAACCTCAATAAGACGACCACCCTTGGGACCCTTGAAAACTGGTCTTAATATGGAGATGGTCCAAACATTGAGGTTGAATAAACAACAGAACAGTCAAAATGGAGATGAAAATTTAAATTTTCAAGTTGAGGAGGTTTTATTATTGAGGTGGTCTTTAAGTGAGGTTTTACGGTATCTGAAATCTCAAACAGGTAGCACAACAGTATTATTTCATAATCATAATACTTAGAAATTTCCAAAGAATGTAAAGGGAAGTGGTTAATTAGTGTCAGCCACTCAACCTTGAGGTCACCTGCAAAGTGTTTTCACAAAGCAGTCAGATTCAAATAAGCTTGTTTGTATCATAACCCAGGTTACATTAATTAGTATATACATATAGAAGAGTTCTTTTAAATTCTTAATACATGTAGTAATAAATTATAGAGTGAATATTAGAAACAAAAGTAATCCATACTGCAAACAGACAAATTGTGAACTTCAATCATTTCACACAACTACAGTCAGACCTCGTCCATTCGAATTCATATGGTCCAAAATTTTATATCGAATAATACATGGTTTCGAATAGCCCAGTTCATTTTGACATGCCTGAGATACATAGGGACCTGATATTTATTTCGGATGTTACCAAGTATTTGGATAGGAGGCTGTCGCATAAACGAGGTCTGACTGTATTTCGAACTTCAGATCTATCAAATTTTGATGTTTCAGGTATATCGCAACATACACTGTTTTCAGGAACAAGCAATCATCTTGACTAAATAACTGATCAGTTACCTTAACTGCGGAGGCCACATTGACATCCAATTCCAATTTAGTAGTGTCTGACCAGTCTAGCCACGTGGAAGTATGTAAAATAGTCGTTGATTTCCGCAAGGAGTGAAGTACATGGCTCACTATACATGGATATAATATCTGAAACAGGAATAATATCACCATGACAACATGACAAAACAGTTGTATGTTGCTATAGAAACAAAGAGACAATTTCTGATTAACAAATAGAGATATGGCACTACAGCATGAATTCTAATCTTCAATCAAAATAAAAAAAATTGCCACGGAAAAGGAATCAGAAAGATTTTCTTAAATAAACATTACAAAAAATAGCATTGTGATTTACCTCAAAATAATCATTACGGTATTTGTTATAGATTCAGGGACAATAAACAAAACTTTATGGATGAATACACACTTATATTCCCTGTAGCCCTTGTCTTGTCTAAGGTTTATATTATAGAAACATTCTCAGAAATTTTATATTTCTTTTATGTAATACGAAGATAAAACAACAGAAAGAACATCAAACAATATGGGGCAGATACAAAAATTCACAGCCGTGACCTTTGAGTGATTGGCCGTGACCTTTGAGTGATTGGCTGTGACCTTTGAGTGATTGACATAAAAAACTGTTCATTATCTAAAATCTGCTCATGAAACAAATGTAGTAGTTGTAGATAGACAATTCATAACTAATTTGAAGTTTTCTTGACTAGATAATTTCACACTTTTTGCATTGTAGGTAATAACTAATCTAGAAAACAAGTATTTAAAAAAAAACAACAGAACATTCATTTCTTATCATGGAACAATAAAGTCTGTCTGCTTACTGCAATACACCAATTTATCGGTATGTCATGACACCCCTACGGTCATACATTAGAAACTCACTACTATTCTGTATAAAATATCAAACATGCTTAATGTCAGTAATTAGTAGAGAAAACAGAGATAATGCTTAATTATTATGATGCATATTTTTGCTTATGTGTTTTATTACATAATGCATCATAATACAGAAATATATTTTTTCAAATTTCCCAACTTAACAAAATACATATTAATTTGATTTTGAAATTTTATAGACATATTTAGTATCAAAATAATTGTTGTTTAATATGGAGTATGAATTTCATAATTTTAAATAATAATGTTGACTTTTTGTCAATATTGTTTAAATAGTTTTATAAAATATGTTTTAATTGTTACAGAACAGTTTTATTGGCTGACATGTTTTGACTCAGAAGAGCTCAAATACTTCCAAACAAATGTTCTGGTCATGCCAAGTTTCAACTTATAATTGTTTCTTTGATGTGAGAACTCTTAAAATAATGCGAGAAATCCTCCCTACCTTGTCACTAGTCATTAAATTGCGATAATGGACGAGATCTGCGGGATTTTGTGGCGTAAACTGTGACAGGTAATCCATCAATATCTGCAGTTTATTATCAACAGACTGGTCCTGTGTCGCAACAGAATGGTCCAACGTGTCATTACCAGACTGGTTTAATATTGACAGTTTTTTTGCAGCATATTCAAGCAATTTCCAACTTTCCATAACACCACAGTACTCAAACACAGGCCATAACTGCACAAACTGCAAGGGGAGCTCAATCTGTTTATCACTCGCATCTGATTGGCTCGTTTCTGTCACATGATCTTCAGTCTCCATGGCAACAACACTTTCATCACGAGTAATAAGTCCGTGCTGCCTCAGTAGGTCGCGAAGATGATCAAGAATTTCATCATTGTGCCCTAAAGTATAAAATTGCTCATAAAATAGATGCATAAGAATATATTTATTATAATTACAGTAAAACCTCACTTAAAGACCACCTCAATAATATGACCACTTCAAAATAAAGACCACAATTTTCAAGTCCATTTTCACTGTTAGACTCTTTATTCAACCTCAATATTAAGACCATCTCAATATTAAGACCAGTTTACAAGGGTCCCAAGGGTGGTCGTATAATTGAGGTTTTACTGAACATGCCAACAAAAAGGTAAAGTATCTAAAAAACATTTGAAATTTAAGTTAATGGGCTGAATCTATTTATAACCTATTTTAGAAACGAGACCTTGACCCAAGCACCTCTTAAATCAGTTCAAACATTTCCAGTCTCATTCAGTTATTACTTATCAGCCAGAAATAGTATTTGTAGTAGCAGTGTGACCTTGACCCCCGAGGCTCCAAATGCTATATTGACCTTAGATACAGTAAAACCTCACCTAAAGACCACCTCAAAATTAAGAACACAATTCTCAAGTCCATTTTTTCACTGTTTTGCTCTTTATTCAACCTCAATATTAAGACCACCTCAATAAGAAGACCACTTTTAAAGGGTCCCAAAGGTGGTCCTATTATTGAGGTGTTATTGTATATATACTGATATCAAGTTTAATCAGCCAAACAGTTCATAATCCTGTATTATTTGTATTGCAATGGTATACCTTCAGTGCTTTGATTCTCAGCATCCTCGGTCAGCAGCTTCATAGTATCTTTCAGTAGAATTCCTCGGTTGTGTGTTATTAGCTTAACTTTAGCACAATTCAATATTTCAGAAGTCGCATGGCTCAAGTCCAACAAATTGCACAATTCTCTTGCTTTGACGACCTTGACAGCCTGACCTTCATTACTGAAGGGCGTTGGGTGACCCCATGACCTCCAATACTTGATAAATATCTTCCATTTCCTATCATCTTTACCCAGAATGCTTTGCAGTATCACAAAGATGGCAGACAAGTTTTTCTGCTCTCTGTAATAAACACATAACAAAACTGTTTTTATCAATATCTGTCAATATGTCATATTTTTGAATATCGAAAAAACAACAACAGGTAACACATAATGGTAAGTATTGTATTTATAGAGCTTGCAAAATTCATCTGTAGCACATTAAACCAGATCAGAACCAGAAAGCCCAGTGACTTTATTAGTCCACCATTCGCTGTTATATTCTGTTTTACCCACAATTCTATCAACATAAAAATCTTAAAGGTAGATTTTCAATTAAATATGCTAAGTAATAAGTTTTAGAAAATGCCATTATACAGACGTACTCTGAAACATTGCATTGTGACTTTTCTTAGAAGTTTCCTCAAACTGCATAACATGAATCCAATACAGGTATTTCCTATGCTTGTGCTAACTCGACGCGTAGGTCAGGACAGAAAATATCTGTATCAGACACTTGTATTTGTGGTTTTGAGAAACTTGCAAGAAAAGTGACAATGCAGTGTTGTAGAGTACATCTGTATGAAGTAAATTAACACCAATTTTCTCATATTATGACTAAGGATATTTTGTCAATAAATAAAGACTATGTACCTTTAAAGGCAAAAGCCACCACAGATATTTGCTTCAATTAAAGGTATACTATGCTCATTTTTTGTTAATTTGTTTAATTAACCAAACATGAAAAATATATTTCCTATGGTTAAAACATCACTAATCATGCATTTATAAAGAATGAACTCATAATGTATTAATCCATATTTGTTGAAGAAAGATGTTTGTACATAATAAAACAATCAATTGGTTTTACTTTGCAATGGTTCTTATTAGAGATGGTTTTGCCAATGTAACAACAATACTGGATAAAGCCAATTCAAACATTTTATGTTCAGATGAGCCAGATACATCTTTAAGCAGAACGATTTCATCTAAAACAAGCTTACACAAATGGGTATACAGATAACATAACTTACCTTAGACTACTGAAGCTACCAGACAATGTTCTATTATGAAACCATTTCCAGAATAATGCTAACAATGAACCAGCCTCCTGACTCC
The DNA here is from genome assembly GCA_032209605.1 of Mactromeris polynyma. Lineage (NCBI taxonomy): Eukaryota > Metazoa > Mollusca > Bivalvia > Venerida > Mactridae > Mactromeris > Mactromeris polynyma. The sequence continues at coordinate 5,284,688 of JASFXZ010000005.1, forward strand.
GGAGTGTAACAGCCGATGTTCTGTACAGTCTCGGTATCCAACATAGATTTCTGAGGATCTGAAAACATACATCAACGTAGTGAGGGTAGCGATCGTGGATCAAGTGAAGTTAACACTTAGTACAAACCACTGTGTTAAAACTAAATGACCTTGAGCAAAGGTCTATGTCACACTTCGAGGTCAAAGGTAAAAATTTGTATGTCGAGTCCGAGGATGGTTAAGAGATGAAGCGAATACATTTGTATAACGATATACAGTGCATATCTATTATACCTAATTATTACCTTTGACCTCCGAGTGCGACCTTTGGACTACAGACATGGGTCTTGCGCGCGACAGGCTTCTCATCATGGTGAACATTTGTGCCAAGAAATTTGAAAATCCCCAATAAAGGACAGAGAAATGGTTCAGAGAAAGCAAATCTGGATGGACAGATACACGCACATTCACTGAACTGCCATTGTTGCGACTATGTTGAACTCACCATAAGCAGGCTTGACCAAAGCAATCTAATGGACAAGGACCATAAATCTACTGATCTGCCAAACCCTATCTGTCATAACCACATACATCAGATAATCTAATCAAGATTCTGACTTTCTAGTGAGAACTAATATGTTCATCCTTACAGACCTGACATGTGTACCACGAGTGGTAGAGGACAAACAGGTACAGACAAATGTCTTAAGCCATTTAATAATGCGCATAAAAGTCGGGGCAAGTGCCACATTGTTGTCTTAAACTAATTTCGCTCAGGATTGATAACTACATCAACTCTACCAGAAACAAACACGTATTGAGTGCAGAAAATATTTGAGTACAAAAAAAAAATTAAACAAATGTATATAGAGTGAAGATATATGACTTCATGGAATTAACGTACATGTAGAAGCAATAAATCCAGGGGGCAAAGAGTTTTTGATGGCATGGAGTATAGATTAAACAAATATAAACAGAGTGCAGAAGACATTTCACTAATGTTCACTAAATTAATAGCTAGCATTTAACAAATAAATACAATGAGCAGAAGATATTTCACAGCAAACAAATGAGTACAAAGTGCAGAAGATATTTGACTACATGAAATTAACTTTAAACAAATGAGTAAAGAGGGCAGAAGATATTTGACTACATGAAATTAATGTTAAACAAATGAGTGCAGAGTGCAGAAGATATTTGACTACACCAAAATTAATCAACTTTAAACAAATTACAAAGAGGAAGTAAAATATGTGTTGAGAAGTGAAAATTCAACAACTTTAAACCAGCACTAAAACTAAACAAGACGACCAAGATGGCCGCTAGGTCGCTCACTTGAGTCACGAAGCACAAGTTAGAAACGTAGAGAGGTACAGACATTCAAATGGTATCAAAATTGAATAGAAATAACAAAGCAACGAATGTGTGATGAAGTGGTCCTCTTTTACCCATAATGCACCCTGACTACGGTTTTATGAGGATACACATTTCGTCTACTTAAGGTAAGGATTCGTTGAGAAATGGAAGTTGCTAGAAATTTATCAACAAATGATTTTTATGATTCAACGAGTGACCTTGTTTTGGACCCTAAATAACCCCTTATCTGACTTACATTTCAATATAAAAAAAATATTCCTGTGTCATGGAGTTTGGGTAAAAAAAGTGGCCTCATAAGTGCTAACAAGGATTTTTATAATGCGACCCCACCTGACCTAGTACCGAACTTGACTTGCATGGTGGATGGATGACAGTTGATGATCAGCCAATGATTCTTAAAGCTTATCATGAGCTTTTTGTGCTCAGAAGAGTAAACCAAAACCACGAAAATTCTATTTTTGTCCAGAATCGACCAAGAATTCTATTATTTCACATGCGATCTAACTATTGTCTATAAATAATTAAATGTGTAAAGTGCTAACAGAAACACGTTGTTCCAGCTAAATCTGTTTGTAAGAAAGTTATTGTGTGAATGCTGGGTCATCAGTGATTTAATTAACTTGCATCAAGGTGTTGCAGCCACATCAAGGTGTTGCAGCCTAGTTCTCAACGAACCAAAGCAGACAAATATGAATTACAAGATCATATAAAACAAAACAGCCCTTTTTGATAGCAAATTTGGGGCCGATATTTGGTCCCATTCCCTGAAGAAAAAAGTATATCTTTTTCCCATACTTTGAAAGAAAATTCCCCTTCAGTAAAATGATTTAACATTTTAGCCTTATAAATACCCAAATTTGGTGATTCATGATGCAAATTTCCCCTATCAAAAGGACCCACCATACTTCCTCAAAATCTAAAAAAATGGCTGCACGTCCATATATGTAAAACAACAATATGTAACATAATTCCACATAATACAAGGTCATATCATACAATAACATATAACACACGTCCATATATTACCATATAATATACACCCTATCATACAATAACATACAACACGTCCATATATTACCATATAACATACACCCTATCATACAATAACATACAACACGTCCATATATTACCATATAATATACACCCTATCATACAATAACATACAACAAGTCCATATATTACCATATAATATTACACCCTATCATACAATAACATTTAACACACATCCATATATTACCATATAATATACACCCTATCATACAATAACATACAACACGTCCATATATTACCATATAATATACACCCTATAATACAAAAACATAAAACACAAGTCCATATAATGCAATACTGTAAGTAGACACAGTCTTTGATGCACACCAAATGACAGTCTTTTCATATGCCATAAACACATTCACAACAAAATCCTTGAACAATTGTATCGAAACTTAGAAATTTAAAAAAAAATTCAATCATGTGAACTTTTCACTGGTAATTATTGTTTTTTTAACTCGATCCACCAACAAATTTCAAGGTCTAATATATCAGACAGAACTTTTTTCAAGGTTGCATCAAGTACTACATTTCTGTTGTGTATAGCAAGATGGTTAGGCCAAGCCAGTTGTTGTGTCATCACACAAATGCGCTTTAAAAAATTAGACAATTATAACATTCTGGGGAACCACAAGATATTCACAAATTGGTATAATGATAAGATTCAAACAAAATTGTCACAGACAAGATGAAAGCAAATTCACACAGAAAAACAAGCATGTAGCATGTTAATGCACTGACACCGTAAAGATTGCTTAAATGATCGAAGAAAAACATGATAAATGGCTTGTCAATTCCAGGCCACATTCCTCCGCACAGCATATTACGAGACTGATTAGATCAAAGCAAATACTCGCGCAAATTTCTGAAATAATGAATCATGTTAACTAAGCCAATAGCCTTAACGCACCAAGGTTCAAGAAAAGGGGGGAAAAACAGAAGTGAACAGAAAATTTGAATATTCAATATCAATGGACGATAAGAAATACTCCTTAAGGAACAAAAAACTCTTTTGTAAAGCAATCATCCATGCAGAATTCTGCTCGTTCAATTTTTCCGCAAAATTCAAAATGATACTACTGTCTCCTAAGTTCTGCTTAACATTTTTGCAATAACAAAAAAAGTTTTCCCTTGGGTCATATTAAATTAATGACCAGATTATCTCCCAATTTCTTTTTTGAAATATTGAGAATTTCATTCCAACTCTTTTGTTCAACAAATTCCCCACATCAGTAACCAGACAATAAATGCCGATAGCTTTCGAGTGGATTTAATATCAGTTACACTGTATAGACCTCGAACAATAAATCACGCTCTGCTCGTTCTGAGACTATTTATCTTTCTTTAAGAAAGAAAAAACATTTAAAACAATAGTTTATAATTTTTTTTCGTAGATTTAGATCGACGATAGTCAAGAAATTCATCAAAAAATACCATAAATTCAGTTCAACATATGCTGATAGCATTCATGGCACTTGGTCATAATGTCATCTTCAACTTTCCACCACTACTTACCTCACTATGGGACATATCCCTTTATCCCTTCTAGAGTTCTCTCCCTTTATCCCTTCTAGATTTCTCTCCCTTTATCCCTTCTCGAGTTCTCTCCCTTTATCCCTTCTATTGTATATGTATATATAGTATTATAATTATGCTGTGTTAATAACGTATGTATTCCCCTACCCAAATATAAATTGTGTTTGTCTACTTCCATTTAAAATTCCACTCAAAAAAAGAAGAAGAAAATTTGATAACTTATGGTGGACTTAATTCAGGGTGGATGAACACGTGACTTTTTTGTTTACTACGGCATGAAAAGCTGGTGGCTGATCACAAAACGGTACATATTTTGGCAGTTTTTGTTTGTTATAGTTTTAAATAGCCTAAAACTTGGTCATCCAAAATCTGGTTGCATCGATGCCCATATCGAAACATAGATCTCTGTAGATTTGCCAGCATGTGTGCCACAAAATTTAAACGAGACGAAATGTTTCCTGTTTTTTAATAATAGTAAATAAAAAAGTCACGTGTTCACCCACCCTGTATATTTTGTGGTGGACTTTAAGGAAAAAGTATTGTAATTATTACCTCGGTAGTTTCATCAAATGTAGATACGCCCATATTTGGAATCATGTCTGTGATGGCCGCAACAAGAAGTGGAAACAACGCCACCAGATGGGTAACAGCCTCATGTGTTGTCTGCTTCGCTCTCCCTTTATCTGAAATTAAAAATTAATCACATTATAAAAACTCTATTTAAAACACTACCAACACAAAACACAATGCTGTCACAGACAGATTAAATGACAAATTTACGATGACAGCATTAAAATTTTAATACATAAAACTTTATTCCTGCAATAACGTCTGTGTTGTTTTATATCCTGTATAAAACAACAGCATCGCAAGTTGTTTACGGTCATCAACTGGTTGCATTATTACTGGGACTTACACTTTTTCATAAACCGCGCAAAACACAATACACATTATTTAATATTTTTGTGGACACTCCCGAGAACGATCAAACCACGACAATTGCTCCTTGATTTTTCGAAACAGACGAGCTAAAAATAACTTAACTTTATAATAGATAAACAGAAAAACCTGGTTTACTTCAATTCAGATCCATTGGGGATATGTTCACAGCATGATCATAACAATAACCAAGCTGAACTTCAATATACAACACAGTGTGACCTCCACAAGGAATATATTGAAGAATTTAAGATAGTAATTATACAAAGCCATATTCAAGTTACTGCCTACTCATTATCCCGCCAACTGAACACTGAAAGTTACCATTTACATCAAAGTCTCATAGTCCACCTTAAGGAAACAGGAACAACACAAGCAGACTGTACGTAACTTTATCATTGGGACTTAAACTTTCTAAGAAACTGAGCGAAACACAAGATTCAACATTCTTGTTTGTAGACACTGACTCAGATGATGACTAAGACAATCAAGCTATGACCAAAAGCTCGTCATCTTTTCAAAAGAACTAACAATAGGGCCATGATGGCCCTGAATGGCTCATCCAGGGGCCTGAAAATCTGGAATTGAAACACTTAGAACCTGCAAATTGGGAGAATTGTGTGTTCTCAGATGAAAGTACAAAATACTTATTCCATGTCCCAAATAAACAAAATGATATAGTGTGGGGGTCATAAGGGGAAAATGTACCGGACGTCACTTGTGTCAAGAACAGTGCCAAGCTTATGGTATGGGGAGCTATGGGTGCTTATGGATTGTAACGTTTACATATTGTGCCAAGTGGAAAGTCAATTACAGCTGACTACTATATAAAGTATGTACTTGAAAAGGAACTTAAGCCTGCATTAAATCGTTCAGGTATTACCGGTAAAAGAGACAAGAAACGATTGGTACCAGACAACAGAAAAGTCATTTCCAACAAGATGGGGCTACCCCTCATACAGCTGCTAAAACACAGCAATGGTTGAACAATAACAATAACATTAATGATTTCATAACTTAAGAGGACTGGCCTGGCAATTCTCCAGATCTAAATGTCATTGAGAATTTATGGAGCATTCTGGACACAGAAGTGTATAAAGATCCCGCTCCCTGTACCATGACTCAGTTACGACGTCGTTTACGTCATGCTTGGGGTAACATTTCTCCAGACCATCTTGTTTCATTAATTCATTCAATGCCACGTCGGTAAAAAAATGTTATATACCATAAAGGTGGTATATCAGGAAACTGAATACAAAATGTCATCAAAATGTGTCAAGATGTTATTTATTTATTAGCCTTTTAAAAACAGGAACAAACTGTCTTTACACCCTTTAGAACAGAATGTTTCATATCACAATTATCAGAGGAAATGTTTCGTAGAACATTCACCCAAACCTGATTGAGTCATTTACATTCCAGATTGTACTCAGATAGTCAATATATCAAAGAAATGTGAACTAATACCACCCCTGTATCTTTATGCATATCTATCAACAGTTATGTCTGACAATTTATTGTGATGCTATAAATATGGATGAGGACAACAAATTCAGTCACGACCTTTTCCGTTTATTGAGGAAACAATTGCACACCGAATAACAATACCAACAAAGCTGAAGACAGAAGACATATAAGCATGTACTCACAATCGATTAACAGCATCCTCCTTCAATGTATGCTGGACATTCACCCTATTTTCAACAGTATTTCAGCTATGTAAAGTGTTCATTCACCCCCTACTTAAAGGGCCAGTCAATTCTGACTTATGAGACACCTACTTTCTGAGAACATTTACTTCCCAATGCCTATCCTTTAATGCCAGGCACTAGGCAGGTAGGCCCACAGTAACCATTATTTAACTAGCTGGGCGGCTCACCAACTGGCCATATAAGAACTGACCCCTACTGAGATTTGAACCTCCAGTGTTCCTGGGTTACCAACCAGTGTTCCTGGGTTACCAACCAGTGTTCCTGGGTTACCAACCAGTGTTCCTGGGTTACCAACCAGTGTTCCTGGGTTACAAACCAGTGTTCCTGTGTTACCAACCAGTACTAATCTGCTCTTCCCGCAATCTACAGAAAATTTCTGGACAAGAATTTGAGCTAAAGGACAAATAACTGGATAATAATGTAAAACCTTCATTTTTTCTTTGACTGAGCTGACAGAGCAGGCTGCTCTTTTTATGATTTTATTTTTTCAATCAGGTTTAAGCCTGTTTTTAGGCTTTCGGTTTTATATGGTGGTCATATGACCAAGTCAGTTACCCTTGAAATAATTAACAACTAATTCTAACTTGCCCTTCCACAAGCAGACGACAACGTCCCCACAAGAATCAGAGGAGAAAAGTAATGATCATAACCAAATGTCACAGAAGGTTATGAACTGTCCACCCCCAAGAATCAAACACGGAGCTCCAGGGTGACAGCCAAAGATGCCCTTACCACTGAGCTAAAAGGGCGGAGTCCATCATTTCAAAACAAAAGTTAAATGTAAAACTCCAATTATTCACTGACAAGAAATCACAAGAGATCTTGCTGTCCTCGCACTAGATGCATAAGCAAATGACTTTGATGATAGATTTGGGATGCTGATGACAGACTAATAATTCAGACACTTCTTATTTTGAATCAGACAGGTTTAACCCTAAGCAGAGCTAACAGAGACAACCACCGCAGGTCTAATATGTAGATATAACAAAGTTATTATGCAAAAAACTTGCCAGGCTGCCAGGGATTCTGGGACAGGAGACAATCTGAATAAAAGAGATAACAATGTGGCTTTATGTCAACACAATTGTTGATCGGATCCAGAAACTGTAATATCAAAAACTTCACAAAAGATTTATTTTCGCAATTTTCCAGAGATTATATTCTCAAAAAAAATGCTCACTAAATATTAACCTTTTTGTTTTTGATTTTACAACAAAACTAAATGTAGAAAGTTCCAAACATTTAACCTCGAGAAACAACATGATTACATCAGTTCTTGAAATATTGGCATCATGAAAATATCTGTTAGTACAGTACACTCATTATAATATGATGGCACATGCCAAATATTCAGACTAAAAGACAATGAATGATGAAAAAAATGCAAAAAAATCTAATTTGTTGATACCACTGGAATTGTTTCAAAATTCCAATCTAAGTTTGGCTAGCATCATGTTAGCTTACGTCAATGTCACATTTCATTTTAACCATGCTTAAAAGTTCATGTCATGCTTTTATAGACTGAGCTCAATTTCTTAAAGCAGAAATTCACACTGTATCATAAGAACATATTTATAAAGACATGATAATAAACTACTAAGTTGTTAACATCCCCGTCTATCCCTAAACATAAACTACTAAGTTGTTAACATCCCCTTCTATCCCTAAACATAAACTACTAAGTTGTTAACATCCCCTTCTATCCCTAAACATAAACTACTAAGTTGTTAACATCCCCTTCTATCCCTAAACATAAACTACTCAGTTGTTAACATCCCCTTCTATCCCTAAACATAAACTACTAAGTTGTTAACATCCCCTTCTATCCCTAAACATAAACTACTAAGTTGTTAACATCCCCTTCTATCCCTAAACATAAACTACTAAGTTGTTAACATCCCCATCTATCCCTAAACATAAACTACTAAGTTGTTAACATCCCCTTCTATCCCTAAACATAAACTACTAAGTTGTTAACATCCCCTTCTATCCCTAAACATAAACTACTAAGTTGTTAACATCCCCTTCTATCCCTAAACATAAACTACTAAGTTGTTAACATCCCCTTCTATCCCTAAACATAAACTACTAAGTTGTTAACATCCCCTTCTATCCCTAAACATAAACTACTAAGTTGTTAACATCCCCCGTCTATCCCTAAACATAATTTAAGTGCCGTAACAAAACCTACGCCCAATTAGCTTAGCTTCAAAGACATATGAATCAACATATGAGCGCTGCTGTACAATTTCCAACCTCTTCTTTAAGTGACGTCACTTCCAGAAGACATCACATCTAATGTAACCATGTACCGACAGTACCGTAAGTAATATTTGCCCCATATGGCAATATCAAAACGAAGTGAAAATATGGAGTCAATATTGTTTCCGGCTTGCAAATAGTGACATCACAAGTTACGTTTTCTCGAAATGACGTCACTTACAGAAGTGGTTGTAAATCCCACAGCAGCACTCAAATATTCTCAGCCTAATTTGAAGAAAATGTGGACATAACAATCTAGAACATTATTCTGTTATTTTTCAAACGCCTTACTATAGGTAACAAGGGAACCCCTATTTTTCTCGTCTCGAACATTCTCGGATATTAATTTAAAACCTTAATGAAGCAAGAGAAGTTGATATAGAGATATTAATGCTACGGAGTGTTCTGTGAAGGCTATAATTATCATGTTCGTCGATTACATCTAATAACTTTTTGCATCCATAATCTTCCCTGGAATGTTTTCTAACTACATTTGAGGATATAGCAACTTAATTTTCAAGTCTTAATGGAAATCCACAATTTGATGATTATCTCAAATTGACCAATTAATGTCATCGAAACAACTGACCAATCAAATCCCTTCTTTCAATAATACTATTAGTCTGTACTTCAGATTGCAAAAATCCAATAGTATCTTTTAGGAGAAGTAGACTATTTGTGCTAGCTGTATTTACATACGGTTGCACCGGGATCATTTCGGTTTGTTTTATGGGACAAAATCTTATCACAGAGTTATGAAAATAGTCTCTGGGGACAATAAAGATCCACTAAATGACGACCAGCATAATAAATCATCTGAGGATTTTACAATGATACAGATAATTATCTTAGCATGTTAAATGTTCTCCATCATGAACTGGCTATACAATTAGAAAGTGCCATAACTTATACAGAGCTACAAGAGCTTTATAAATCATTGGTTGGATAAGCATCCATCTTTTTCTTAAAATTGATTCAGAAGAGATTAAATTTACAGAAAACCTGACAAAGAAAACGAAATACAACCCACCTTATCAATAAAACAAAGAGAATACAGGGAACGTAAAAACAGGGAACGCCACATACACAAGACAGTGCCTCCCCACGCAGACCTCCGGAAAAACAACAATCCACAAAACATAAGGCACTTAAGGGGATAAAGTGGTACACATATTAAGGAACCGAGGCACAAGGAATGGCCCGGCAGACCACAAGGAACAACTAGGAGAATCAAAGTGGACAGTGAAGGGAGGTGGAGGGGGGAATTAATGGATGGAAAAGATCACAGGACAAGTCAAGACAACTGGCCGCAATAAGCCAAAAATGGGCAGGAAACAATCTGACCACTGTATAAAGTGACAGAATTGCACAGGGGAAAGGGAAATACAAAACACATTCATAACACAAACAGAAACAACAATCATTTAGCGAATTACAGCCTTGGAACTGTCAGCAAAAAATACTGGGGGTTTAAATCGATTTAACAGCTAGCTAACCCTAACCCTTAATAAGACAAAATGTTCATGGACCTGGGACCTTATTCAAAGATAAGACTGAAACGCAGACTTGGACTTTAAAATGTTAAATATTCTTTATGCTCCTAAATGTCACTGTTACAGAGTAGATTTTAATAAAAATCTGCAAAAGTGATGAGTGGGTAATAACAATTATTCAGACAAAATTTCATTTAATTTAAAGCCTAAGTCTGAGTTTCAGACTTAAAATATTTGTGAAGAATTATAACTTGATATTAGACCACCTCCTAACCATCACCAACTTTCTTAAGAATAAATTGTGGTCTTATTATGGAGATTTCACTTAAAATATAACCGGTTCTAGATTTGTGAGACCCTCTTTTTTCAGAGGAAATACAAATATTGCAACATCCAGAAAATAGGGGCCGCAGGATGATAACCAAATCATTTATAACTTTTTATATAAAGCCTTCAGACTTCGTATGTTAACACTAACATACCCCATTAACAATACCTCGAGGGCATAATCAGGCATGAGAATGCAAAATTTCAAAATCAGTGGAAAATTTGGCAAGGAGTCGAGAGGGCCGAAACTCCTGACTTTTAAGCATCTAAGATGGCTTAAATTGTCTCAAAAACGTCCCTTGAGAGCGTCAAATCCGTGCGGGAAAATGTTCATGCCTGGTTACTCAATCAATGCCCCTTATACTTCACTCAAGTTTGGAAGAGGGGCCATTCCATCCATACATCAATCCATGACATGTTGTAAACCAATCTACTCCGGATCATACATGGGGCCATCCATCTAATCCTGCCGTACAAACAACACTACCAAAATTGCCCTCGAATTACAAAGGAAATCTAGACAGAATTAATCTTCCGAACGGAACTTCAGTGGATGTAAAATTAAACTTTGTCTGCATCCAAGGTAAAAAAACCATTCTGAGCAAATTTCGAATTTATTGTCAAATCGTGACAAAGTTGATCAATCCGTAAATCGGATGTAAGACATAAATTGAATGTAAGAAGTGTATTGGTAACAAAATGAGAACCGAATGCAGAACTGATAAATCTAAAATAAATGTGACGGAAGATGGAATATGCAATAATATAATTCATCAACATTGGTCATTCATACAAAAAGACGGACAGACATCAAATCATACAATATTGCCATTAAGGTTATAAAATATACACACATTATAAGGATGTAATGTACGATACAATACAAGAGGGAGTTGAGACGTGGGCCATATTTTGGAAATGTCGGCTATTAGAATTGATGGATAGTTGGAGCAATATTGGTTTTATTGCACACAGGAGGAGAGGGATCCTTATAACAAAAGCATATAAATATCATAAAGCAGACATGGTACTTCATGCTGACCCCGTGGTCATCTTGTAAAGCGTCTAAATCCAGTAATAAAGACTTGAAGGAGGATCTATACTTTAAATTGCAAAATAAAGTGATGGTGGATATTTTTTATTAGTTTTATTGAGACGATGAAATACTCGATAAAAAAAGTTTGCGGAATAACTTACAAATCCTATGAACTATCAATTTTAAGACTTTTGGGAGGAATTGTAATAACTGTATCTGTAGCTTGAAAATTCGAAGAATTAAGATTCCATTCCAATAGCGAAAGCCGAGCAAAATATTGAAAAAAAGTTGCAAAATTGGCAGAATGTGAAATATGATTAAAGAAGAAATTAAATCAATGCAGAAAATTGACAAAAAAAACGACCCATCGGAAAATGATTTGGCATATTAGCGAGAGAAGGTTTCAACTGCGCTGAAGTTGACAAGCAAATGATGAAAGCAGAAATTGTGAATAATACCAAGGACAAATAATTAGAAGAAGAATTATTGGATTAAAGATTCGAAGTGGAAATTAAATTGAAGAAAATTAAAAAGTCAGTGAACGGCTGTAGGGAATACATACTCCTTTCATAAATGGACTTCAGGATGGATGGAGAGGGATTATATATGTTGTAAGAACTTGTTTCACAATCGATGTAAAATTAATAAGTTTAAATTACAAGGATGCATTCAGGGAGATTGATGAGGATGTAGAAGATATTCTACCAGAAAACAAAACAGAATTTAATCAAGCTTGTATACCTTCGAGACAGAATTGAAATTGTGAATTAGTGTGGAAAAATAAGTCTGCTGTTATCTGATGGGTATGTTAAATATAAAGATATGCAACTATCATAATATTCACCAGGTAATTAGGGAAAGATATGTATCGATATTATTGACTTATGTTTGGCGTGACGATTTCTATGAAATTATTAAAGATACATAAAAACTATTTAACTTCCTGATATTCATGAGGAAATGAATTTTTTTTTTGTAATTTTGATTTTAAGTAAGTTGCAGTTTTATCTCTAACAGTCTTGTTGTAACATTCAACATGTGTTTGCAATTAAGATGCAATGGATCAGCATTGCTAGCAAGATTGTCGACGAGGACACGAATTAGACCCTATTGATAATTCCTGACGATAACTTGTTATTAAGGCTAATGACCAGAGATAGTTACTGATGATAATTTGTTACTAGTTATAACACATATAGATAGTTACTGATTTAATTTGTTATTAAGGATATCATCTGTAGATAATTATATACTAAATTTGTTGTTAAGGTTATCAGCCATAGATAGTTACTGATGATAATTAACATGTTATTAAGGATAACAACTGTAGATAATTACTAATTATAAATTATGATTAAGCGTAACAACCATAGACAGTTTTAATTTGATATGTTACTAAGGATATACCAACCATAGATAGTTATTGATGATTGTTTGTCATTTAATACGGATAACAACAGTAGACTGTTACTGATGATAATTTGTAATTTAGGACAACAACTGTATACATTTACTGATGATAATTTGTCATTAGGGATAACAACTGTAGATATAGTTACTGATGATAATTTGTCTTTAGGGATAACAACTGTAGATATAGTTACTGATGATAACTTGTCTTTAGGGATAACAACTGTATATATAGTTACTGATGATAACTTGTCTTTAGGGATAACAACTGTATATATAGTTACTGATGATAACTTGTCTTTAGGGATAACAACTGTATATATAGTTACTGATGATAACTTGTCTTTAGGGATAACAACTGTATATATAGTTACTGATGATAACTTGTCTTTAGGGATAACAACTGTATATATAGTTACTGATGATAACTTGTCTTTAGGGATAACAACTGTAGACTGTTACTGATGATAATTTGTAATTTAGGACAACAACTGTACACAGTTACTGATGATAATTTGTCATAAGGGATAGCAACTGTAGATATAGTTACTGATGATAATTTGTCATTAGGGATAACAACTGTATATATAGTTACTGATGATAACTTGTCTTTAGGGATAATAACTGTAGATAGTTACTGATGATAATTTGACATTACAGATAACAACTGTAGATAGTTGCTGATGATAATTTGTCATTACAGATAACAACTATAGATATAGCTATTGATGATAATTTGTCATTACTGATAACAACTTTAGATAGTTACTGATGATAATTTGTTATTAAGAATAACACCAATAGATAATAATTGACGATAATTTGTCATTACAGATAACATCCATGGAAAGTTACTGGTGATAATTAGGAACAATACACATTTATATACTGATGATGACTTGTAGCATTGATTCACCAGTGAAGATAATTTACTACTGTGAATACAGAAAACAACAGAAAAACCAAATAAAAGTCGGTTAAGCATGTTTGAAGAGCTCTGTGGTCAATATAACGTATATGGTCGACTAGAGTACATATCGAATCTCGGTGAAATAAAGAAATCAGAGAAACAGTGAATCCAACAAAGAAGTTACGAGGCATGGCGGAATAATGAAAACCAAACTCGAAGATATAATTAGATAGGAAATAAAATCCATCACACATTGGTGATATTTAATTGAATTATTTCCCAACATTTCCTAGTCATCATTATTATACCATCAAATGAATGTTTCAGCAGATCTTCATCAACTCATGGATACAGGAAATGATACAACAACAACAACAAATACAGGACAGTAAGTATTCACTTTCCTAATTAAAATTTATATTCATGATCACATCTTTTATAGTTATTGATCATACCAGATCGAAATATTTTTTCTAAAGATATTTTGTTACTGAATAAACATAGAAATAAAGTAAGAACACCATTTCAGTTCATTCACTGGAGGGAAATCAATTTTGACACAGAACATATCGTATTAAGGTATAATTGTGCATTTGATTAAAATCCCCAAACTGTAGTCCAAACAAATATAAGTTTACCCCGAACCGTAGTCCAAACCCTGAACAGTTGTCCAAACAAATATAAGTTGTCCCCCCCATGGGAACCGTAAACCAAACAAATATAAGCCCCCACCCCCCAAACCGCACTCCATTAACCAATATAAGTTTCTCCTAATAGTACACCAAACAAATATAAGTTTCCCCTTACCGTAGACCAAACAAATATTAGTCTCCTGAACTATAGACCAAACAAATATAAGTTTCTCCTAACCATTAGTCCCGATAAATTTATGTTCCCCTAGCCATAAACCCAACAAATGTAAGTTCCCCTGACAATATCTTAACATTACATAAAGCTATTTCTCACAACAAGACTCATAAAATTTGACAAGTTACAAATTATAGACACACTTGACTATGAATATAAAATACCCTGACACAGGATCTGTTTATATTCTATCTATAAAATACAAAGTGTCTGATTTAATAAACATTAAATAAAGTGAAATAATAATCACGATATAGATACACTTATTGAACTGTCAGATTTTCTCAGAAATATCAAAGTGCTGTATGGACCAAATCCTAAAATATATTTGTGTCTATAAAGGTATTAAAGTAGAGATATACTTGATAACTGCTTTTATTATCATAGTTTGAAACATCTGTGTTGGTTTCATCGCTTGAAAAAAAGTAAAATCTACCAAATATATGCATATTTAGAGCAGTTTTTCTGAAACACGTCGAACGGTCGATCCTTACTAATGCATACTAGCTTTCAGTTATTTTGTAAATATTATCAATAATGACATTAACTTAAGCTAGTGATCACTCTAAGCATCAATACAAGTGCAAAGCTCATCCTCTTATTTGACGATTAAATAATTTGCCACTTGAAGATTTTACAATTTGTTTTAATGAGCACAATTATGGACTAAATCAAATTTCTTTTCAACCATGCTAGACTAGATACAGATGGATTTGTACCATACAATAAATCGGCAAATTGCTGCGAAATTATGTGAAAGTAAAAGTATTGACTGGTAACTTTGATATAACGTAACCAATCAGAATGAGAGTGAAAACATGCGTCACAGTCTGATAAATATATAATACATCGACAAACATCCCCACATCGTCGACTTCAAACTGTGTGCCAATATGAAATTTAAATAGACTTTTTGAAACCGAAGGGGGAAATTTACCTGCCAGTAGAGCAGTATACGTCAAACAGACAATTTTTGAAGCCAAATACGGTCACTGCACAGTGCCAATGAGACCCATCTTACAGTTACCATTTTCCTGGTATCGACCAGTACTTTCCTGGAATATACCCAGTACTTTCCTGGTACATGCCAGTACTATGTTAGGTGGGAAACACTGAAAAGCATTTCTGTTTTATCCGGCGAGACTAGGGATCGAACCCACGACCTTCGGATTCGTAGTCAGCAGCGTTAACCACTGAGCCACAGGGCCACCTAAGCAAATGGACCGGACCAAGAAACCTTTTTATATGAAGGTAAATATCTGGAAAAATAAAAATTCATATGGACCGGTAATTTTTTTATCTACAAGCCCAGCTTTACCTATAAATTTGAAGTTTTTTGCACAGACGGTGAGAAGTAACCAGCCTTTATCCCTTAACTTCCTGCTCAATGCAGGTTCTACGGTATTTTAATTTCCTTAGATTAGAAGAATTAATTCAAGAAGTTTTTACTTTATGCAATAAAATGTGGACCCTACAGCATATTAACCGAAACTATTTCTAGCATGCTTTGTAATTATGTTTCAAAAAATAAAATGCAATATTTTTGTGCTAATCTGCCACAAGCTATAGATGATTAAAAGGCATGAAAATGGCAGAACAATTAACTGCCTTCAAAACCAGAATTCTTGAACAAACATTTTTATTCTTTCATAATCACTATCACAAAGCAGTGAATAAACAGTATTAACTTAAAACAAAAGTAACATTTTCGATGTTCACAAACATTTTTAATGTCAGAGCCGCAAAGACAAAACTGTGTGGGTGACAGTGATTGTAACTATATAGAAAACAAAATACTGAAAAAATAACAGCTTTATATTAATCAACAATATAAAATACCAGATCTGTTGAGGGATGGGTTAGTTGGATTTTTACACTACAGTCAGGCCTTGTTTATTCGACAACCCTCTATCCGAATACTTGGTATCATCCGAAATAAATATCAGGGCTCGATGTATCTTCTTAGACACTTCGAACTGAAATGGGCTATTCGAAACCATGTTATATTCAAAAGAAAATTTCAAACCCGAAGAAATCAAATGAACGCGTCAGACTGTATCTTTAAAAAGAATTTCGGTTAAGTTTAATGGTACTCTACATCCTAAGCTTATAAGGCAGGGTTTTAATAAGGGGAACTTAAAAATCAAGAGAAAATAATAATTCGTTTGGCATCATAATGGTACAAAAAGTGACTGCAATCATCAGAGTTCTGTCACGTTAAGAGTCCCAAAAAATGTTTACCATTTAAAGGTGGCAAGTAATTGTAATACCATCTCATTACCAAAAATAAACCCATTAACTTTCAATGTACAGGCAATATCAAACACCTACGTTCTAATTTGTGTTTCTAAGATTGGAATTAACCTAAAAAAGTTTAGTTTAGAATGCGACAGACTTAAAATAAGGAAGTTTTTCCTAACATGGTATAAATTCAGGCGACATTGCATGTTAGAAAAACAAAAATGATATTTTCATGTAAAACAGCAGTTAGGAAAAGGGAATTATCTAAACAAAGCAGCTATTCATCAATCGAACCAAATGAGAAATGCATTACAGCGAGCAAGCAAACAGAACCCATTCAGCAAATTATTCGTGTTTATTGACCCCCATTTATAATCAAATAATTGACGCAGTCAACTTCTTTATCAAAACTAACAAGTCTCATATCTAAACGTTCACCTCGTACGAATATTAAAATCAACAATTCCCGAAGACCGCAGACAAACCGGCAACACCTTATTGCTCAGTTGCGGTTTTTCCAAACTCAATAATCACCCATCATCAAATACGATCGAAATAAAGACAAAAAGAGATTCTTCCGAAACGTAGTCAGAGAATCGCCAACGAGTTGATCAATACTTTTATCTGTCTAACAGTGGATCATTAGGTCCATCTCTGAAAGATACTTGTTAACCGTCTGACTGGCGGTTTCCTGTTACGGTAATTTGCCAAACAATTTGTTATCCCAAGGTATAACATGTTTCCCTTCATTTATTCTCATCAAACTTAGGCAGTTCCATATTTCTACAGGGAATAATGAACACAGTATAAGAATCGTCTATGGACATTCATTATTAACTTAAGCAAACAGAATTCACACTCAAATAGCGCTTGTATCCAATATCTGGCCATAACTCGATGAGATCCATTGACCTGTGGATATAATTTATATCCCATCAAATACAGGAGAAAAACAAACGTAATTATTGCCAGTTTTCATATCAACAATATACATAATGAACACTCGCTACTCAGATATAGGGTCGGAAATGAAACCAGTCTATATTCAAATACAGTCAACACTCGTTACTCAGATATAGGGTCGGAAATGAAACCAGTCTATATTCAAATACTGTCAACACTCGCTACTCAGATATAGGGTCGGAAATGAAACCAGTCTATATTCAAATACTGTCAACACTCGCTACTCAGATATAGGGTCGGAAATGAAACCAGTCTATATTCAAATACTGTCAACACTCGCTACTCAGATATAGGGTCGGAAATGAAACCAGTCTATATTTAAATACAGTCAACACTCGTTACTCAGATATAGGGTCGGAAATGAAACCAGTCTATATTCAAATACAGTCAACACTCGTTACTCAGATATAGGGTCGGAAATAAAACCAGTCTATATTCAAATACAGTCAACACTCGTTACTCAGATATAGGGTCGGAAATGAAACCAGTCTATATTCAAATACAGTCAACACTCGTTACTCAGATATAGGGTCGGAAATGAAACCAGTCTATATTCAAATACAGTCAACACTCGTTACTCAGATATAGGGTCGGAAATGAAACCAGTCTATATTCAAATACAGTCAACAGTCGTTACTCAGATATAGGGTCGGAAATGAAACCAGTCTATATTCAAATACAGTCAACTCTTGTTTTGTCGAATATTTCGGGAAAATAAAAACTACCTCATCTTAACGGAAATTCGACATAAACATCAAGAAACCATACCAGCAATGTTTCCAGAGAAAGATTAGTTTGTTACAATTGCAATTATGAAGGTGTTTCATAAGAATAACATGTTTGTGAAAATTGCTTTACTTGCTATATCTGTACTACTATTTCAGAAAGATGTGTTTAATAATATATACATGAACGTAGGTTGCCACTTTTAATTCTGATATGAACAAAATAAAACCATTATATCCAGTAAATGTTTGGCATTTTTACAAAGATAAGTTTGATCACAAGTTTAATCAATTTGACACATTAGTATTAAAAGTCAAACATTTTGCAAACACATACAAATCCTCCCATTGTTAATTACGCATCAATAATCAAATTAAATTAATGAAAATACAGGTTTCATCATAGTAATGCGTGAAAACATTCGTCGCCAGCCGGATACGACCTCGATCATGACTTTGTGTTTAACAATTGATTTAAAGCGCGAATTTGTTAATCGGGACTTTTTTTTTTTTTCGACATAATGAAAAACCTTCAAGATGAAAATTCATCTTAACCAGCAGAATTCTATATAGACAATGAAAAGGCAAATCGATCTTGTGAAAAATTTGCGACAACGGAAAATTCATCTTAAGCGAGTTTGCCATAACTTAGAGTCCACTGTACAAAACGAAGTAGATAGATTTGTCTTGCTTGCATTCCTGGATATTTCCACATTCTACTATTGATTCTTAAGTAGTTGAGAATACCTTTATTGTGTACACACTGTCTAGTGGTCAATCTTATGTAAAACATGATTTCATTGGTCAATCGTTTGTAAAACATGATTTCATTGGTCAATCTTATGTAAAACATGATTTCATTGGTCAATCTTATGTAAAACATGATTTCATTGGTCAATCGTTTGTAGAACATGATTTCATTGGTCAATCTTATGTAAAACATGATTTCATTGGTCAATCTTATGTAAAACATAATTTCATTGGTCAATCTTATGTAAAACATGATTTCATTGGCTGATCACCTGAAAGTTTGCTTACTAACCTTCTAAAGTGAATATAAACAGACTATACAGTATGATAACTATTTGGTCATCAAAACCAATTAAAATGAACTCAACATGTAATAATTATCATATTTCTTTTCAGTATTAAACAAGTTGCAATAGATTTTCAGGCACTTTTAACTTTTCTTCATACTTGATATTTTAACATAAACACATTCATCATAATGCCAGCCGCATTAACGCCACATTCATTTCCTATATACATATATCAAACCAATCAAGCCATCAATTTGTGTAGAAGTTTTTGAGCTCACCCCGTATATGGTAATGAAGAATAAATGTGCTGGAAATGACCGATAGCCTAGAAATCTTATTTGCCTGAGTAATGTGGCCTTTTTTGCCACTCAAGTGCTAGCTATGTAATAGATACATTTTGTACAAATCCATCAAGTTCCTTTGAAGTATTCTGAAGTTGTTTCCATTAAGCAATTCCTCCAGTGATCAAATGGCACATTATGTAAATTATTAAAGTGGCATGATAGATTTTATGTAATTAATGTATATAAAAACCCTTTTTTACATATTTAGTACGGAATACATTCTTGCCAACAAAAATAAATAGTTTCGCTGAATTTGACATTATTTGCGGGAAAAAAAAGACATTTAACTCCTGAATTTCTTCTAAGAAATTTTGCCCTCACTGACGAACTCTCGACTTGATAACACTAATGTCATTCTATGCTTGTAATAAATTAAAAAATCCTCGACAATCTGTCAAAATCTATACTTTTGTTTTGACGACTGAAATCAGCTACTTTCGGCGTAGAAACATGTCAACATGAAACTAACAGACAGCCTTTTTTGTACAATAAAGTGCAATTTGAGAATTGTGTGAGAAGAGAGAAAAAAGTAATATGCTGCTTTAATATCTCAGCATTCATTTTTATCACAAGATCAGGTTTCAACTATGATTAAATGAAAAAGCCCCAAATTGATGTAACAAGTGCTGGATTGTTGTTTGTGTATAATTAGGGAGAGTTCTTACCAAAAATGGAATAAATCAAACAAAACATTAAACAGATAAATAATAGTTCAAATAAAGAATAATCAGTATTAACTGGAATGTATATTACAGAAACCCCTTAACACTATTCTTTCTCAAAACTAATATAAAAATATACAGGAAAACCTCACATAAAGACCACCTCAAAATTAATACATGTACCACCTGATTATTAAGATCAGATTTTCACAGGCCAGTTCTAAATTTTTCTTCCATGTTTTAACACCTCACAGCTAAGACAAGTTCTCATCAGAACCAATGGTGGTCTTATTATTCACGTTTTTCAGTTTCCATTATACAGAAATCTATACTGTTTAGAATGGATTTAACACACAGCCACACAACACAGGCTATCACAAACATTGCCAAGGTCTACAAGTCTTGTATTACAACTTGTTGTTGACCCAATCATCGAAAATAAGAACAAATAAAAAATGCTCTAGGAAATGTTTTCAAGTTTCATTCTTGTAACAGCTTAATTGTCAATAAGGCCATTTTTTTTTTTTCGTTTTACGTGAGCGCCGTACCTAAATATTACTCAACCGAAATAAAAATATAATTCAAATTCGTAACTTTTTTCATTTCTTCCACTGCCCGTTCCATCTACCTCCAATAGAAAATAAAATTAGTGCAACTTAGTCTAAAGTTTTTTTCACAAGAACAAAAATTTTCTACAAAGATTTTCAAAAAAAAATAAAAAATGAGAAAATATTTTATTTAAATCCCCGATTCTCATTTTTATTTTTATTCCCCCCCCCCCCCCCCCTGGCGCTCATTTTTGAGAAATTTCCCGTAAACCAAAAATATAAAAACTCTGGCCTAATTAACCGACTTACAATTTATAAGGGAAGGTAACTTATCAATAATGACACCAGAACCTTGTAGACAGCTTCATTATGTCCCGTGTATTGAATAAACAGAACAATTGTTAATAAATTGATTCGAGAAATTGCCAATATGAATTGTATGGATAATAGCAGGTGAAAGATTGTCTTTTCTACAAAGGAAATTTTACGAACATGATAGTTTTATAGATCCAGAATGATTATAAATTCGTCAGGAATATGAAGACAGTCCGTAGTTTTATGTATTAAAGAAAAAGTGCCTTAACAGAACATCTTTGCTTTTAATTATGATCATACAAGTGTAACAAAGGGAATATATGTTGTCACAAAAGAATTCGGACAATTTCAAACCAAAAGCACTGTAAGTATTTTTTCAATTTCAAGTTTTGTCTTATACATAGGTTTACTTTATTACTTTGCAGAATCATACATGTGAACCTTTTCAGAAGGCAAAATGGGAGACGGTTCCCTGAAAAGTGAGACCCAAAGCGGGAGAGTTTTTCCACGGCTGAAATTTAGTCAATATATTGAAGCTGTTAATGGTAACGTTTGGCGAATTAGCTGGTGATCTGTTGGTCATCCCTGTAAAACTGTTGTCAATTAACAATCCCCCCCCCCTGATTTTACTAATTCTGGTTATCAGTTTGACACAAATTTTCAGCAAAACCTGTCAGAAATTAACTAAAAAATACCCCATTACAAATATTTACGATGTTTCCTTCGGAAAATCGGGAGAAAGCCCCCTGAACCTAGGGCAATTGCCCCTTGTAACCCCCAACTAAAATTGACTACCCCCAAATAAAAAATACTGTATCCGCCCCGGTTATATATCTCAATTTTGAGTATTTTCCCTGGGGGAAAAAAATCCATGAAGTTGCAAAAAGTTGCATGAATTTATTCATGAACACTTAAGAAAAGTTCTAGAAAAATTGATTCATGGAAATGAAAGTTGCTGATCGAGAACTAGTCAATGAGTCTATCTAAATTCATTGACTCAATAAGCAACTACAGTAAAACCTCACATAAAGACCACCTCAATTATAAGATCACCTCAATAATAAGACCACCTCAATAATAAGACCACCTCAATGATAAGATCACCTCAATGATAAGACCACCTCAATAATAAGACCACCTCATTGATAAGACCACCTCAATAATAAGACCACCTCAATAATAAGATAACCTCAATGATAAGATCACCTCAATAATAAGACCACCTCAATAATAAGACCACCTCAATAATAAGACCACCTCAATAATAAGACCACCTCAATAATAAGACCACCTCAATAATAAGACCACATTGAATTATTAACACTATTTTCAAGTCCATTTCCACTGTTTTGCTTTTTATTCAACCTCAATATTAAGACCACCTCAACAAGAAGACCAGTTTTTAAGAATCCCAAGTGCAGTCTTATTATTGATCTATTACTGTAAATTAAATGGGCCCCATGTACGAATATAATTTCATTTTGTTGTCTTTTCTATGTAATTGTGCCCGAAAAATGTTCCAAGAAGTTCTAGACATAGCCTTTCGACAGTGCACCACCTTCCATTTTTGTTTTGGGTGGATTTTAGTCATTTTCAGGCATGTATTTATTATCCGTAAGTATTGAATTTTCACATCAATATTGTTTCAGTCGAATGACAACTCAACATGCAATTCAACAGGGTCATTCAGCGATTTGTTTAATTAAATTAGCCAGAAATACACAACGGCAACACTTTCAATCAAGTAATCAAAATGTGATTAATTAATCATGTTCAAACAAGTCACAGTTCAGTGTGAATAAAATAAATCAGTGTATGTCTCTATCTTATCCATCTTTATCAAGTCTCTCACTCCCCAGTGATTTACTGTAAATGCATTTTTTATCACAAATTTGCATGACAATTTCCATGGCAGACAGCATTGGACTGTTGATATCTGATTCACGTCGCTAACAAGAAAAAACTGACAAAAATGCGTCAAGTTTTAAGAAGGTCTGCAGACAAATTAAGTTTGTAACCAGAAGATTTTTTTTAAATAATTTGAAAAAAAATCCATTAGCTCAAGATTAATTCATAATGAAAAAATTAATTACAGTATTCAGTCAAACTTTTGCATCCATAATTACCTTAAGATCACACATGCACATTATTGTTTTAATATAGTGTTTGCTGCTATATTCGCATTACTTCCAGTTTCATGGCATTTTGACAACAAAACATACATTGAAGCAATAGTACTTACATACTCAAAGTCACATAAATCTGGTCTAAAAAATCCACTGGTTCAAATATCAAGCTTTAAGGGGAGATGCAGGGTAGGGGACCATAATTATGTCCACGACTCTACCCAGAGGTCATGTGTTTAAACCCCACAAAGGTGAGGAAGCAGTGAGCGGATTCAAGAGGGATTCAATAAAGATATATTAAATGCTTACATCACATGCAAGCTTACATCATGGAGAATGACATACAGTACTTATCCACTTCAATATTTATTGATGAAGTGATGTGTCCATAGGACACAGACACCCCTATGGGCTTTTAAGTCAAAAAGGGCCACAACTCCTTCAAATATTAGTAGAGTATTAACGAAATCAAACTTGACCTGAATTTTATCATCCTATGCTTATGTTCCCAATATAAATTGAATCCATCAACCCTTGGAAACTGGGAATAGACAAAGAAAATAGGGCGGGGCTATAAAACAACTCTGGATTTTTCTGTTCCCAGTTATCGTAATGGCAGTTTTATTTTATAGCCCCGCCCTAATTTTCCTTCTCTATTCCCAGTCCCCATTTTCACAGTTTTCAATTACCCTCCTATCCAATTATTCACTTCATTTTGTACCCAAGGCTCCGTCGATAGAGACCCTTACCTGGGAATGAGGCTTTCCCCGAGCCACTATTTCCCAGTTACATACAGTCAAACCTGTGTTAAAGACCACCTGCGAACAAAGACCACTATTGCAAAACCTGTCTGCAGAGACCACCAATTTTATCTCCCATCAGACCATTTTCAATGATATTTAATCTGTTAATAGAGACCACCTGTAAACAAAGACCACATTTTACTGTTCCTATGGGTCTTTATAGACAGGTTTGACCGTATTTCGATGCTCAAGACATTAACTATTCTTGCGCAATTATTACTGAATAAAATACAGACCGATCATTCAGGGAAGTTTCCAATATCAGTTGAATCCATCATAGATATTATTATTATACAAACATAGACGAGACAAGGAGAAAGTAGCAATATAAATCCTTCAAGTGATCTGTGATAAATACGATCTATAAGTCAATGTAACCAAATACGCGAATACACTTTCACAACCATTTTAGATCAGTGTACATCATGCATCAAACGGTGAATAAAGTCGGTTAACTGAACTGCACGCAATCGAAAAACGAAAAAGATATACAATAATGGCCGTAGTAAATGCAATACAGTCGTTTCAACAACAAAAAATAGACAGTTTTGTTTTTGCATTCAACTGAATTCAAGAACTTTACCAAAAATGTCAGTCAGTATAATTTTTCTTGTTCACAGAAGTAGATTTTTATACACTTTGCTACTAAACAGTAACAATACTCATTTTTGCAAGTCGTAAACATTATCTGACCCCTAAATGTCTGAAATGCCATCTGAACTTCTCAACTCGTAAAAACAATCCATTTACACAGAATCTATTATATTTGTAGCAAATTGATACTTGACATAATTTGGAAGTAAACGACATGTGATGACAGTAATATCAGCAAGATCTCGGACTGCTGGCCATAAATTCACACAAAAAATGTCTTGTTAAGTATTCCCTCAATTCTAGAACTGTCCCTCACATCTGAGGCATTCCCGGTCGTTTCCTGATCGGCCGCAAATAAATCTCAAATATTCGAGCATAAAATTAACATCTATGTTGAGTTTTTCCTCAAATTTTCTTCACAAAAATCTCAGCTTGAGTTTTGCCTCAAACTCAATTCAGCTAACTCAAACTATTTTCCACTTAAGTCAGTATTCATGAATGATTCTCAAGTAATAAAAGTGCCATAAAAAACACCAAACATTTGTGTGAACATTCAACATTTGAGTTGAGAATTAACTTAAAATTGTCTCAGAGAGTAGCAATTGAGGAAGATCACAAATATTTTAAACGAATTTTTGAATTTGAGTATAAGTATAGGATTTGAAGTAGATATTTAGCCTGTTAGTCAATGAATGCAGTATAAATACAGAAAAACCCTCACTTAAAGACCACCTAAAAAATGAAAATCACTTAATTAACAATACCATATTTTCATGGACCAGATTTCGATTTTTCTTCCATATTTTACCCCTACACTAAGACCACGTCGCAATTAAATGGGGGAACCAACTTTCTTCGGAACCAACAGTGTGGTCTTATTCTTGAGGTTTCACTGTAATAATCAAAGACAGACATCAAATCTTACCTCTCCGTAAAGCATCTTCAAGTTGTTTCACCTGTTTCTTCATAAGGCTTGTATCGACCTGAAATCTCTGTAGAGCGAACAATCTGAAAAGACGAATTTACTATAGGGATTAATAATAACAATAATGTCTTTATTTATAGAAGGTAACATGAAAAGATGAATACGAAAACAGTTATACAGTTTTTAAATAAAACATGGCCTTGTAACAGAATTGAAATTGAAACACAATACTGCTATAACACACATTCGTTCATTCAAGACAATCACTCATCAGATATTGTAAATAACTCAAAAAAATTTACTGCAATTATTTTTTTTTTGGTCATAAACCAGAGACCGAATGTTTCTGAATTGATCCAAGCTAATGTTAACCATGTTTTTGACAACCACATGTCATTTAACCATATCTTTTTTAATATTTACAATTATTTTACTGTACCCGCCCACCCAATGTACCACGTGCCGAAATTACCATGCCCCAACAATACATTTCGACTAAAACATATTAAAATTTCCACAATCAAATATTTTTCCTACCTACCTACCCACCTCTAAAATCTAGGGTCGGTAAACGGCAAACAAAGAGTTTTTTAATTTTGGCCATATGATGCTATTAATAACTTTCATTACAAACATACTGGAGTGTAAATTCCTTCAATAATGGAGGGTGTGACTTCTGTCCTATGCAGAAATTCTCACAGTAAAACGACAACTGTGTTTAATTTGTTTACGACATTCTTGCAGTGAGTAAACAAAATGAAAGAGTGTATATCCGAGTATGTAAAACAAACTTTATATCGAGAGATTTACAGTCAGGACACATTGTATACTGTTGGCATAATATCACAGAATACGCATTTTCACTTTTGTCTAAATGCCATGAGCGAGTCACATGTCGTATATGCAAAATAGTCAGCCAACCAAATTGTCAAACAGATATGTAACTGTCGTTGTCTAACAAAGTTGATTGTCTGAAAAATGGATGAAAATTTCAACAAGAAATATCTTTAAAAAAAGATAAACGGCATAGATAGAATGTCAGATTTTAAAAAGGCCGCTTCGAGGACAAAAGTTGGTTGGTCAAAAATGTAGATCAAAATCAATGTTATACAGGTACGCCGAAAAATGGTCTCACATGACTTCAGTATTCAGTCGCTCAATATGTGTACGTCAATAAGCACAAACACAAATTCCGCCAGAATTCTTATCCTATAAAGCAGAGACCAGTTATTATTTTTAATCGTTTCTAGTTTTACCGCCAATGTCCATTGTTTAATGACTACAACAATTTCTAATTGATGTTTTCTTTCCAATGAAAGGCCAGGGTAAAAGGAAGGAATGCATGCATAGATAGCTAATGTTATTCATCATCAATATGTTAAGTATTACAAACATTACCTATTGTAAGAAGTTTCTAGACCAGATGAAAGTACATCCATATCTTCACCACTGTAATTATGCAGGAAACGTTCCAACATTTGTTTGTTCCATCTCAAATCAATGGGGCAATCTGCATAAAGTAAAGTTTCCGTTGAAAGCTGTCAATACTTATGGGGAAGTCTAATTGACAAGCAAACATCAATTGAATACTTCCTCTAAATTCGAAGATTTTGCAATAATTCAATGAAATCTCTTTTTGTTTTCGGCTCAGCCAAAACCGGTTGATGTGTATGAAACAAAATATTAACCTAATTAAATAAATGTAATGAGGTAATATTTAAAAACAAGTTGCTTAAAATAACATTTATTGGAGGGGTCACATACCACTTGACTGGCCACTGGTCAGCATATTTAAGTGGTCATTTGTTCCCATTTTTTTCATGGCAACCATCATAACAAACGACACATCTTGCAGACTGGTCACACCATATTGACAAACATCGTCAGACTGGTTACAGTTCCTGCAGAAATTCTGCAACCAGTCTACAGTAATGTTGTTATTATTCTTTGTAGACAGCTGCAGCAGAAGATTAAGTGCGCTCTTCAATTTGGAGTCTGACTGGTCATCATTTCTGTAATATAAAAAGTCTAATTTGACAAATAGTGGAACCAATCAATTGTTGACATTTGTCCAAATTTCTACTTCAGGCTACTCGAAACTCAAACCAAATTTGATCAACAAGAGACCCAAGAGGGCCTGACGCTCTACTGACAATATTGTGTATATGGATGTCAGAAATATTTAAGAAGGTTCATGCAAAGATGCATCAGTTCATGAGAAGCAGTCATTTAAAGGTTTTTCTATTTTTAGCTCTGGCGGCCATATTGTGCAGTCAAGTGGAACCGTTTGAACAATCTTAGTAAAGGGTCATGCCAGGTAGCTACTTAGCAACTTGCATCAAATTTGACCTTGCAGTTTCAGAGAGAATGTCGTTTGAACGAAAAGTTAACAGACTGACAGACGCATGGACACACGCACAATGGACAATTTTCCATAACATAAGCTCTTAGCTCCAGTAGAGCTAAAAACAGCCACTTCATAAACATGAGGACTTGCACAGTTTTCTGATTATTTGTATAAAAATCCATAAAAATGTTAAGTTTTCTAACTTTCAATTTCTCATCAAATTTATAATGAAAGCAAACAAATGGTAGGTATATTTTGAATTAAAAATAATAATAATGACAATATTAAACACCAGCCCCTGTCAATAGTTCAAACAAGTAACATTCAACCGAATACAGTGCTCCTATATTTAGCTAATCCATTTCCCAGGATCGTCTGACATTCAAGTAGTAATTAACTTTCATCTATATTCATTAAGTAATTCAAGTCTGGAGCACATGAACAAGCTATACAAAATTAAACGAACATTTAAGAAAAATCCAATCCAAACACAACCATTCATTATTTCGATTGCCGTTTAATTTTCTTTCCGCCTGTTGATGAATAATTCACCACAGCCTAGCCTTAATCAGAGAATACGAGTTTTTGTCCGACAGTTTGCAATTACCAGGCAATCAGTTGCATTTTCACTCAACTGTAAAAGCAGTTATTCAATTGTCCAGCATTCCGTCGATACAGCAATAATTGAATGTTACACCAGACTGAACGACATACACAAAATGAATGAATACTATTCGACAGACCTTGATAGTACCACAATAAAGATATATCAGCATTTGTTATGCTTGAAATACAGCATTTTTATGTACCCAGGGGGATAAAAGCAACAGATCAACTTGTTTCCCAGTCTGTATAAGAGCAAAATATCCCTCTATTGTTATCATTCTTTAAGGCCAAGGAAAAGTTACAACAACAAATAAATCATGAATAGACTTTTTAGGATAGGTTTGGCTTTTGCGGGATTTTTTGCAAGATACGGTTTGACCGTTACACACAAAATCTGCCTAATTGTGATTTAATCTTGAAGTATACTGATGACAAAACAACACTAATGTCCTTAAACCCGAGCGTTTTTATTGACTTTAAAACAGTTGTAAACAAATGGTGAGGTGATTAGCCAATGAAAACAGTTGTAAACAAATGGTGAGGTGATTAGCCAATGAAAACAGTTGTAAACAAATGGTGAGGTGATTAGCCAATGAAAACAGTTGTAAACAAATGGTGAGGTGATTAGCCAATGAAAACAGTTGTAAACAAATGGTGAGGTGATTAGCCAATGAAAACAGGTTTTACAAAATATTGACCAATGGATATTGTGGACACATTCATGGTTTGAATTGATAGTAGTGAAGATAATCGGTCGAGTCTCTTGTCATGATATTGTACATTAACAGGCTATATGACTACTGAGTAGAGTTAAATTTGTAATTTGCATAATAATTGTACCTTAAAACTGTAAAATTGACAGTACGTAGTTTTCATCTCAGTGTAAAAGTGACAGTAACCTTGTTAAAGTGAAATTACCACTTTGCCTGTCTGAGGCAAGAATTCGAAATTATACAAAATAAATTGAAACCGATATAAGACAAAATGGATTATTGATATAATGAACTGGAAATTACATCAGTCTAGCATTGAATACACCATATATTCTACATGACAAAAATAAGAATTGATTATAAAATAAATTCATAAATAATTGGCCGTAAAACATGCTAGACATTTATATGTACCATGCAGACAGACAGACGGGGATGAGTTACGATACTGATGTGTCGTTTTATAAAATTACGCTGACAAAATTTGTTGACAATTTAATAACATTATTACCAAGAAATAATCTATCAATGAAACAGGAAATATGTTCCTACTCAGAGATTGCTCCTATATTAATTTACAACATCGTATAATTTGGGATAAAAAAATTATGATGAGAAACTTGGAGCAAAATTATTATCTGTCTGACAAAGATAATGTCCTTCCTGCATTACCCGTGTATTGAACATACAAAATAAATCTTTACAAAATCTTGACCCGCTGCACATATCAAGAAACAAAATGGATCTCTGCAGTCATATATTATTACATTGTAGAATGAATTGACCATGCATTCTTAGTTATTGTCAAACAATGCTAAATATGTAACAGAGAAAATCTGTCTTGTAACTTCATAAAGGCCTCAGTCCAAAATGTTGAGGAGTCTTTTAGTTAATTAATATTAACAATTTCTTTCGATTTTACTAGATCTCTAAATACAGCAATACAACAATTCAATGAAGTCATACCCCCTTTACTTGAATATTAGAATGAATAATCGCCAAATTCCTCTTACTTGATTCATTTCATCTTGTACAGTAAAACCTCACAAAAAGACCACCTCAATAAAAAGACCACCTCAATAATAAGACCACCTCAATAAAAAGACCACCCCCAAAAAAATAGAAACACAATTTTCAAGTCCATTTTCACTATTTTGCTCTTTATTCAACCTCAATAATACGACCACCTCAACATTAAGACCAGTTTTCAAGGGTCCCAAGGGTGGACGTATTCTTGAGGTTTTACAAGATACAGAACTTGTCAATTATAGCACAATCACAAAAGAGCAATTCCCTTGATAGAATGCGTATTTGGGCTGTTCGTGATAAGCGGTTGCTTTACAGAGGTTAAATTGATAGTAAATGTTTACAAAAGAAACCATTGACGATGTTGTTGAACAGAGGTTGTTGCTCAAGATAGGGCCACTCTGAAAAAAAAAAGCTGCAAAAATTTAAACAACAGAACTACAAACTTACCCTAACTTCATCAAATGTGTGAACATCGCACAGTTACGACGTACCATAGCGCATACACTGTCCTTGGCGATATCACGTATAGCGGGTAACCTTACTGGATATACACCAAGTTCTACCTGCTCATTCTCCGTGCCAACCACAGTATCCAATGCTTCAAGCTGAGTGTGCAATATTTCAACAGATTTCTGAAATAAACAATTCAGTTGTCACTAAGGCATTTTCCAAGCTAACTACAATGGACAATTATATTGCACACATAAGGAGATCTGACTTTTTTTTAGCAGATAAATGTGAACCATTTATAATCCATCACCTAACACAGTTTCTAAAAAATACGAAAAAGTACCCAAAATAAATCTGGCATTATTTATTACATAATAGTATGCTATGAAAGATGATGCATTTTAAACAAAACATTATATTTTACAGACAGTATTAAATTTTAATTTTGCAAAAAAAAAAAAAAAAAAAAAATAATACAATATATATCATAATAAAGAGAAATCTTCAAACAGCATTAAATACACAGAGACGACATTTCTAAACCATACAGAACACATATGCACACCATTGATTTACCATATGATAGGTTAGTGTTACCTGTTTGGATTGTGTATGTCTCTGTCGCTGAACATATACACTGTGACATGCAGATCTAAGTGCTGTCTTTAAGTCATTGCCATGGTTACAATGCTCAACTGTTAATTGACAAGCCTGCAGCAGATTCTGTATACCAGGTTTATCTCCCCTTGGTAGCTCTTCAAAAAGGAGGTGCTGCAATTTCTGTAGCCAATCAAAAACCGGCTTAGATTTCAAACCCATACCAGTCACAATCTGCCTGAGATCAAATTCACTGACATAATTGCCATCAGCCTGAAAACAAAGCCATGTATTTTACTAAAAGGATATGCCAACAAAACAAAATAATTCACATGTAGGTGGGCCAAAGCTGTGATCCATAAGGGAAATATATTACTATTGAAAGCACATTACCAAAGAAACAGACATATACTGTATAGTAGCAGTCCTGGATGATTTTACCTGTCAGAACTCTAGAAGAGTCTTAAGTCTATTTAAGAATGCATATGAGGGTGACATTTACAAATACAGAACCTTGTTATGAACTCACCTCCCCAGGAATAAAGATCTCGATGCCTCTATTTCTCATTGCTCTAGATATCTCTCCATGTTTAGGATCCATAGATAAAAACAGTCTGAAAAATAATAGTACCATCTCACATACATTGCAGACAATTGTGCTCCAATATGACTGTGTATGATGACTTTAAATATACTTTTTCCCAATTAATTTCAATCATTTATTTTTCTATAAAGACGCCTGTCAACTGAGAAAAAATAAACGACAATGCTAAGCATGAAATGTCACATACACAGTGCAAAGCCACCCCAAGTTACAAGAAAAAAAAAAAATTCTATTTAAACTAGCAGGGTAAGCAAACATGTCAGTGTCATGAAAAGCATGAAACATTGTTTACGCTAAAATTTCTAGATTTACAGTGTATCCTAAATCATACTAGCAATTCTACTCTCCATCTTAGACCCAAAGAATGGAACCGTAAAATTAGCTCCATATAGAACGTATTCACATGATCGATTTCACATAACTTTCTATTTTTAAACATGTAGTGGGTTTTCCCTAGAATTTTGTCAATTTTAAATTTATTGAAATCAATGTAAGGCAACTACTTCTTCATTTAATATTATGAATCATCTTTATATTATAATATACTCAATTCTTATCAATTAATGATAAGTTCAATCAATACTACTTACCTAAAGTTTGGATGAGGAGTCACGGTTGGAATTTCCCCATTGAGAACCCCTCGTTCATTGATTGACAAGACACCATGAGGTTCCAACAGGGCATTCAGTCGGTCTAAAACTGACGCACTGAAAATAACCATTTTGTATATCACAAATGATGAAATAAATCCACAAAGTGCACAAATAGTCAAATCGCAATAACAATTTACAAAAAAAGGATAAAAACCAAGTGAGAAAATACGATAAACTAAATATTCTGCAAGACTGTTATACCTGCAAAAGTTGACATTGTCAATCAAAAGCCAATGCCCCTCCCTCAAAGATCTAACCAATAGACTGTCAATCCATTCAAAAGCCCCGCCTCCTTGTCCTGCAACTGTTGACGTCAATTTCTGTTTCATCTTCACTATCTTCTGCTTCAAGTTGAGAATTTTCTCAGCTAAATCTGAATAATTAAATATAAACATACGATTATCAAAATATCATTCAATGGACATTAAATAGGTCACGTTTATTACCCCTCTTAAAATGCAGGAGGTTTAACTGTCTTCATATGATAACATTCAAGTTCTTCACAGATAACTAAAACAGGCACAGTTTCTTGAAAACCATAAAAATGAGAATTTGGATTTTTTTTTCATTTTTACGGAAAACATATTTAATAAATTCAATGAACACAAATATCTACATTCCATCAGTATAAACTGATTTGTTCATCCATGATAGCAGCTGCCAACCACTAGGGATGAGCTGACCATCAAACAATCATTGGCGTGATTTTAAATTTTGCAGTTGGCGACTTTATTTATCGCAAGTTTATTATACTTACTAGACGCTGTATCAGAAAAATTATTAACAAAAACTTTACTGGCAATATGAATATCTGCAAAGATGTAAAAATTACGAGATTTAAGTTTTGTTTGAAGTTTTTTGTACTGACAAGTTGCTTGTAAAAAGCAACAGTAATACACCATGTAGTTTGCCTACTGAAAGGCACACTTTCTAACTTTCTAAGAAAACAACCGATTCTTTGATTATGAAGAATATTCGCATTGGCTGGGTTATCCGAATATGCCAATTAAGCGATTATTAAATCTGACCACTCTGCCCATCACTACAAGGCAAATGTGCCGTCACATAAATCGTTATTTCACTAGTGAATTATCAAAAACATATCCAGTTATC
Organism: Mactromeris polynyma; assembly: GCA_032209605.1. NCBI lineage: Eukaryota > Metazoa > Mollusca > Bivalvia > Venerida > Mactridae > Mactromeris > Mactromeris polynyma. The sequence goes on from JASFXZ010000005.1 coordinate 5,318,984, forward strand.
AGAAACTATGAGCATATCATTTATAGTATAAAAAGATTATAAAAAACCAGGACTTACCTTCACATATCTTGTATTTCTTTATGATTTTCTTACACATTACAATGATCTGTAACAAAGTCTCCAGCTGAGACGTAATAATGTCAACTTCCTCCGTGTTCGATCTTCTATCACCTACGGATATACAATATACACTCAAACCTGTGTTAAAGACCACCTGCGAACAAAGACCACTATTGCAAAACCTGTCTGTAAAGACCACCAATTTTATCTCCAATCAGACCATTTTCAATGATATCTAATCTGTTAATAGAGACCACCTGTAAACAAAGACCACATTTTACTGTTCCCATGGGTGGTCTTTACAGACAAGTTTGACTGTACACTGTCGTACATTTACATACACATGGGGGGGGGCATGGTGGTCTACAGAAATAGACAGCTAATCCGAAGGTCGTGGGTTAATATTACACCATGGGCGAGATTCTTAAGCAATCTTCACAAACCCAGAATTAAGTGTGAGAGTACTGGGGCTTTATAAACAAACATTTTAAGTCTGAAACTCAAGACTCCTTTGCAAAACTTATATCAACATTTTGTTTTTATTAAATCTGAACAAATGTTGTTATCCAGCGAACACTTTTACCTATTTTTATTAAAATCTTTATCGTAAGTACAACAATTGAACACAAGACCAACAAGAGTGGCAAACTGTCACAAAATACGCCCGTCATAAACTGTCACAAAATACGCCCGTCATAAACTGTCACAAAATACGCCCGTCATAAACTGTCACAAAATACGCCTGTCATAAACTGTCACAAAATACGCCCGTCATAAACTGTCACAAAATACGCCCGTCATAAACTGTCAAAAAATACGCCCGTCATAAACTGTCACAAAATACGCCCGTCATAAACTGTCACAAAATACGCCCGTCATAAACTGTCACAAAATACGCCCGTCATAAGTCAGAGCTCAGTCTGAGTTCAAACAAGACAAATTTTAGGTAATTTCTAAAATCAAAGGGTGATAACTCCTGAGTGACTTGAGCAATATGACTGGTTATCGAACTTGGCATTTAACACATAGCGTCTAAGTCTGAGTTATGAATGCTGAGTGTAAGTTACAATCCCGGTACCAGATCATCAATTGATGGTTAGCTTAACGGACCAGCAATCCGTAGACCTGGGTTTGATTCCTGGTAGCGCCATTGACCGATTTTTCGTGTTTCTCAAACTTGACTTTATTTCACTATTTACTACAGCTGGTGTTAAGTGCTGTGTGGCAGATGTAAAAATTCGCCCCGTACTTCGTCCAAAGTGTAGCTTACCGTAATCATAAATTTATATATGATAAATTTACACGAAAATGACGTCAGGTTGCTTTGGTGTAGTGGTTAGCATAACGGACCGGCAATCCGAAAACCTGGGTTTGATTCCCGGTAGCGCCATTGACCGATTTTTCGTGTTTCTCAAACATGACTTTATTTACTGCTGAGACTGCAACTTTACCAAAACAGATTTACATTAGTTTTACACCATACCCTCATACTTACCAGAAACTTGCTTCTTCCTGTAGTCTTCCCATAATGCCAACAACTTAGCAACCGTATCTAGGCAACCCCGATCTCCAATCAAAAGACCCTGACTGGATATACTGTTTACAGTTTTGCTAACTTCATTGGCCAACTCTTCAATATGTCTGTTAGTGTCTGCCTAAAAACGAGAACATGATATACAAAACACTGCTAAAATTTCTTGTTTTTTCCCGCAACACTCTTTCTCATTTTGTTTATATATTTTCACTAATTATACAGATTTTGGTTATTATCATAGGTGTAAACCTGACAAGGATTTATGTGAACTGAGTAGCCTTGCTGCGATTGGGGGTATGTATAAGAGGGGATTCTCGACCTAGTATAGGGATGTTCTCGGGCCCCCTCCCAAGAAAAGTTTGAAAATGAGAAGCCAAATGATGCATTCTCCTGTTTGATTTCAGCAATATTAAATTTTGTTCGCTACTTTCTTACTCTTCTGGTTTGTTCGTTTCACTTCTGTGGACCAATAGTACGCATTGGTGTATGTACGTATGTCTGACCCATTAAACCCAAGAAAACTCGTCAATGTAATCTTATCACTTTCATGTATCATTCGCAACATTTACAATGCCTTTTATGTTGTATTATGAAGAAAAATGAAAATGTATCGAAAAATAAATACAGTCGGACCTCGTTGATTTGAATTCATCGAGTCCAAAATTTCATTTCAAATAATACATGGTTTCAAATAGCCTATTTCAATTCAACGTGCTTAAGAAGACACATCGGACCCTGATATTTATTTTATTTTATTTTAGATGATACCAAGAATTCGGACAGAAGGTTGTTGAATAAATGAGGTCAGACTGTATCTAATACTGATTTTATTGACTTCGAAGTATCTGTGTATTTACAGGAAAATGACTTACAAGAATTCCAGTCTACAACAAGCAGACGGTAGCTATGGTAACCTACAAGCTTACATTTTACTGGGCGTGACCTGCATTGGTTGTCTAGGCAACGCTATCGCCATAGTGGTAATTCTGGTGTTTCAGAAATTCAGAAAATCTTCGACAGCGTTTATATGCCATCAGTGTTTTCTTGATTTCATAAAAGGACTCTACAACTTCCTGTATGGCTTTCATCTATTACAGAACACCGAAGTACCAGCATGCCACGCTGTCGGAGCAAGTTACGTACTGCTCGTAACTGTGTCCGCGTACAATTTGTTGGCGATAGTTGTTAACGAAGAGTGTGAAATGCAGAGACCCTCGAAACATAGGGAAAAGAATCATTTCTGTGTTGTGTTCGGAATTGCTATTCTTTGGTTTACATGTATACTTATACACATGGGCGTGGCTTTCTTACCCAAGGAACCAGAATTCATTCCTGGCGTAGGAAGTTGTACTTTCTCGTATGGAACGCCAAGTAACCTAGTGCTACATATTTTATGGATAATACTCATTTCCATGGCGATATTTCTTACGCTTATGCATTTTCTATCCATGTACTGCAGAGTACGATTTAAGGCCAAAAGCTTGAAATGGGCCCTTATTCATCGCTCATTGTTAAGAGACGTGTTTTCACGCAGTAATGATGACCTTGACGCAAGAACAGTTCAAAAGAGTTGCCATAGTAACAATCTATACACTCACTTATATCTAAGAAGGATAAAAATTCTGACATGTATGGTTGTGAGTTTTATAGTGTTTTGGTATCCATTGTTTTTACTAACTCTAGTGGATCATGCATTCTTATCATCAAAGCAACTATACCAAGCATTGACAATACTCTCCTGGTGCCATCCGGCAACCACACCTTTCTTTATATTCCTGATACTACAAGACATGTCCAGCAAAGATGGGCTAATGAAGAGAATTTATTCAAACGTTTATCCCATGATGCAACTCTACAGTGACCCAGCCAGTCATCCAATCATAAGCAACGACTGGGACGGCACAGCAGGCATACTTAACTCTCATTTCCATGACAACATATACTGTAATCCAGGCCAGTCTTATACATCGACCCGTAATAATGTGAATGACTTATCAGTAGCAAATCCAGAATATCAGATGCTTTTAAAGCATGAAAATGAGGAAACCAGTCTAATTCATGATGACCTTGACCCCATAGCAGATGACATTCTGGTAGTAAAGACTGAGATGCAGACGCCATTACAGATAGAACAGTGGGATAGATCACCAACAAGCCCGGGCAGACTGCGCAAGGCATAAAGGCAAAACATCGCACATACACTGCGGAGGAGACTGTACATTTGTGTTTTGCTTTTTACATGTACTACAGTCATGTTTTTTGTAAATTTATTGAGCATATTAAATTAAAACCGCAAAGCCATGAAAGCATTACTTTTCAGACCATACAAATAAATTGACATGAACTTTTGAGATAAGTCACTATTAACAGATTGACACACAAGAATACACAGAAACAGCCTAAGTAAGGCAGAGGTTATTTCTGCCTAAACCCAAACAATGATGACGTTTGTGGTGCTAAATCCGAACATTTTTGGTTTTGGTTGTAACAAGCAACTAATAGAAATTGACCATCAAACGTAAAGAACTTTGGAATAAAAATACAATCCTCACCCCACACCCACCTTGTTAAAAATGTGAAACAACCTATAACATTGTTATAACGGCTTCAGCTTAACGATATGGTAACAATTGTAAAACACATCATGCAAATACAGTCGGACCTTGTTTATTCGACAACATTCCATCCGAATGCTCAGTATCATCCTAAATAAATATCTGGTTCCGATGTATCTTATATGCACGTCAAATTGAAATGGGCCATTCGAAAAGAATTTTCGGACAGGATGAATTCCAATGAGCGAGGTCAATATAAACTGATCCAAATCTATTTATATACATACCTGTTCAAATCCACCAAGCAATTCTGTGGTATCCATGGCGCTATTCATAGCTAGAACATTCAGCTGATTACCAGTCAGTTGGGACAGCATTTCCACAAGACACGACTTTCCACTGTACGAGGGACCCACCTAAATAAAACATGCATATAAACATTACAATTTCATTTTTTATGTTATTGCAAGACCTAGTCTGTTTTCTGTACAAAGTCTTATTTTTTCGACAAAATATCAATTGCGGTGCTCGAACTCATGAACTTCTGATCAGGCATCAGGCGCTCGACCGCTTATTCTCCCTCAGAATCGGAGCTCTTTATATTTATAGAACGGTTACAAATGGCTTCTGGGTAATAAATCCGCAAGTCTTGTATCAAGATTCTAGTTCTCTACCCACTGAGCAGTGTCTACCCCTTGAACACTATGCCTCCCTTATAAAAAAATGACTAAACAATATTTCTGGTTAAATATGTGTCAAAAAGGTCAATAAGATGATTGTTTATAATCCCGATGCTGATTGGTTAAATATGTGTCCAAAAGGTCATTAAGACGATTGTTTGTAATCGGGATGCTGATTGGTTAAATATGTGTCCAAAAGGTCATTAAGTCGATTGTTTGTAATCGGGATGCTGATTGGTTAAATATGTGTCAAAAAGGTCAATAAGACGATTGTTTGTAATCGGAATGCTGATTGGTTAAATATGTGTCAAAAAGGTCAATAAGACGATTGTTTGTAATCCCGATGCTGATTGGTTAAATATGTGTCAAAAAGGTCAATAAGATGATTGTTTGTTTATAAATGATAATTTCTTACTAATATTGTCATCCAGTTCATTTCCACACACTTCATCAGTGATTCTAACGGTGGCATACTTTGATGTAACATCTCCAAATTAAACTTCCTGTCACCATGGAGATGTCCTTCACCTTTGACCTCAAGAAATGAGTGACCTACTTGCACTAAATTTCCATCGTAATGGAAAACACCAGTAGTTCTATAAGCTTCACACGACGAACCAAACATTTCTGTGAATAATTCCACAACCTGAAACAAATATCGTAAAATTCAAATTCCTGCCCAAGTGTTTATCAGAATCAGTCTCAACCAATAGATCAAATCGGGGCAATTGATAAAAATTGTAGATTGAAATATGTTCATGGAAAATAAAACTTTATAAACTAAGCGCTACTATTCAATTTCCAACTTCTTCTATAAGTGATGTCATTTCCAGAAAACGTCACATGAGACGTCACCATGTACTGACAGTAAGCAATATTTGCCCCAATATGACAATATGAAAACAAAGTGACCGTATGGAGTAAATATTGTTTTCTGTTTGCACATAGAGACAACGCATATTGCGTCTTCTTGAAATGACGTCACTTACAGAAGAGGTTGGAAATCCCACAACAGCGCTTAAATATAAATGATTAATGAGATTATGTTACAAGGCATAAATTAGGGATAGGCTGAAAATAAAAATTAGTTTACATTCTGAATAATACAACTTTTCAACCAGAATATCAAATTGGTTCATTTGATAAAATTGTGGCTAAAGATTTGTCTATTTTCAATGGATAAACTTCAGTTTATAAGTTTGTGCTAAGCACCACAGACGGTTACATAATGCATACTTCATATCGTAAAAACTACTAACCACAAAACTATGATTTCGTGATTTCAAACCAAATTGAAAATCATGAACACAGACAAAATGAACAGCAAACTCATAACAGTTCATGACAACACATGAAAAGATGAATCCAGAAATCAACATCAGTCTTTTGTAGTTTATCTCAATAGTTTGCGTTACCTTTTGTCAAATGAACAATGACACGATAGATGGTGTTATAACTAAGATATGAAAATGAGGAAAGATGAATTACTTGTTGTTTGTCCAGGACTGTTCTCATCCTATCGGCGTACACTAAACCTACGTACTCACCAGGGTCATACTGCCCCGAACTCTGTAATATAAAGCATACACAGTTTTTATTGAAGATTCTCGATACAAACAGATGTTTTGAATGCATACTGTCCACATGACATCTGAATGGAGGCGTTAAACTTAATAATCATATACATAGATATATAAATGTTAAATTGGAAGTTATTTAACGGAGTGAGCAACAGACAGAATATTTTCACGAGTGGCGTACCCATGAGTGAAAATTTCCGTAAGATGGTTACAAGGGGAAATAACTCAATCTTACATCAGAAAACAAAAATATTCAGTTAATTTCATGCTTCATTTCGGGCGTTTTTTATATTTTTTACTCGACAAAATATCAAATATCCCCAGAAAATGTCTTAATATTTATATATTATATATATTTACATGATGTCATTTATGATACCATTTATATGACATCTTTATCGCTTTGATAATTTCATGAAATACATTGACATATTTCTTTTACTAGTTCACATTTTGTAAGTGCATAAGAAGCTTGGTGGAATGTCTTGTCCAAAATACATATGAACATTGCCACGACAAAACCTGCATTAGTGACAAAGGCTAGACCTCAAGTATTTTCCAATCAAAGTTTTGACATCACAATCTTAGCGCTTTGTCGGAAGATGTTTTGGAGATTTAATTGCGATATATAGAATTAAACGAACGACAAAATATTTTGAAGTATTGCCAAGTATTTTTTCCATTTGACGAGCAGACAATTTAACTGTATATCATGTCAACTTCCTGATTGTGTACGTGGCATTCCCCGTAACATCGTAATCTTTCTGTCAACATCCGGTCCTGCTCTGTGTCACAGCACAGATTTTTAAATTTTATTCTTTATCACAGCGATAACATTGTTACTTGTGTCAGCGTATATGATAAAGGACTTTGAGCGAGTGTTATATCCTAATATTAATAAATTATCATAACATGATCTTGTATTATCTGTTATCAAACTGAAGTAAACAGTCCACATGCAGATACAAAGATATAGCACACATATATTTGACATTGACCGAGAATGCAGGGATTTTATTACAAAATCAACACCAAAGTAAAACACACCTAACATATGTCTACAAGATTTGCTATTATCAAAGTCAAATGTCAATATTTAATCCCAGTTCTAAAGGTCGCATCATTCAAGTATTGTAGTAAACCCACCCACCCCCAACAGGTTACTCAGTGGATAGATCCCTAGGCTGTAACCCCAAGAGGTCTGGGTTTGATTCCCGGGCTGGGCTAATCACATTCTTCAGACCTCCTAGTATGCCTCAATGAAAATGAATGGTTTGATATAGGTTGCAATTTAGCGAAATACAGGTAGTTAGGGTTATTGCTATAAAATAAATAGCAAATAAAGGCTAATTTGATGGATGGATGCAGCCAAGACCGACCAGCAGTGAGCCTGCCGCCACATGGATGACTGGATCCTGTCTCAGCAATGAGTGACTCACAAATACTCAAGATGATATATGCAAGTAGTAAAAAACATGATATTTTGTATAACACATCATTTTGTACGGACTGAACTTCACCATTAATTAATGTTCAGATTTTACATTAGTGAGATAAGTTTATTCTTCCGATGTAACATCACTTAACCTGTATGCAATGTTAGAAATTGTGGTTTTCATGGCATTAATTATAGTATACCTGGTTCTGTATGAGCAGATCACACCATCGGAACAAATCTCTCAAGTTGAACTCCCATGGACTTCCTCTCTGTCCCCATAGATGCTTCACTACAGTGTTCTCATAGATCTGAATACAAAGTTAATATAATTATGTAACTAAATATGAAAAATAGAAGGACAATTTTCATTGAACACAAGAATTATACATAGTTTCATATTTTAAAACAAGTAACTGTACATTTCTGCAGGGAAGTGTCTGAAATAACTACAATTAAAAGTACAGTATACGCGTATAATGATTTTCAGGGGACCGTAAGGTTTCTATTGTTGCATTTTGTATAACACATCATTTTGTACGGACTGAACTTCACCATTAATTAATATTCGGGTTTTACGTTAGTGAGATAAGTTTATTCTTCCGATGTAACATCACTTAACCTGTGTGCAATGTTAGAAGTTGTTGTTTTAATGGCATTAATTATAGTGCAATGTTGCATCTGAATATCATTATATCCAAGCTTGAATTTTTCCAAGTTGACAAAATTGGGAAAGGAGTGTGTTAGTGTGCATATAAAGACATGTGCATTTATTATCATACAATGTCTATTAGTTATAGCGATTCAAGTATTCCAATATTTGATCAACCGTATATTATCAATACAACATTATTTGGGCGTCATTTGATCACAAAGAAACCACAACAACTTTTGCAATTTTTGACTTAATCAGCTTCTTTCCTACTTTCATTTTCAAATTTGAAAATAGTTTTGTTGTATAACCAACTTACTCCACAGACTTATTTGTCATTTTCTTCAACTATTAACTTTTGCGAGATGTGGAAAGTAAGCATTGCTAAGTGTAGATGTTTTGACGTAAGACAGATCTAACTTGTTTTCGATTAGCTGTAACACAACTCGAATCTGAGTCACTGCAGTGCTTAAAATGTACGGAATAGAACGTGTTCACTTAATGGACCAGAATTAAGACATGACATTTGTTTATGAGACTGGCTTTTCACCCATCATTTTAGAAGCACGATATATTGACACTAACTATCAAGTTAACATAATACTGATGACAATGGTGTTTATCAGTTTGTAAGTTCGAAAGTTGTCACAAATATTGTTATCAGGGTGAAAGTTTAGAGATAGGGACTGAAATAACACATCATTGTATGTGAACTATCACAATATCTGATATTATAGTACATGGAGATTAATTTAGAAATACAGCGAGCTAGCTAGGACTGTCAGATTTGAATCGTAATAAGAGGTTATCATACAGGGCTGGTGTGCCTTAGGGCGATATTAGCATACTCGGTGAGGTATTGGCCTGAGGGTTTATGCCACCAGGTCACATGATCATAGATATTGGCCTCATGTTGTCCATATCTGTTTATGAACAGTGCAAATTTGTTACTATATTTAGTAACATATCCAATAACAACTGGTATATCGCAGTAAGCAATATATAAGTTATAAGTGGAGTTTACTGTACAAATTACACACAGCATCAATAGTTGAAACATGTGAAATAGGCCATACATACCTGCATGTTGAACTGTACCATCTTGGACAATATATCTGAGGGTAACCCTGGATACATAGAACTAGCTATAAACATCAGATCCTTACTGGACAACGGCTCAACATACACCTGTAACAGAGAGATAAGTTGTTACACGGAACACCACATACACAAGATAATGCCTCCCCACACAGACCCCACTCCCCAGTCTACGAACACCACATACACAAGATAATGCCTCCGCACACAGACCCCACTCCCCAGTCTACAAACACCACATACACAAGATAATGCCTCCCCACACAGACCCCACCCCCCAGTCTACAAAACATTAGGGAATGAGGAGGTGCAAGGGTTAATACGTATGGGAATAGGGGTGCAAGGAATGGTCTTGCCGACCATAAAAAATAACAAGGTTAAAAAAATTTAATGGATGGAATATATCACAGAACAAGACAAGGTCAGAAAAAATAGGCGGAAATGGGGAGAAAAGATCATGAATATCATATAAACTAAACCAAATGCATATAGATTTCTATAACAGAGCATATTACACCTTGATGAACATAATACTAACATGTATGATATATATATACAGAGTAACATCTCAACAGCAACAACCTGTTCAACAATTATTTATAGCAATTATCCTGTAGCAAACCTTTACTATCAAATTCACCTCTATACAAGACCACCCTTTCAGCAACAGCCAAAGTAAGCATCACCAAAAGGTTGTTGCTCTAGAGAGGTTGCAGTGTACAAGTAAATGCAATCATATTTTACTATAACGACAGTAAAACCTCTATAATAAGACCATCCTGGTGAACCTAAAAAACTGGTCTTAATATTGAGGTGGTCTTTAGGTGAGTTTTACTGTACCTTATTTAACTCTGATAAACTTCCAGCCACAGTTTTGGATAGTGACCAAGGCAATACAAACTATATGCAGCAATTAAATTTACTTTTCAGTCTGTACCAAATATGTCCATATCTAGCCCACATGGTATCGAAAAATGTTGATCATTATCCCATGCACCCTTTCTTTGTTGACTCAGCATAATTATGTTGAAAGACCTTTTTTCTTATATTTTAAGTGAAAACAACAAAAAACCAACCTGTGTAAATCTGTTTAAGAATGACCTTGGAAGGCCCTTTCTGCCCCCTCCTTGGTTCAGGGGATTTTGACAGGCAAACAATCGTGTTTTCTCATGTTGAATATGGAATGTTTTTCCAAGTTCAGGTACGTAGACTTCAGCACGGTGATCAAGACAAGCGTTCAAACCTTCCAGTACAGACTGTGACGCCAAATTCAACTAAAATAAGGAGTAATAATAGTTAAACTAAAAAATATTTCACGCTTTTTAAGTAAGCAGGTTGCTCAGTTATCACTCCGAGAAATCAAATATCTGCCTAACACTGGCCGCGTTGATGTGGTATATTGAGGCCAAATTATGATAGTCATGAAAATGTCAAAATTATGAACACGACATTATCGGTAAAACAAATGGATGCTACCTAAAATAGGTGAAAATTCATTGAACATGAACAAGCCGAAAATATGCGCATCTCCTGTCGGTAGTGAAGCTTCCCATTAAATTAAATTAAATTACAGTCACACAAATGCAGGAAGGATAGACGCTTGCACGGACAGACAGACGAAGCTGCGGCTATATCCTCAAAGGAGGAGCATAATAAAAATGTCAAATAGCGTATACCAGAACATCCCTATGTTTACAGTATATCTACAGAAAAGGCATACATATCATAATATTCAGCATCTTCAGATTGACCTTAACAAAAAGGCAATAAAAAATGTTTACATAACGCAAAATTCCCAACTCGGCTTGAAGCTTAAAATGTAGTTAAAGACACAACAAACAGATATAAAAAGATTACAAAGCAACACGAGGGAAACAAACATTCCTAAGTAAGATAAACCTCAATGTCACTCAAACAACAAAACATCGATGGTTCGGCGCAAAACTGTTGTACAAGTTTCTTCATCAAAATGAGTTATGACAGTTTTAAATCATATTTGCAATATATAGATGAACAATACAAGATAAACATACTTCATCAAGGACAATCCAGCTGCCGGCTTTCAATGCTTGTAACAATGGTCCATCTCGCCATGCAAACACTCCGCCCTCGGATCCTTCCACGGGTAAATCAGCTCCAAATAAATCTGTAACATCCTGAAAAAATATTGATAGGCAAATTAAAAAAACGACTTTACTGGCACACTAATATTTAGCAGAAATCTGTCAGACAATTAAGTCTTACAGCCGAACCGGCATCAAGCATATCAGTGCTAAAGACATGTCGTCTGGAATGGAAGGGACAAAACACTAAGTACTGTTGGTGGTTATGGGTCGAGGATGTCAGTGTTTCCGCTGAACAACAATTGTGTTCGACATTTCAGGTGCCGTTTGCACGAAAATACTTCAGTTTTCACTAAACTAAGCAAAAAAACTGACTATCACATTATTTTTTTCCTTAAAACCTATGTTTTGATATTAGGTATTTATAATATCACTTTATCGAGCACATGACATGAAATTTTTGTAAAATCGGGGCCAGATTATCCATATTTTGTGAATGCATTATTTGTGACATATGCAACAGTTCGGGAGCGGTATTCGAGTAAAGTACATTGATGTACTGTGTATACACAGCTTCGTGCAAGATATCTACATTCAAACCCTATCGCGATAATTCAGTGATAATGTACACAACTTGAACCCAACCAAGATAACGCATACGTTATTTAAACTGCCAACAGTTAAACCAGAACTAGACGAGGAAAGGCAAAAGTTTGGATGTGGCATCCAGAAACAATAATGTGTAAACCGTCTTCAATATTTTCAAGAAAATCAAGCAAATGCTCATACTAAGGTAAGCAGACCACTTACATATACTAAGTGTTTAAAATAAAACTGTATTTAGATTGTCAAAGGCCTGATTGGCCTTACAGTAGTTTCGTTTTTTATACAGTTTTGTAGTTTCTCTTTGCTATCTTGTTTTGAATGTGTGTTTGGTGGTTTGATTCCTTAGAATCGATAGTCATTAAAATGAAACTTCTGATTAAAATATTTAAATAATTTCTGTATGGAATACATGGATATATATTTTGCTATAGCGTGTCTGAAAAAAATAAGAGGGGCAAATGATCTGTCGGCAAAAACTCTACGTTGTTGAGTAACATACATTGTGTGTATAATGTTAGGAATGGGATGCTGCTTTCATAGAATCAGTTTTGGCATAGTAGATTTTGGGGCAGTTTTTGATATCATTTTCATGTCAAGATTCCGACAATATATGTTATACGTATGTTCAGGTGAGAACAAATGATGCCATCAAATGATTTGTTCCTCGAACACGGTAGATACCTCGAACAGGTTAAGGTCCGGGCAAAATTCCCTCTTATTTCATATTATCTAACAGTAGATCACTAAAACAGAGAAAGGTCGAAAACTCGAACAGGATTTGCGGTCCCTAGCTACCATTTTATTCATTGTTCACATTAGATAGGTCAAACAATACAATAATTCACAACTTTTATTGACCTATTAATATTCTATTGTTTGTTGACGGGTAAGATTAGCAATACACGATGTACATGTACTTTGTGACAAACAATTCATGTATATAAGAAACAAATCATTTATTTAAATCTGTTTTTTTTGTATTTCTTTCATTTCTATTTTAATTATTATTATTTTTATGAATAATGCTGCTCAATATTTTTTGACGTGCATTCAGTATAAAAACACAAACAACACACATATGACATGTGGTCAACATGCTTAGTACACTTGTACCAGGAACATTCGGTTCATACATATACACACATACTGTAGATGCCTCGAACAGTAGACGGCTTGTACTAATTGCTAGGTCCGAAGGCAGAAACAATAATTATTTCATTCATTTTGCTGCTAAATATAATATTTCAGAAATATCTGAAAATACAATTTGACACACAAACAAATATTTGTCTTCGCTTTTTTTTTGTCTGGATCTGTCATGCAAAGTTCAGATTATGAATGCAGACTACCTCAATTATGACTAATCACTTCATCTGTATATAATTCCAGGTAACAGGCGTGTGTATTGGAATTTCATAGTAACAGAAACACATACACAAAAATTCGTAACAATACCAACATGGCCGAAGGAGGGATACCACAGAGACCATTCAATGACTCATATAGCAAAGCATCTGATGATGCTAAAGAATCCTTTTGTGATCCTTGTTGCAATATGGATAAATGGGTTGTTGTGGAGGGATATTGCCAAATATGCCAAGAATATCTATGTAGCACTTGCCTAAAAGTACATAAAAACCAAAGGATGACAAGAGGTCACACTATCTTAGACAAGAATAAGATGCCTCGAGGTCAAGCACCAAATACCAAACAAGACCTCTGTGTCGAGATCTGTAAAACACACCATCCTGAAATAGTTAAATTTTACTGCAAAGCTCATGATGAACCAGGCTGTGGGGATTGCATGACCCTAAATCATACATCCTGTAAGATAGATAGGGTACAAGATATTTCTGATGGGTTTCAAGCAACAAATGAGTTCAAGCTAATACAACAAAACCTTAATGAATTTCATAAAGTGCTAGAAGTAATGAAAGATGCATTAGACAACAAACTGAAGAACCTGGATACAACATACAACAACATACAACATCAAATTACATCTTATCGGAAACACATCAATGATTATCTTGACCAGATACAGAAACAAATAACAGATGAAGCTGCAGAAATGAAGAAAACATATGAAACAGAAACAAACAAACTGATTGCAAAGAATGAATCAATGAAATCTGAACTGGAGGACAAACTTCAAAAGATACAAAATGACTTGGATGTAAATGTGAATTCAATCTTTGTCATCACCAAACAAGCTCAACAGGAACTGGGTAAAATGGAAAATGAGATCACCGAAATTAAACAATCGCTACAACAACTACAACAAAACTATAGGTTTCATCCTTCTATTGAGATAGAAAAGCTAGTATCAGCCAACCCTCCACTAGGAAGGTTGGCAAGACCACCAAACATAAATACAACAGCGTCATACAGAGAAACAATTGATGTGAAGACTAGGATTGATGATTACGACTGTTGGATCTATGACTGTACACTTTTTGGGCCAGACAGTATGATTGTTACTGATAGAAATAATAAGAATATAAAGTTGATAGACATAAGTAACAAAACACTTATAGCAATCTACAAAACATCTGTTCCACCATGGGGAGTAACTGCAGTAAGTACAGACCAAGTAGCTGTAACGCTTCCTAATGCGGGTAGAATACAACTGTTGAATGTTACATCTACAATTACCAAACAACGTGAGATACGAGTAAACAAATATTGCATGGGTATTGCATACAAGGATGGAAAGTTTGCTGTTACCTATAGGGATCCAGGAAGAGTAAAAATCCTAGACAAAGAAGGTCAGGTACTACATGCAATACAATATACGGGCGATAGACTACAGGATCCTAGTAACATTACATTTGGACAAGACAATGATACTGTAATTGTATCTACTAGCAGCCATGTTAGTGTTGTGACATTTAAAGGACAAATTCTCCACACATATGCACATCGGGAGGCCATAAGGGGTTTTGTGATTACACCAGATGGTGCTCTGTTTGTATGTAGCATGAAGAGTAAAAGTATACATGCTGTATCACCAGACTTCAAGACCAGTAAGATCATCATCCACACTGAGGAAACACCTAACAGCATAGCATACTGTGATACCAATTATAGACTGTATATCATTAATGGTGACCTCAACCTTTTTTCCCTAAACTACAATCTCAAAGTGTATAATTTGAATATATAAACAATAAAGTATATGAAACAGAAACAAACAAACTGATTGCAAAGAATGAATCAATGAAATCTGAACTGGAGGTCATACTTCAAAAGATACAAAATGACTCGGATGTAAATGTGAATTCAATCTTTGTCATCACCAAAGAAGCAAAACAGAAACTGGGTAAAATGGAAAAAGATATCACAGAAATTGGACAATCACAACAACTACTACAACAACAACAAAACTATAGGTTTCGTCCTTCTATTCAGATAGAAAAGCTAGTATCAGCCAACCCTCCACTAGGAAGGTTGGCAAGACCACCAAACATAAATACAACAGCGTCATACAGAGAAACATTCTGTGTGAACACTTTGACTGATATGAGAAACAGTCAGATCACTGACTGTACACTTCTTGGGCCAGGCAGAATGGTTGTTATCGATGGACTCGATAAGAATATAAAGTTGATAGACATAACTAACGAAAAAGTTAAATCAAGCTACGAAACATCTGCTCCACCATGGGGAGTAACTGCAGTAAGTACAGACCAAGTAGCAGTAACATTTCCTGAAAAGGGTAGAATAAACTGTTGAATGTTACATCTACAATAACCAAACAATGTGAGATACAAGTAAACAAACATTGCTATGCTATTGTATACAAGGATGGGAAGTTTGCTGTTACCTGTAGAAATCCAGGAAGAGTAGAAATCCTAGACATACAAGGTCAGGTACTACATACAATACAAAGTATTGACGATGTATTACAGTATCCTTGTTTTATTACATTTGGACAAGACAAGGATACTGTTATTGTATCTGCTACCAAAAAAGTTAGTGTTGTGACATTTAAAGGACAAATTCTCCATACATACGCACATTGTAATGGTATAAGTGGTTTTGTGATTACACCAGGTGGTGTTCTGTTTGTATGTGGCTTGGGGAGTAAAAGTATACATGCTGTATCATCAGACTTCAAGACATGTAAGATCATCGGCATCACTCTGATAGAACCTAGGAGCATATCATAATGTGATATCAATCATAGACTGTATATCATTGGCACTGGCTCATTCAACATAAACAACACAATCGAAGTGTATGATTTGAATGTATAAACTATAATGTACAGAAACCATAGCTGAATATAAACAAAACAATAACTGAAGCTTGATATCCACATTCAGAATTCTGTGTATTTTGTGAGAAATATAAGAAATACTATTCTGTGTATTTGTGAGAAATATAAGAAATACTATTCTGTGTATTTTGTGAGAAATATAAGAAATACTATTCTGTGTATTTTGTGAGAAATATAAGAAATACTATTCTGTGTATTTTGTGAGAAATATAAGAAATACTATTCTGCGTATTTGTGAGAAATATAAGAGGTAATATGATCATTACAAACAACCATCAGTTGAAATGGACCAAGAACTTACTGAAGATAAAATGAGAGACTATCAATATTGACAGAAATATTTGTACATTTGCTGTATATAGCCTTACAATCTTGGTAATCAGTTAAAATCAATTTGATAGTACGAAAAAAGTTGATACATTATTTATAAACTAGAAAACTTAGGTTTATCACACCAATCTTAATCTAGACATTTATATTATTTTCATGCCAATACTTATTGACACAGTTTTAATTACATCCTACTTAAATTGTTTTCATATCCATCATTTCCTAGATAATTTAATCAAGCCATAAACATGCCAATGTCCAAACATTACATAGGGTTCACTTCCTGTTAAGATTATACAGGTTAGTTCTTAATATGATATCATGTAATTTCATTAGTTAATTGTTGATAAGGGTTCAGCCCCTTTTTCTTAATTTGTTATTCTCTTGTTTTTAATAAGTTAGTCTGAAGTTGAAAATCAAAGTAGAAAGTCTGAAATTGGAAATCAAAGTAGAAAGTCTGAAATTGGAAATCAAAGTAGAGTCTTAAAATGTTCTAAGGTGTTGCCTAAAATTTCATCTGTGTCTCCTATATGTTAACTGGAACTGTTGATTGTTGAGTGAATTATATACAACAAATAACGCTACAAAATATCAACTGGATTGTTATAATACTATGTTCATCATTGAACAACATTGGAGAACTCTGTGCGTCTGAGGGACTTGGGTACTAGTTAGGGCTCAGCCCTCGGTCACATATATATATTATGTAAATGCTCTTTTTTAAGAGGCTGCAGCGAAGATCAGGCAATTGCCTAACTGCGTTGTCTCTATAAATAAAGTCTTTATTATTATTATTATTTATTTTAAGCATCTTATTCTATAATTTTGGAGGACAACTTGAGGACCATACTTATAATTTTAATTACGTATTTGTTTTAATAATAAGGTAGATGAAAATATATAAAACTTATTTATGCATTATTATTTGAAACTATTTCAAAACAAAACTCATTAGTTATTTAAAACAAAGCTAAAATATGTTCATTTCTCTTTTGGAACTGCGATATTTTGGCGGCGGTTGTATTCTTTGTTACCCGTGAAAATTACCCCTTGTGACACTCTTGCAAAATACATGTGAAAATTGCTGATTCAGAGTGACAATTGATTCAATAATTATATCTAATTATATTTTCGTACCTGCAACAGGCCAGTTCTTCCCCCCCAGTCCAGTTCTTCCCCGGGGAGGTTTTGGACTAGTCCATTTCTTCCCCACCCAGTCTGTTTCTTCCCCGGGGAAGTTCTGGACCGGTCCAGTTCATCCCCCCCTAGGAAATTATTTTATTTTCAACTTTCTCACCCTGGAAATTATCTAATATTTATCCGTTATTCACCAGAGCAAAAGAATAATCCATCGTTTAAAACTATTGATTGGACCAACAATCACGCATGAAAAATGCGATGGCTTACAGTTTTTGCACCACGCCCAGTCGTATATAATCTATATTACATACGTCTCTTAAAGCATTTCACGTCGATCAAAATGTGCATTTGACAAAATCACCACCCACGACGGTGGACCTCTGAAACTAGAAGACGACGCGACGCCTTTGAATGTCCCATCAAACATTGGGCCGACTACTTGATCTAACAAGTCTTGATGCGGCGCCTTTGTAGTCTACGAGAATATTGTTTTTGACTTGCAGCACTTCAAACATTCCATGCCGAGTTGTCCGCTTTTGGCTTGACTAATTTTTGTGACAGATTGAGAAATAGTCAACCAACACATCTAGTAGATCTGAGAACAACAAGTGCTGTATCAATCGTAATTAGCGCATCCGGATATCGCAAACAGGTTTGCATTGTCATTTAGTTTATTGAGGATTAACACTGCTTTGTTCCATGATTGACATGCCCTACGGTCATTCATTCAATTAAAAGAAATCTTGCCAGTTCGCGATCATCTAATTGGTCAAGGTAAGGAGAATTATTGAACGTGGGCGTGTCTAGACAACTCTACATCAGCTACACCCGTGACGTCATAGATTCAGCACAATCCAAGGTCAAATTACATTGATGTTTATGGAATGTGTTGCAAAACATTAGGTGACATTTGTGTAAATATTGATGGTTATCATTATTGGACATATATCTCTTATGGTGCGCATATTCAGTTTAAGAAATCTCGTTGATTCGCAATCGCGGTTCGTTAACAGCACGTGATTTCACGAAAGAGCAGACAGCAAATCGCGGAAAAATGCGATTGTTTGATCAATTTTTCTTCCTTTTTTGACAAATTTTAGGTTTTTTCATGAAAATAATCGTGAGCCACGACCACATCGCGTTATAATGGATATCGCGCTATAACTGACCGCGTAGTACACACAGCTTCACACAAAAAATCTACATTTAAACCCTATAAAGATAATTCAGTGATAATGTACACAACTTGAACCCAACCAAGATAACGCATACTTTATTTAAACTGCTCATAGTTAAACCAGAACTTGACAAGGAAAGGCAGAAGTGTTGAGGTTGCATCCAGAAACAATAATATGTAAACCTTCTTCAATGTTTTCAAGAAAATCAAGGAAATGCTTATACTAAGGTAAGCAGACCAATTACATATACTTGTTTAAAACATAAACTGTATTAAGATTGTCAAAGGCATGATTGGCCTTAGGGTAGTCCTGTTCTTTCAGTTTTTGTAGTTTCCCTTTGCTATCTTGTTTTAAATGTGTGTTTGGTGGTTTGACAAGAATCCATGAAATATGTCTGGCATTAAAAACAGGAATTAGAAAAAAAACACTCTCAGGGCTCTAGAAATTTTCTTTGAATACAGTTGTCCTACACTAGTGTACATGTTTAATTTGACTTGTCCAACATTGTGAGACTAGCTGTCCGAGAAAAGAATATGGTATGGATTAACAATTAAGTAGGTGTGCATTTGAACTACATTTGTTTACTTGTAACTGAATGGTCCAACATTAATTAGCTTTACAGGGGTAGATCTTGGCAGTTGGCTGAGGAATTTGTTACTTAATTTACACAGTTGGAGTCAACCACCATTACTAATATTAGAAAATTTGTCAGGTTCAATATTGCAGATAGGTCACTATGATCTAACTGGAGAGACACCTTGCTGTGTTAATTACCATACAGTTAACAACTATTATGTGTTATTAATTTTATTATGTGGGGGTCATTTATATAGCATTGAGTCTGGGTCTAAAAAACAGATTTGTCCAACTGAACTGTTGATAGCACGAATCGGCATTTAGACTTGTCCAGGACGTCGAGCTAGTGGATTTCTAGAGTCCTGACTCTGCAGTCCAATGGAATTTGATGCTTATTTGATGCTATCCATCAATTTCTTAAAATCGATAGTCATTAAAAATGAAACTTCGGAGTAAAATATTTAAATAATTTGCATATGGATATTTTGCTATAGCGTGTCTGAAAAAAATAAGAGGGGCAAATGAACTGTCGGCCAAAACTCTACATTGTTGAGTAACATACATTGTGTGTATAATGTTAGGAATGGGATGCTGCTTTCATAGAATTATTTTTGTCATAGAAGATTTTGGGGCATTTTCGTGTCAAGATTCCGACAATATATGTTATACGTATGTTCAGGTGAGAACAAATGATGCCATCAAATGATTTGTTCCTCTTGACTTTCATTTCAAGATACAACTACAATGTACTGGTAATACAGTAAAACTTGGAAACTTCGAACAGTTTTGACTCGAACACGGTAGATACCTCGAACAGGTTCTTTAAGGTCCGGGCAAAATTCCCTCTTATTTCATATTATCTAACAGTAGATCACTAAAACAGAGAAAGGTTGAAAGTCGACAGGATTTGTGGTCCCTAGCTACCATTTCATTCATTGTTCACCATAGATAGGTAAAAAAATACAATAATTCACAACTTTTATTGACCTATTAATATTCTATTGTTTGTTGACGGGTAAGATTAGCGACACACGATGTACATGTACTATGTGACAAACAATTCATGTGTATAAGAAACAAATCATTTATTTAAACCTGTTTTTGTATTTCTTTCATTTCTATTTTAATTATTATTATTTTTATGAATAATGCTGCTCAATATTTATTGACATGCATTCAGTATAAAAACAAAAACAACACACATATGACATGCGTTCAACATACTTAGTACACTTGTACCAGGAACATTCAGTTCATACATATACACACATACTGTAGATGCCTCGAACAGTAGATGGCTTGTACTAATTGCTAGGTCCAACGGCAGTTCGAGGTTTCGAAGTTTTACTGTATTTGATTGGAATTGATTTTTTACACATTTTTAGCGTTTGCTCAGGGTGACCCTTCCATTTTATGTGAGAGCACATATAAAGAACTTGCAATTCAAAACTTGTAAAAACACAGTACAGACAATTTTAACAATAATTATTTCATTCATTTTGCTGCTAAACATAATATGTCAGAAATATCTGAAAATACAATTTGACACACACAAACAAATATTTGTCTTCGCTTTTTTTTTGTCTGGATCTGTCATGCAAAGTTCAGATTATGAATGCAGACTACCTCGATTATGACTAATCACTTCGTCTGTATATAATTCCAGGTAACAGGCGTGTGTATTGGAATTTCATAGTAACAGAAACACATAAACTAATAGTCAAAACAATACCAACATGGCCAAAGGAGGGACACCACAGAGGTCATTAAAGGATTTGCTTAGCAAAGCGTCTGATGATGCTAAAGAATCCTTTTGTGATCCTTGTAGCAATATGGGTAAATCAGTCGCTGTGGAGGGATATTGCCAAATATGCCAAGAATATTTATGTAGCAATTGCCTAGGAGTACATAAAAACCTAAGACTGACAAGAGGTCACACAATCTTAGACAAGAATCAGATGCCTAGAGGTCAAGAACCAAATACCAAACAAAACCTCTGTGTTGAGGTCTGTAAAACACACTATCCTGAAATAGTTAAATTTTACTGCGAAGCTCATGATACACCAGGCTGTGGGGATTGCATGACCCTGAATCATACAACATGTAAGAAAGATAGGATACAAGATTTTTCTGATGGTTTTCAAGCAACAAATGAGTTCAAGTTGATACAACAAAATCTTAATGAATTTCATAAAGAACTAGTAGTATTAAAAGATAAATTAGACAACAATCTGAAGAACCTGGATACAACATACAATGACGTACAACATCAAATTACATCTTATCGGAAACACATGAATGATTATCTTGACCAGATACAGAAACAAATAACAGATGAAGCTGCAGAAATGAAGAAAACATATGAAACAGAAACAAAGGAACTGATTGCAAAGAATGAATCAATGAAATCTGAACTGGAGGACAAACTTCAAAAGATACAAAATGACTCAGATGTAAATTTGAATTCAATCTTTGTCATCACCAAAGAAGCTAAACAGGGAATGGATAAAATGAAAAATGAGATCACAGAAATTAAACAATCTCAACAACAACAACACAATAGATTTCGTCCTTCTATTGAGATAGAAAAGCTAGTAACAACCAACACTCCACTGGGACAGTTGTTAAGACCACCAACCGTAAATATAACAGCCTCATGCACAGCAATAATCAATGTGAAGACTGGGACTGATAAGAAAGATTGTTGGATCAATGACTGTACACTTCTTGGGCCAGACAGAATGGTTGTTACCGATGGAACCAATAAGAATATAAAGTTGATAGACATAAGTAACAAAACAGTTATATCAAGCTACGAAACAGTATTATCAAGCTACGAAAAATCTGTTCAACCATGGGGAGTAACTGCAGTAAGTACTGTTCAACCATGGGGAGTAACTGCAGTAAGTACAGACCAAGTAGCAGTTACACTTCCTGAAGAGGGTAGAATACAACTGTTGAATGTTACATCTACATTTACCAAACAACATGAGATACAAGTAAACAAAGGGTGCCGAGGTATTGCATACAAGGATGGGAAGTTTGCTGTTACCTATAGAAATCCAGGAAGAATAGAAATCCTAGACATACAAGGTCAGGTACTACATACAATACAAAGTAAGGACAATAGCCTAAAGAATCCTGATTTTACTACATTTGGACAAGACAAGGATACTGTAATTGTATCTGCTAGCAGCGAAGTTAGTGTTGTGACATTTAAAGGACAAATTCTCCATACATACACACATAGGGAGGGTGTAAGTGGTATTGAGATTACACCACATGGTGTTCTGTTTGTATGTAGCCAGTGGGGTATACATGCTGTATCATCAGACCTCAAAACATGTAAGAACATCATCAACAAGCAGATGCACCCTATGAGCATGTCATACTGTGATATCCATCATAGACTGTACTTCATTAACATTGGCTCAATACACAGTGGTTACAGTCGTCACAACAAAGAACACATAATTGCAGTGTATGCTTTGCAGGAACAAGAAGGATACGAACATTATTATGATTCATCTTAGTGCAGCTTTTGATACAGTGGATATTCCAATTTTACTTCAAATTCTTCAAGATGACTTTGGTATTAATGACACCCCTTTGAACTACGGTAGGTAAAATCCTACTTTACTGAAAGGACAATGAAAGATATTATTGAAAATGAATCTTCTAATACAGAACCGCTGAAATTCGGTGTACCCCAGGGCTCCTGTGCGGGTCCAGTCATTTTTACCATGTATATCGCTGCTCTGAACAGGGTTGTACAGAAATACCCAGTAGATCTTTATGGATATGCTGATGATCATCAAAATTGTTTTTAGAGTTCAAGCTGGAGATGCACAGAATGAGACAAATGTTCTTCAACAGCTAAATGATTGTCTTGATGATATCATCTTGTGGATGACAAAGTTCAAGTTGAAAATGAATAATTCGAAAACTAAAATTATCTTGTATGGAACTAAATATTAGTGAGTTAGCAAAACTCAACATCTCAAGCGTAATTGTTGGTGGACGTGTAGTAAAGTGTGTTGATCATGTGAGAGATCTTGGTGTACATATGGAAAGTACTCTAAATTTTGATATGAATATTAAAAATAAATGTCAGATTGCGCATGTCCAGCTTAGAAATCTGAAAGACATTCTTAAACAATTTATTCTCTCACAAAAATCAACAGAGATAATGGTACACGGTCTTATTCACTCTCACATTGACTTTTGCAATGGACTATTCATGGATATCCCTGCCTATCTGATTAACAGACTTCAGAAAGTTCAAAACCAAGCAGCAAGAGTGGTTACCAATGCTCCATATGGTCATCCTACTACCAAAATTCGTGAATCTTTTCACTGGCTGCCTGTGAGGGGCAAGAATTAGGTTTAAAATTCTTGTTCTGGTATTTCGAATTGTGCAGGGAACAGCACCATCATATTTTTGTTTTTTGTTCAACCGTGTTCAAAGAAAATACAGACTAAGATCTTCTGATGACATTCAATTTATTATTCCAAAGACCAGAACCAGAATCGCTGACAGATCAATAACTGTGGTTGGGCCAAAATGTTAGAATGCTCTTCCTAGAGACCTAAACATATCAGAAATGAAATTACTTTTAGAAAGGAACTCAAA
Organism: Mactromeris polynyma; assembly: GCA_032209605.1. NCBI lineage: Eukaryota > Metazoa > Mollusca > Bivalvia > Venerida > Mactridae > Mactromeris > Mactromeris polynyma. Next base: position 5,343,386 of record JASFXZ010000005.1, read on the forward strand.
ACATATTTGTTTAAAATGCTTTACAATTGAAGAGTTTGCATGTTTCTGTGTTTGTATATATATAGGATTTTCTAAATACCTGATAGACTGTGTGAAGCGCAATAGAATATTGTTCAATAGTTTTGCGCTATACAAATGTATTTGTATGAACTATAAAGTACAGAAACATATACCGTAGCTAAGAAGAGGCTGAATATAAACAAACTGATAACTGAAGCTTTATATCCACATTCAAAATTCTGTGTATTTTGTGAGAAATATAAGATGTAATATGATCATAATGATTAGTTGAATGGACCAAGAACTTACTGAAGATAAAATAAGAGATGTATCAATGTTTGACTGAAATATTTGTACATTTGCTGTATAAAGCTTTAAAATCAATTTGATAGTTGGAAACAAGTTGATACATTATTTATAATCTAGAAAACTATGATTGTGTCATCATCACTACAAGATAGGACCGTCACAAACTGTCAGCTGCCCTGCGTTCAGTTACGGCTATCAGCCCTATCGTTTCACAAACTTTTAATGTCAGCTGCACTGCGTTCAGTTACGGCTATCAGCCCTATCGTTTCACAAACTTTTAATGTCAGCTGCACTGTGTTCAGTTACGGCTATCAGCCCTATCGTTTCACAAACTTTTAATGTCAGCTGCACTGCGTTCACTTACGGCTATCAGCCCTATCGTTTCGTAACATTTTACAATTTGGTTCCTGTGTGCAGCCAATGTGCTATGGTGGGCAAGTGATAAAATACTAAACGTTCGCTACCAATAGCCGTAACTGAACGCAGGGCTGTATTAAGGGGAATAACTCTTACTTTTCAATCCAAGGTAAAGATTCCGGACACACAGAAATTTCATGTGCAGACTTATATCTCCATAACGATGAATGTTACATAATTATACTGATCCAGATTTATGCAACACCAACTTAATTGACCTGTTTGTAAATAAAAGTATCGCAGATTTTTCATGCAACCATGGGAACAGTGTTTTACACATTTTGTTCAGTACTTATTACATAGTGACGTATTTTATTTTCTCAAAACAATCATGTCAACTGTGATGAGATTTTAAAAATGGTGACTTTGTACAAGTCAGAGGTGAGAATGGGAAGAAAACTGACATTATAAGACAGTTAATGACATACTGCAAGTCAAATAGCATTTTCTTAAGTCTTCTTATGCTTTTGGGATGGCTGTGCACTTAATCATGTAGCCTTTCCTGCTCAACGTCTTCAAACGTAAATTATACATTTCTTACTGGAATAATGGGGAGTAACTGCAGTTAGAACAGACCAAGAAGCAGTTACACTTCCTGGTGTGGGTAGATGTTAAATCATCAGCCTTCAAAGAAGTGAGTTGTATAACATATGTTTTGAAAATGACAAACTTGTGTGTATTTTATTCTGGCATCTTTCTGCAACATTTATGTTTATTCCTTGTATATAATTTTTCTTGCTTCATGTTTATATCTGGATGAAATTTGTTATTTGTTGTTATGTATATGTTATGTAAATGCTCTAATTTATAAGAGGCTTGTAGGGAAGATTGGGCAATTGCCTAACAAAGTTGTCTCTAAAAATAAAGTCTTTACTATTATTTTTCAAGTTAACCCTTTACTCCATAGACCTCTAGCCCATTTACCTACCCTATGCTGATAAGACACTGGTCACATAGCCTACTCTATCTCCATACAGGTTATTGGAAAATAATTGGTGATTGACACCTGTATACTTAAACATGAAATAGCAGTGTAAAGTATTGGTTTAATCCCTTTTACATGAACCTATAAATTTTAGGGAATTAAATTTTCTGTACAATGATGTAAATTTTATTATTGTGGGTTAAAAATTATAGAAGAAACAGAAAATTATAATTTGAGATACACATACACTTTGTGTATTTCTAAAAATAATTGTGGTGAAATTGGGTTTATAATCCCAATAGAACATATTAATTACCAATTACAATTATTTACATATGAACAAAGATTAAACTACAGTCACCATTTTAGTCAATGTTTATATTTTGTTATAAAATGAATTTATACAAGCAAAATCTATGTTCAAACACAAATGCAGATTTACTAATACAATTACAGTTACATTGGCGTATGTTGGCACAATTGTAAATGAAACAAAAAGTCCTAAATGTTAAATTTGACTTCAGTATTCTCACAGCTAATGATAATTAATATTAATTAATATATATTTCTTATGGTTCATTTAATCTGATTGGTTGATGCTAATTGTTTTGCAATTCATAAGCCACGCCCTAGACAGAAGATAAGTCCTACTGGTCACTAAATTGCCCCATGTGTCAGCTGTAAAAACATAAGAGTCATAAAACCCCAAGAGGTCTTTATTATGTGTTAATTCATATTGCTATTTCCTGTTTGATATAATTAATCCCATTGATAATTGCAATGATTAGGTAAAAATCATATTTTTTCCCCTATCCTTTGTTAATTTTCCCCTCTGTGACATTTTATTAAGTCAGGTTTTTGTGTATTTAACCTTTTATAAAAGAATCTTTGTTCTAAGATCACTTTCATATTAAAGTTATTTTTATAAGCGAAACAACCACTACTTTATTTTCCGAAACAACCACTACCTTATTTTCCAAAATTTGGAATTTATCACGCATATTTTCCCAATATAACGAATGGTGCTAAGCAGGGGTTCCATCAATCATTACCTTATTTTTCCCAATTGAAAAGGCACGGGCAGTAAAACTATTTTCAAGTCTTCTTAATGCTTTGGGATGGCTGTGCACCTTATACGTAGCCTTTCCTGCTCAACGTCTTCAAACGTTAATATATTTACTGGAATAATGGGGAGTAACTGCAGTTAGTACAGACCAAGTAGCAGTTACACTTACTGGTGAGGGTAGATGTTAAATCACTAGTGTAAAATGATCAGCCTTCAAAGTTAACTGTGTTGTATAACATATGTTTTATAAATGACAAGCATCTTTCTGCAACATTTATGTTTATTCCTTGTATATTACAGTTACTGTTCTTGTTTCATGTTGATATCTTGATGAAATTTGTAATTTGTTGTTATGTATATATTATGTAAATTTATGCTTCAAAATTGGCAACACCTTAAAATGGAAATCCAGCATTGATTCTTGATAGGTTCTATGTTAGACCTTTGAAAAGTATTTTCAAGTTGCAGTTGCAACACTAATATTCCTAATCACACCAGACCTGGACCCATTACCAAGATGGTGATAAAAGCATGTACTGTGATTAAACAGTCTTCACTGAGTCAAATTATTTGCTGTACATTATTATGTAGAAACTGAAACTATTTTTAGATGTATAATATTATTATAATAAACAGATATATACAAATAGATCTTGTTTCACTAGTTATTAATGTTGAAGTTGAAAGTTATGACTCAATAATTCTCATTTCTTTATGATGCTGCATCTTTGTGACCTGATCTTGGGATCACATCAGATACTTGTACTCTGAACTCAAATCACAAAATGTGACAGTGAGTGAAAATTGTTTGATAATGTTCAATGAGTGAACAATTTTTGTGGCCCGTTTTCTTAGAGCTATGAATATAATGAAAGATCTTGGAGTAATTATTATATCTGAATAAGTAATGTGGCACTAAAATCCACTAATCACTATATTACTATATCCCATTATCACCCTAAAATCATGTTGATAGAATATTCATCACTCAATAGACACTTTTGTACACTTTCCACATTCAAACTTCCGCAATCAAATTCATTTATTGTAAGTATCAGATATAAATCCAATGCTTGGACACTATCTTATATCAGATCTCAATAGAGCTGGTATGTGAACTACATAGAGACATCAAACTTGTGACCTTTAGAGTGTTAACAAGTCAACTGTCAAGGTGAGATAGTAAATGATAAACACAACAATAGCTCACCATGAGCTCAGGTGAGATAGGAAATGATAAACAAAACAACAGCTCACCATGAGCTTAGGTGAGATAGTAAATGATAAACACAACAATAGCTCAGCATGAGCTCAGGTGAGCTAGTAACTGACAAACACAACAATAGCTCAGCATGAGCTCAGGAGAGATAGTAACTGACAAACACAACAATAGCTCAGCATGAGCTCAGGTGAGCTAGTAACTGATAAACACAACAATAGCTCAGGTGAGCTAGTAACTGACAAACAACAATAGCTCACCATGAGCTCAGGTGTGCTAGTAACTGATAAACACAGCAATAGCTCACCAAGAGCTCAGGTGAGATATTAACTGATAAACACAACAATAGCTCACCATGAGCTCAGGTGAGCTAGTAACTGATAAACATAGCAATAGCTCACCAAGAGCTCAGGTGAGATAGTAACTGATAAACACAACAATACTGTGAATGCACTGCTTTGCAAGAAATATCAACTTACAAATCAGTCATTGATCAGGCTACATTACATCAACAGTTAATATCGAATCCAGAATGAGACAAGGAAGTTTAGAAGTTGGAAGGTGACATTGTGAAACCATAGTTAATTTTCTTCAATATCTTCAAGGAAATCACGAAAATACTCATTATTGAGGTAAGCAGAATAATTACATTTATTTGTAAAAAACATACAACAGTATGTGATTAAAAGCATAAAAGTTTTAACCTATTACATGTATTTGAAGTATGATGGACACAGGGTGATTTCACTTTTAACAATTTGGTAGTTTTGCTTTTTGAACTGAGTTACCTAGTTTTGAATGACTGTTTGTGATTGACAAGTACTCATTTCTTGAGAAGTAGGTCAGTTGATCACATTTACCAGTTAGCCTGGAATTAATTAACACTTAGTATTCACCTGCCCTTCTGCAAACAGGTGACAACTTCCCCACATGGATCTGTTGTGGAGGACACTTGTCATGCAAGGACATGATCTGACAAGCCAAGGAATTGAACCCAAACCCCATGGGAACCAGCCTAGTGTTTAGTGCTCTTTAACCACTAAGCTAACTGGTCAGCCTGCTATGATGAAGTGATCAAAATAATTCCATGAATGTGCCATCCCATTCCTAATATTTAATATATACAAGGTACCACAAACCTTTGCTTCATGTGTATCCGATCTATTCGCTAGCCTAACAAATTGCTACAATTGTGACAATTTAGTTTTGGCGTTTGTCTACCAGTGTCTACATAATATTTACATATTGTGATACTGAGCTTTTGTTTACATATTAAATGTCAGTAACCATACACACGCGTAAAATAAATGATTTAAGAAACAGTTATCAAAATTACCACATGAACAACTGTTCTGATTATGGTGATAAGTCTGTTTACAATTTGTACAAAAAAATATTTGTTTATAGTGGTTGAACATTGATCATATAAAATATATTTAAATGGAATATTATAGATACAAAATATTTGCGTTTGTATTCCAACATGTAAAGAAACAACACTTATCACACAGATAACATACATAAAAACATATACAGTCTAACCTGCACTAACGGTCACCTGGATTTGGCGGTCACCTCCAGTAAGCGGTCATTCCACGACGCCCCCGACGAAAATCCTTCTATAATTTACCTTGACTAAACGGTCACCTGCCGTCCGCGGTCAGCGGCCAGCCTGAATGCTTCCCAAATTCAAAAATCCAATAAAATCAGTCCGTTTTAAGCGGTCACATGTATTGTATATTGTATATTGTATTACATGTCAAACAAATCAGTAACGCTATTTCACACCTTGGATTGTGCTGAATCTATGACGTAACGAATGGAGCTGGGTGCAGAGTCGTCTAGACACGCCCAGGTTAAATTATTTTGCTTACCTTGGCCAATTAAATCATTTCAGCGATTGTTATGATTGATTTATGGGCGTGTTTTTAATTCGTAGCACGTGCGTTTACACTACCGTCCGGAAACGGACAGTACTGGAATTTAGTCACACTCATAATCAAGGGAGTTAATTCGGATTTGTTTACGATAATTGACGATTGATGACACTTTCAACGCTTAAAGTGGTGGGTATTTAATTGTTTGGCCCTTTGTGAGACCCTTAATTGAGCAGTTAGCGTATTTGTTTCCCGTAAGTGTGAAGCGGTGTTTGTGATCTTTCAAGGTGTTGAGAAGTTTGTTTTCATCAATTTAGATCAAAAGTTCATTAATGATGATCCCTTCACAGTTTCATTTATGAATGGCAAATATGATTTCTGAAGATTACTTATTGATTTTGTCTTTCAAAACATAATCATTCTTTTAAAAACTGCTTTTCAGAAAAGTCCTTAAAATACTGTCACAAAATTAGAAAAATATGTACTTGCTATTATATGTACTATACAACAAAGTAAACAATTTTGGTACAAGAAATCTTCCCAAAATCGGCATTCTACCAACCCTGCATTAAGTGGCCAATTTGGCTGCTTCCCTTGGTTGGCTGCTTAACGCAGGTTAGACTGTAAATGAACTGATATGATCACAGATGACATAAATTGTATCTGACTCTCTGATCTATTCATCTGGCCTTGGGCAAGTTGTGTCTTTATTACGGTCTCTGAGGTATGGCCGTACATGCCTAGCAAGATACTTCCTTCTTTCAAGGGAATTTCCGAATTAATTCAATTCAAATTGACAACAACTACAGATTACAATCATTTCTACTTTTAAAACAATGAGAATACTTAACTACGAGAATACGTAAACCCTTACTCTGTAGATTGTATCAGCATGACTGGACAAGTAGATGTCTTATCAACGGGATACAGGCATGTTTATCAGGGTAAATTAATCGAAGGATTCAAGTATTTATTACCCGTATGTAAGTGACAACCTACGTGTCAGATCGATTTCTATATTTCGCGACAAGTGCTCCCAACAATATCAAGAAAGATTTGATTCTAGATAGACACATTCAAATTTTAAAATCAATTACAAATCTCGAACAGAGGTTTCGGTTTTTGACTGATATAGTAGTACGTTTTATTTTCAATATAACTGTAGGCCGGAGGCCCGTGAGATCGAAACATATCAATACACAACATAGTGGCAAAATGTGAAAACAGCAAAGTATTTCAACACAATGTTATACATATCATACAGCAGGCAATACTTCTCAAATTAAAGTAATCGAGTATGATCGAAAACTTCGTTTTATTTTTGTATATTTAGTTTGTAAATATGTGGAGAGGCCAATACTCTAAAATTGGGGTAAGGACGGTTGGAAGGGGTTAGTTTAAACGGAGAAGGTGGGGTTAATGATTTAATATATAATTGTTTTAAAGGCTATATACCTTAGCAGGTGAATAATGATATTTTTACTGGTATTCTAGACGAAATGAAATGTTCGACCATTGTAAGGAAAACAAATATCTGAAGAAAACGTACACAAAATCGTCATATCTATAAATAATAAGTGGAATGGCGGCAGCTTTGATATACTGACGGCTTTCCTTGATTATTTTCGAATGAGCGAGATTAATTCGCGTATTAATTTGTATGAAAGTTCTGCGAGTGCGTTATCAATCCGACCCACAGGTTGTTGAAAAATATTTGTTTAGTTATCTGTATGACCTTATCTGTATGGTCAACGTTTAAATGGTATGTTTCAAGTTCCTCTGGAATCGACACCAGAACATCGGGCAACTTGTGGGATCGTGTGCAAATTTATATCTGCGTCGTTAATCCGACCCACAGGTTGTTGAAAAATACTTTTTTTATATCTGTATGACCTTATCTGTATGGTCAACATTTAAATGGTATGTTTCAAGTCCCTGTGGAATCGGACACACCATAACATTTGGGCAACTTGTGGGGACGCGTGAACTTTTTTATTTTGCGTCGTTTACGGCTACTGGACTTCTCGACATTTGATCAAGGTAAGTTTAAATTTCTTTGTTGTCAGCTTGTAACTCGTGTATATAATGATAACGATGTGTTTTCGTAATGAGTTGGCAATGTTGTGTACCGGTAAGATTGATTATTTGAGCGAGATTCTGCAAAATTGCGTCAACAGCACAGCGATCTCAAATTGGCCATTTCCTGAGAAGGTAGAATATCGGTTCTCGTTTATTGGTGTTGGACAGATAGGGCCGCTACAGCTAGATAGAAATCTGAATAATATGAGTTGACATGATACAACAGTTGTCAATATTCTATATCGCAGTTTACGCAAAATCGAGAGAGACGATGGCACAGCAATTTGAGTTATTTCCCTTTGTGATTGTCATGAATATTATTATTAACCCATTTCATTCGGGATACGCGTGTACGAGTACGTGCCTTAATATTCGGGATACCCGTAGACGGGTAGTTCCAGCGAGGTCGTCGAGTACCATTGTTTACATGCGATTTTCACATGTTGTCTTTTCTTACGACGCACCGGGAATTCCTTCAATAAAACGAGGCTGAGCATGCGCAGATATAACACTTTAGTCCGCGGAATTTAAAAACACGGAAGTTAAAGAAAAAACGATTTGTTTACAACGATTTTGAAGCGATTTCATCATAGATTTTTGCAATGGCGGATTCGATGGAGTATGAAAGCGATGGTAGCGATATAGACTTGCCGATCGGCGAAAGAATCGAGGATTTCGACGAGGAAATGTTGGATATTCACAACATTCAGGTTGAAGAAATTTCTCAACATCGAGATCAGCTTTTGGATGGGTTTTTCGCATCGGACGACGAGGATGATGAGGAAATTGATGGGTTCGATTTTGATTGGAGGTATGAAAATTTCTCTCCACGTGTACAACGTCGGTATAGATCGAATGGGGGAACGACATTTCTACACCCAGAAGAAGCCCAACCACATAACTATTTTGAATTGTTGTTTGGTAACAATATTTGGGACAGATTAGTTTCTGAAACAAACAGGTATGCTGATCAAGAGAGGACAAGAAACCCACCCCCTCCCAACGCTCCTAAATGGTTACCAGTGGACAGTCCTACAATGAAAGCTTTCATTGGACTGATCTTTTGTATGGGTGTAATACGTCTTCCAGCAAGAAACGATTACTGGCGTCAGAAGAAGAGGATGTTCAGAACCTCCTTCAACTCCATCATGTCCAGAGACAGATTTAATCTTATTTGGAGATACCTTCATCTCCACAACAATGAAGACCGCCCTACACAACCAGACAAACTTCTCAAGCTCCGCTGGTTCATTGACCAAATGAATAAGAACTTTTCTGCAGCATACACACCATATGAAAATGTGACTGTGGATGAAAGTATGATCAAGTTCAAGGGTCGCCTTTCATTCAGACAGTATTTACCGGCTAAACCTATCAAATGGGGTGTGAAGGTTTGGTCATTGTCGGAGAGCTCGACTGGATATCTCCATAAGTTCCAAGTGTATTGTGGTAAAGAAGAGGGACAAGAAAAGGGTTTAACTCATAGAGTTGTGACAGATCTTGTGGGGCACTTGCAGAATACAAATATCTGTGTGTATATGGATAATTTTTACACAAGTGCGCCACTTCTACAAGAACTTCTAATGCGCGGAATAAATGCTTGTGGGACAGTTCGCAGCAATCGGAAGGGACTACCCGTGAATCTGCTGCCAAAGAACAATCGAATGCAGAAGCATCAGTACTCCCTTGCACAGAAAGACGATCTTTCTTTCTGTGCATGGATGGACACTAAACCAGTGCTTGTAATGTCAAACTTTCATGATCCTACATCCACTGGTTATGTCAAGCGTCGATCGGGTCATGACATTCAACAGCGAGTGGAAGTGCCCAAGATGCTGTCTGACTACCAGGACCATATGAAAGGGGTGGACTTAATGGATCAGATGGTTGGATACTACCTGCTGAATCATCGATCCAGGAAATGGTGGCGTAGAATTTTCCACTATCTGTTAGTCGTTTGTGCTCACAACAGTTATATTGTGGCCAAAGACTCGAACCCTGAATATGTGAAGAGTGAGTGGCCCAACTTCCAAGACTTCATTGAAGATTTGGCAGATGGTTTGATAGGAGATTATACTCCATTTAGAGCACCTCCAAATCAGAATTTGACAAGACCAGTTGTTGTCCACAACATCATCAACTTATACGGTCAGAAGAGGAAGTCGTGTCACGAGTGTAGGATTGATGCTGCAGTTGGTGAGCGTGTGCCTGCAACACCCATGGGCTGTGAACTTTGTCAAGTTCCTGTATGCAAGAAATGTGTAGCCAGACATATTCAGGGAAGATAAATGTGTACATAGTGTGTGAAAACCCCCAATTTTGAGGCCTGAAAAAGTGAAAATTAAAAAAAATTTAAAAAAGTGATTTAAAAATTAATTAAAAATGTTCAAAATTTAATATTTTTAGACATACAGTGCATTTTCTTGGATTTTAATATTCTGATTTCATTCATAGAACTCTGTGGTGATTATTATCATGTGTAGCTACCCTCAAATTTGATAATTGTGGATGTATACCTAGTCAGCACTGTGACTATAATTTGGACTTAACATTTTGTTGGTACCCCTATTTCATACAAATTGTTGTAACTTTAGTAAATATTGGAATATTTCCTTCAAATTTGAATTTATGTGTAGCCAATACTATATTGCTGCTTTTGTACATTTAAACATATGTGATATTGTGAATGGATATAACAGGAATTCCCTTGAAAGTTAAGGTAAATAAATATTTACTTATATTTCGTTAACCATTAGTTTTGTTTGTTCAATAGTTGTGAATTCAATTTATTATATATCATTTTAAAATTTATACTGCTAGAAAGAAAAATGTATTCTCTTTAAAATGGTATATAACAATTGAATGTGAATGGAAAAATGATGTAGAAATTGATTTATATCTAAAGCAGTCCCTAAAAAGCCAAATGGCTTATCAGTTATTGATAAAATCTCCAGATATTCAGGATATCTTATCTGATTGGGGTCCAGAATGAAATGGGTTAATTATTATTATCAAAATGCCATTTTAAACGAGTAACACTGATTGATCATGACCCAGATTTGTTCGATTGTACCAACTTCGGATAGTCACAATTTTCGGATAATTTTATGACAATGTTTCAAATTTGTCTATTTTAGATGACGGTGGTTTAAATCCAGTGAAGAAGATAAAGGGATAATTGATGAATTTCATCCACAATCAAGTCAACCACTTACTGCCCCAAATTGAATTATACTAGACTCCTATGATTTTTGGACTCATATTTCTTCCCAGGGACGCAAATCCAAATCCAAATGAGAACCCTGACTCCTATGTTGATGTCGCATACCAAGATGACTGGTATACCCTGTCCACTATTTTTGCCTCAGATATTTATGACAGTTGTAAAAGTCGCCTTTTCGAGAGACTAGAATATACAACATGTGACCATGCGGAAAAGACGTTAAATGAATACAGAAAGCATAGATCTGTGATAAAATGTGACTTGATTCGAGATGTTGTATACATTCAGAGAGACAATGGTTATACTGGATTGTCGGAAGATAAAAAACTTTTGAATTTGTAGATGAGTATTTTTGAGAAGAAATATTACTGTATTTGTACTTGTTATTCATTGCTTTTCTATAAATGTGTACCAAAATAACTACAATAGAATGAAGGAAATAAAATTACAATATTAGATCTTTATATTGGTTTTTGATATCAAGAAAGTTGGAAGTAAAATGTTATGTCAGTCTGAGTTAATGAGGGAATGTAATAATTAATATTTTACTACCTATGTTGCTAGACACTCATTGAAAACAAAAAGTATGCAAGACACTGTACGTCAATTAAACATAGTATTATATACTGTCTATACGGCTTGAACAAGTTTATACACTGCATGAATGGGAGTCTTGATGCTGAAACAATTAACAGCGTAAACTTTGCATTGTAATTACATAAAATTGTCATTCTTGGTATTATTTGTTAATCCCATTTAGCCCTCACAAAAGCAAGTTGATGGTTATGTATGCATAATTACAAATGTATTTCAATATGAAAGTCCAGACTCCTATATTGCAAGTCATATAGTGATATACTACATGTACAGCTATATACAAACGTATTGTTATTTTACAACTGTAAAGTAACAATATGTTTTTAAAGTTGAAGACTGAATCATTTCATTGAGATTTATTACTGCACTATATTCCATCTGGAATGGGTCAGGTTACTTGAGTTTATCATGTTAATTCTTGAAAGTACAGAATATTTCTCAATTATATACCAAAAACCCAGATGTCCATATTAAACTGATTATCGAAAACAGTTTAGAAGGTTTTCGAGTCTAATTCCTTAATAGAATTTTCTGGAAATATATATCGATCAAGGATGAGTGTGTGATGGGGTTAATTCCAAGAAGAGAGCGGATGGATGGCATAGGAAGATGATTATTGAAAATAATCACCTTCAAATATTATAGAAAACGTGCCCTGGAAGCGCCTCTCAGGACCTTCAGTCCATTGATATAACACTTGATTCAATGTTTTGTAGACTGATAATAAATAATGTGAGCCTAAATTTGCTACATCTTCAACATGCCTCTGTTTTTATCCATTTCTTATATCAGTTTGAGGACATTTTCATATCAGTGAAGATTTTTTTCAACCCAGGTAGAAAACTTGCATCACATTGTTACTGATTTTATTACATGAAAAAAATTCACCTAGTTTCAGTAAACTAGAAATATGTCCGTAGAACACGAATAAGCCTGACAAGTATAATAAAAAGAGGGCCATGATGGCCCTATATCGCTCACCCAAGTACACTGCCATTCTTATTTATGAAATAATAATTCATATTTACAAAAAAATAAGTTGTTTTTACGAAATAATAATTCATATTTACAAAAAAAATTGGGCAATGCCCACAAACCAGGTATTAAACCTAGGTAGTTGTAACCAAAGCTCTGTTTGTATAATGTATACATGATGATCATTAATGCAGCAAATGTGCCAGAGATGATACATGCATACTCACACTCACACTTAAATTTATTATATATATATGCAACAACTATACACCAAGTTTGATGTCAATACACCCACGCATAGCAAAGATATTAAGTGAAAACTGATTTTTAGATCTTAAGTGACCTTGACCTTGGATGGAACGAACCCAAAAGCAATCTCAAGCGAGCTCTCCACATGTTCTTACTATACACAAAGTTTTGTTACAATATGATCAACGAAACTCAAGTTATTGGGCGGAAACCAAATTGCTTTTTTTAGTAACAGTGACCTTTACCTTTGACGGAACAATCCCAAGTGAGCACTTCACATGTTCTTACTATACACCAAGTTTGGTTGCAATATGATCAACGGAACTCGAGTTATTCGCCGGAAACCAAATAGCTTTTTTTAGTAATGGTGACCTTGACCTTTGAAAGAACGAGTCTAAAAGCAATCCCAAGCAAGCTCTCCACATGTACTTACTATACACCATGTTTGATGTCAATATGATAAACAAAACTCAAGTTATTCGCCAGAAAACAAATTGCTATTTTTAGTAATGGTGACCTTGACCTTTGGCGGACCAAACCCAAAAAGCAATCTCAATTGAGCTCTCCATATGTTCTTACTATACATCAAGTTTGGTTACAATATGATCAACGGAACTCTAGTTATATGCCAGAAACCCCCAGTTTGACGCCCTCCCGCCTATCAGACCGCCCAAAACCTGGTTAAAAAGCTCACCTTGTGCTCAGCTATAAATATCTAAAAACACATAGTGACACAAACGTACATTTTTCTACACATATATAACTGTGTTTTCCTCGCTTCTTTTTGTCTGGATCTGTCAAACAAAGTTTGAAAGTTTGTTAATGAGTGCAGACTACCATGCTCAGCAGTTATTCATTTTAACTAATCACATTGTTTGTATATAATTACAGGTAACACATATCAGTTCTAGAACTTCATGGTTATATAAATACATTCACAAAAATTCATAACAATACCAAAATGGCTGCAGGAGGGGTACCACAGAGGTCATTCAAGGACTCGTTTAGCAAAGCATCTGGTGATGCTGAAGAAGCCTTTTGTGAACCTTGTACCAATATGGGTAAATGGGTTGCTGTGAAGGGATATTGCCAAACATGCCAAGAATATCTATGTGACAACTGCCTAGGAGTACATAAAAACCAAAGGATGACAAGAGGTCACACTATCTTAGACAAGAATAAGATGCCTGGAGGACAAGGACCAAATACCAAACAAGAACTCTGTGTCCAGGTCTGTACAACACACCATCCTGAAATAGTTAAATTTTACTGCAAAGCTCATGATGAACCAGGCTGTGTGGATTGTATGACCCTAAATCATACATTCTGTGAGATAGTTAGGGTAACAGATATTTCAGATGGTTTTCAAGCTACAAATGAGTTCAAGCAGGTACATCAAAAGCTTGATGAATTTCATAAAGCATTAGAAGCAATGAAAGATGCATTAGACGACAACCTGAAGAACCTGGATACAACATACAACAACATCCAACATAAAATTATATCTTTCCGTAAATACATCAATTATTATCTAGACCTGATACAGAAACAAATAACAGATGAAGCTGCAGAAATGAAAAAAACACATGAAACAGAAACAAACAAACTGATTGCAAAGAATGAATCAATGAAATCTGAATTGGAGGACATACTTCAAAAGATACAAAATGACTCAGATGGAAACGTGAATTCAATCTTTGTCATCACCAAACAAGCTCAACAGAGACTAGGTAAAATACAAATTGAGATCACCAACATTAAAAAGTCACAACAACAACTACTACGAGAACAACAACACTATGTGTTTCGTCCTTCTATTGAGATAGAAAAGCTAGTATCAGCCAACACTCCACTGGGAAAGTTGGTAAGAACACCAAACATAAATACAACAGCCTCATACAGAGGAACAATCGATGTGAAGACGAGGACTGATAAGGGAGACCGTCAGATCAATGACTGTACACTTCTTGGGCCAGACAGAATGGTTGTTACTGATGGAATCAATACGAATATAAAGTTGATAGACCTAAGTAAACAAAATGTTACATCAAGCTACAACACATCTGTTCCACCAGGTGGAGTAACTGCAGTTAGTACAAACCAAATAGCAGTTACACTTCCTAAAGAGGGTAGAATACAACAGTTACTGTTGAATGTTGCATCTACATTTACCAAACAACATGAGATACAAGTAAAGAAACATTGCTGTGGTATTGCATACAAGGATGGGAAGTTTGCTGTTACCTATGATACCTATAGCAATACAGGAAGAGTAGAAATCCTAGACATTCATGGTCATGTACTACATACAATACAAGGTAAGGAAGATATACTTAAGTGTCCTGATCGTATTACATTTCAACAAGACAAGGAAACTGTTATTATATCTGCTACCAACAGCTTTAGTGCTGTGACATTTAGTGGACGAATTCTCCATACACAGTACAATTTGGAGGGTATTAGTGGTTTTGTGATTACACCAGGTGGTGTATTGCTTGTATGTATCTATGGGGGAAAACGTATACTTGCTGTATCACCAGACTTCAAGACATGTAAGACCATCATCGACACTGATGTGTACCCTAAGAGCATATCATACTGTGATATCAATCATAGACTGTATATCACTGGCAAAGACTCATTAGACTTGACAAACACAATCAAAGTGTATGATTTGAATGTATAAACTATAAAGTACAGAAACATATACGGTAGCAAAGAAGAGGCTAAAAATATAAACAAACTGATAACTGAAGCCTGATATCCACATTCAGAATTCTGTGTATTTTGTGAGAAATATAAGAAATACCATGATCATTACAAACAACCATCAGTTGAATGGACCAAGAACTTACTGAAGATAAAATGAGAGACCTATCAATGTTTGACAGAAATATTTGTACATTTGCTGTATATAGCCTTAAAATCAAGTTGATAGTAAGAAACAAGTTGATACATTATTTATGATTGTGTCATCACCATTACAAGATAGGACCGACACAAAATTTTAATATCAGCTGTATTAAGATAAGGGGAATAACTCTTGCTGTTGAATCCAAGGTAAAGATTCCGGACACACAGAAACTTCATGTGCAGACGGATATCACCATGACGATGAATGTTACATATAATATACTGATCCAGATTTATGCAACACAAACTTAATGGACCTCTTTGTAAATAATAGTTGTGCAGATTCTTCATGCAACCATGGGAACAGTGTGTTTACACATTTTGAACAGGTATAGTATATTATTTTCTCAAAACAATTATGACAACTGTGAAGATATTTTAAAAATGGTAATGTTGTACATGGCGATGTTGAACAGTTCATTCTCATTTCTGCCCAAGCAGTCAACTCAAGCCAGATATTTCCCTCCACACCAGGATCTATAGTGAAACATTGTAACAAGATTGGTCAATCAGTAGATTTGGTTTTCTGAATCAGTAGATTGCACTTTATACCAGAAAACGATTGTTCATATTTCTCAGAATAGTACATGAGAAGAACAACACAGTAAGTGATGGTATGTTAGCTGGGAGGTTGTGTGCACCTTTAAACCAGATTTACACTCCCAGGTGCTATTTCCCAAATGACTGTTCCAAGGTAGTATACTCGTCATCACTAATCTCACGGTATCACTAACCTCGCGGTATTTGCCGAACTCAACCCACCGATCATAACGAAAAAACTTGGTTGACCAACTTTTTTTCTCATACAAAAAAAGTCTTACCCATCAGTATGAACCGACTTTTGGTAAGCATTTGCTATTTAATGACATTAATGTTTTTAAAACCATTTTCTTTCAAAAAATCATGCATTCCCCTTTAAATGTTTGTATTAATAAAAAAAAATCACGAGTTTAAGGTTCGTCTGTTTTTCACTGCCCCATGCATCATAGGTTTTAGACCACTAAATTATTTCTCTTGTAGTATAGTTGGTTGTGCACAAAACAGTTCAACTAAGTTATCTGAGGCCAATATACTTTGTCTATTTTTAGATTATAATTGAAATACTGCAAGATTAGTGATGACGTCATCCTGTCATCCTGTAAATATGGCGGTGACCCCATATTAATTGTTTTGCTTTTGTGACAAACTTTCAACATTATAACATTAATTTTATGCTGTTAAGAATTTGGATAGGATTGAAATGTATGATCGCTAAGCGCTGGTATTTGATTTTTATTTAAGTTAATTATTTCTTCTTCATTATTCATCAAGTATCGCGAGAATACAGATACATTTGGTGTCTTCATTCATCATTTGTTTGTCCTTCATTTTGCATTTTTAGTTGTTCACATGTGTGCGTTCAGTGATTTCTTGTTGTTAATTTTACTGCCGAATGCAGGGTTTTCCCTGATGCACAAATTTGTGCGTTATGGCGCACATTTTGGCTGAATGACCAGTAAAAATATTCCTAGAGCGCACAAGGGACGCAAACGCAATGCGGGTCGAAACTTGGGTACGAATGCGCTAAAAACGAAAGGAAATAGGTACGAACACGGTAGTCGCTTCGTAAAAATTCCAAACCCAGCAAATCCCTGCATTCTGATTGGCTTTTCCCGAGGCGTGCATGCATGAATGCCCTAATTTCATTGATCACAGACTTTTCCTATCTAAATGTAAGGTAGTCAACATGAACAAGTTGGGTACAATATTTTCTCGAGCAACACATATCGTAGAAGACCACATTCCATGTTTATACGAAATCCGGTATGTTAACCAGTTTGTCTATCCTAATTTCTGTTTAATAGCTCCCTTTAACGTGATAATTTCATCCGAAGCGCGCTCACTCGACATAGTTATCTTCTCTAGCGCGAACTTGGACTGCATAAGCTACTGTTCGCGTTCGCGGAATAATAACTGTTACGAAGAAATTTCATTACATTTAAAGTCAATGTCCAATATGGCTCCTGTTTTGGTCTGAAAATTATTTTCAATGTGTTTTTGGTCGTCAACTAGGTACTATTTTTTGTTGTGTATTTATCCGCGTCTTCAGTCGACGCATTGTGAGGTCAAGATGTGTATTGACTACAAAAACATCATTGGGGGTCGTTTCAAAAGTCTATTTGGAATTATAAGTATTAAAAGAACATTTTTTCGTAATCAGTGGTTGTATTTATTGACTGTATATCACTGGCAAAGACTCATTAGACTTGACAAACACAATCAAAGTGTATGATTTGAATGTATAAACTATAAAGAACAGAAACATATACGGTAGCAAAGAAGAGGCTGAATATAAACAAACTGATAACATTTAGAATTCTGTGTATTTTGTGAGAAATATAAGACGTAATATGATCTTTGCAAACAACCATCAGTTGAATGGACCAAGAACTTACTGAAGATAAAATGAGAGATGTATCAATGTTTGACTGAAATATTTGTATATTTGCTGTATAAAGCCTTAAAATCAATTTGATAGTCAGGAACAAGTTGATAAATTATTTACAAATTAGAAAACTATGATTGTGTCATTACCATTACCATTACAAGACAGGACCGACACAAACCTTTAGTGTCAGTTGTATTAAGGTAAGGGGAATAACTCTTACTGTTGAATCCAAAGTAAAGGTTCCAGACACACAGCAAGTTCTGTGACATGAATGTTACATATACACTGATCCAGATTTAAGCAACACCAACTTAATGGACCACTTTGTACATAAAAGTTGTGCACATTTTGCGTGCAACCATGGGAACAGTGTTTTTACACATTTTGTTCAATTATTTAATATTACATAGTAATGCATATTTTTTGTCTCAAAACAACCATGTCAACTGTAAAGAGAATTTAAAAATTGTGATGTTGTACAAGTGAGAGGTGAAAATGGGAAGATAACTCACATAGTAAGACAGTTAGGGACATACATGTACTATGGCGATGTTAAAACAGTTCATTCTCGTTACTGCCAAAACAGTAAACACAAGCCAGATATTTCCATCCACACCAGGATATAGTGAAACATTGTGAAAAGATTGGTTGATCAGTAGATTTGGTTTTCCAAACCAGAAGATTGGACTTTAAACCAGAAAACTTTTGTTCATATTTCTCAGATTTCATTTCATAGTATACATTGGCTGATTTTGAGAAGAACAACACATAAAGTGATTTTAGGTATAGTGGAAGGCAGGGTGCACCTTTAAACCCAATTGCTATTTTGCTACTGACTGTTCCAAGTTTGCTTTTGTACTTGTTTGCATGTATATGTTTTAAGTTCTTCCGTAGAACAATAATTTCTATGGTAATGACAGTCACGTCACCTTCATACGAAAACTACCTCCATCAACTAAGTGTAACCTACATACTATAGTTACTCAATACTGGTAATAATCTTAACTGCAAAATTAAATTTAAAGGTTTAATAATAGAAATAATGATTCATACTTTGATGAATCTGGATGTGTTGAATACAAAACCAGTGTTCAATACCAAACAACTTGAGTGCTTTCAGCACTTTGATTAATGTCTTCATATGATTTTGGGACGACTTCAAACATAAATATTCTTATATTTCTTGCTGGAATAATGGGGAGTAACTGCAGTTAGTACAGACCAAGTAGCAGTTACACTTACATGTGTGGGTAGAATACAATAGTTGAATGTTAAATCACTTGTGTAAAATAATCAGCCTTCAAAGAACTGAGATGTATATGTGTTTTATAAATGACAAACTCATGTATATTATGCTGGTATCTTTCTTCAACATTTACTTGTATATAACTGCTCTTGTTTCATGTTGATATCTTGATGAAATTTGTAATTTGTTGTAATGTATATATCATGTAAATGTTCTTCTTTTCTAAAAGGCTTGCAGGGAATATTGGGCAATTGCCTTACATAAATACTATAAATACAATCTTTATTATTATCTATGTGTAAGCATCCTATTCTATTATTTTGCAGGACAATATGAGGAACATTAATTCTTATATTAACACTTTATTTTATTTGAGTCACGTTTTAGTAAACTTTCCATTCAGGATTCATCCTGTATACATGTACCTTTAGTATTTTACAACAAATAATCGAAAGCCACATAGTTCAAGTCATTTAAGTACAAGAATAGGTATTTTTGTGAAACTGTGCAGCTTACCAAATGACGATTATGAAACATTGCCTCTTTACTGTATAAACCTTATCATTCCGGCATTGTTTACCATGTTTTATATAAGGTCTAAATTTGGCACTTATATCCTCCACAGTAAAATCGTGTTGTGTCTTAGGCCACCAAACTAAGTTGGTTCGTACATTTAATGAATTATTTTGAAAACTGTAGATTGTATTGTCATATTACACTCCACTGACATGTCACTATTTCATAGTACATGTAGTTACATCTGTTCTGTTCTCATGTAGTCATTATTAATTGTCATTAACCATATATTTGTTTTATCTGTACATATTTCGTCCAGTGGATATGATGTTAATGTATTTAACAAATGAAATAAGGTGTGATCATTTATTTTGGAGCTAAACAAGAACCTATCAGGGTATATGAGACTAGATGGGTCCATTACCAAGATGGTGAAAAAAACACTGTACTGTGATTTAACAGTGTTCACTGAGTCATCTTTTTTGCTTCACATAAATATGTAGAAACTGATAATATTAATGTATATACATGTATAATATTATTGCAATAAACAGATATATACAAATACATCTTGTTTCACTAGTTATTAATGTTTAAGTTGTTAGTTCTTCAAATTCCTTTGTTTATGACACTGCATCTGTGTAACCAGAGCTCACAATCATGTATAAAACATTTGTTTGAGAATGAAAACAAGCCCTAGTTTCACTAATCTAAAGTTAAGATTTTTCGAAACACAATCATCTTTCTTCTTGAAGTAATAAACATTCGCTCCTTAATCTAGTTAACATACCAGCTCTTACAACTGGCTATGCATTCAATAGCTAAAATTATAAGTACTTGAAAATTGGAGTTTGGGATTGACCACTATTGAGATCTTTCGTGTAACCGGGGCATTGTAAAGTGCATGTATGTACTCACGGTTTGCTCAGACAGATTGATTCTGACTAGATCCCTATCAGCTGCCCTAGCAATGGCCGCAACAAGACTAGTCTTCCCCACGCCGGGACTGCCTTCCAGTAACAATGGACGTGACAACTGAAGAGCTCTCAACACACGCTGAGCATTCACACAAGTACCTGGCGCATCTAAGGCATACTGGTGTCGTCTGCTATATTTTTTGTCCCCTGATATCAAAATATAATATTGTAAATCATCATGGGTTTGAGCAGTTATTGAGCCTCAACTGTTAAGGCTCGTTCTCTCCAAAATCTGAGTTACAACCATACCATATAATGTACAAAATCATCATCAATATATAATTCATAATGTAACTAATAACTATGACAAGCATTTTACTCATGCAAACAAAACAATTATCAAACAAGCTGAACACCTGTGCAAAAAAGCAGATATTTAAGTCTTATCTGTGCTATTTTGATAAAGGACCATGTTGGTATCATTCTTGTGAAATAGTAGACAAATTGCACCATTAGTTGCACAGTAGATTGATGTAATGGTAATGCAAATGATTACACCAGGATGGTGGATGGACGAAGACCAAAAGACCACATCTCACCTCAGTCTTCCTCTCAGGTGAGCTAAAATCAGTTGTATGCAGTGTTGAATGTTACACATACACATAAAAGCTGAGTTTCTACTACTTTCAACACAAAAGTACCTCTTTAAAGTCCATTTCCATGACAACCAAGATATATTCAGCAATAATACTGAGAAATTTGTAGATTAAAATACTAAACAGTTCACATTAAGCAGGTTAAAATATCATATAATGAAACTTCTTAAAGATCACTGTTTGTGGACATACCTTTCGGAATACTAAACGGTGGTATACAGAATTCCAGTTCTGTTTCACAGACTTTGGTCACATGACTGTTGTCAAGGAGACAGAGGTCACTTAGGTCATACATCTGGTGTGTCAATGTATTCACTTGTTTGAGAAGGTATGTCACACAATTTCTTCGCAATAAAGGCACAACGTTATCTTTACCCTGGCTGGTTGTACCTGAAACAATTACATATCACACAAGTTTTATAAGCCTTCACAAGCAATGATAGTATGGTACAGAAATTTATTGACAATTAAACATGTCAAGATGTGAAAACATAACAAGTCTATATTATGTATTTATACACTGGTAAACTAGATTGCATTCACTCCTAGATATCAACTAATAACCAGAATCAAATATCACAATAAACACCCATAGGTTGAGGGGGGGCATAATAAACTTTATTTATTGAAGGTAACTCATTAAGATATGCCATAAATCCATACATAAATAAGAGGCATTATAATGCTAAAACAATAAATAATAACAAGTCATTTTCAATCTTTGAAGGAAATTAAAGGATATACTAAGTCAAGGGTCATAGGTCCCCGATAGGAGGGAAAATAAAAATGAACATATATTAAGCCAAAGAATGCTATAAGAGGAAAGAGAAGACCCGGATAGAGGTTTGTCTACATCTGAAACTTACCTGCCCCTAGACCATCCAGAAACACAAGGCATGCACCGTGTATATAAGCTACAGCAGGGTCAAGTTGGTTGCTAGGTGATTCATCAGTTTCCATGGCAATATCGGAATCCACTGTTTTAGAGCATGTATTAATGAACCGAACCCAGGTAAGAATATCTCTGATACTGACCGTACATCTGTAAATATCCCAACATAAAAATAAATTCTGAAGTTTAAAATGTGCAATATTTAGTCCTGAGTAGTATGAGAATACAGGCAAATAAATTCAAAATAAAAATCTTTCTTTGTTAAAATGGATTTTTAATTGCAATGTTGAAAACATATTCTCTACGTTCTACGCATGTTTAAAAACAATATTAGAACTTAACATACAGTAATGTAAGTACACCGATGTACAAAAGCATCAACATACTTCAATACTACGACCATCTCTCAATATACTCTTAAGTACTTGTCTAACTGGTCACACTACATTTTCACCGTTTATCATTTTTGATAGAAATCTTTATTTGCCAATACATGTATTATCGAAAAATTATGTGTGTGTAAAAGATTGACCTTATGAGTAGGAATTATATAAAACCAATTATATTTCACTTTATTTATTTTGAAATATATAACAAGCTACAAATAAACGAATTAGAAAGCATTTCAGTATTGTATACATTTTCATTCCATAGGGGTTTTTTTTCAGAAAAAAACCACATGAATCTTTTCCTATGAAAGACCAAATATCTAATCAACTAGATGGATGGAAATGACTCATGTTACACATTAGTTCTCTCATGATATACTTTATACTAAAAACATAAGGATATTTGTGATAATACAAAATGTTCAAAAGCTCAAATTGCTATAAACTGGAGTAAATGATCTCAGACCAGTTTATTCATACATGACCATACCAAAAAAACATGTGTGTTGCATATTGACAATTGGTATTTCTTGTTTAATGTAAAATTGAGTTTGTACAGCAACATTGGATAGGCCATAACAAGTTGTTCAGGTGGTGCAACCCTACCTTCTCCTGAAAATGATTTGTTTGTTTTTATCCAGTTTTACATTTAAAAAAAAAAGTCAGTCATACATGGCAATCATTTGACCTAACCAGTTTTCCTGGAATTAATTGACAACCAGTACTAACTTGCTCTTACGCAAGCAGCTTCTCCACATGTGGAGGACATGACCGTAGCCAATGTCATGCAAGAACATAACCTGCCTCGCTGCCTAACCCAGGTCCCTGAAAATGGCCCAAAACCATAATACTTTTAATGTGTCTGAGTGGGAATTAATTTTTGGGATAGCATATTAATAGAAAAAGTAATAAATACAAAATAAATTACCTACAAACTTAAATTTTTTATATGGATAGCTTTGCAATAAAGCTTCGAAGACAAACTATAGGCACAAACCTTTTCCCTAATTCATTGTTACTGAACCATTTGACAAAATCCATGATAGCTCTCCCTATACCACTGGTACCATCTTCCTGGTTACATAAATGTATCCCTGTGTGAAGATTATGTTCTATAATGTCAATAAGATCTTGTCTCTGATTGGATGGTGGACACCAGATTTCTGTAAACCTGTTCCGTAAGGCTGGCGACAACTGAGAAAAAAAGGTTCACAGATTATTTCAAATGTATCTTGTTTTACTGTTATATTTCAGCCTTTTTATGGCAGATTTGGGGACAATATTGGGCCCCATTCCCCAAAGAAAAAAGTATATAATTCTCTCCTACTCAGAAATAAAATTCCCCAAATTATTTGAAATTATTTAAAATTTGAGCCTTATATATACGCAAATTTCCCCTATGCAACGGTCCCACTATACTTCCCAAAAAACTAAAAAAAAATGGCTGTATTTATTAAACAAACATTTCGGAAAGAATACTAGTAGTTTGTTCATTTACTTTCCATACATAATGTACCTCAGTAAACGCAAAGATGTTTATTTTCCTAATGTCACTTCCATGGATTCAATCAGCACTAGCTCTACTTTTTTCCAGTTTGAGCGAAGGACAGGCCATAGAAAAATATAAGGGGGCCCTCTTGGCTAAGTGGTATGGTTGCTGAATTCTTATCACTTGTCTTTCAACGCAGCAGGTTCGAATCCCTTATGGGATGAAGAATGTATGTGAGGAAGCTACCAAGCCGGCTTACTGAAGGTAAGTGCTTCTATCCGGGTGCCCACCTAGGTCCATAAATGCAGGAATGGGCAACTGGGGTCATCCTCCACCCCTATAGCTGGAAAAGTCAATAGACGACCCTAGATGTTTATGTGACTTAATGCCCCATAACAAAAAGAACATAAATGACCAGTCAAAGATCACAGTAAATAAACATGCCACCAATATTTTGCAACAATGCATCCATTTAATGATAAATCAATTCAACAGCAAAATAACAACTGCAGATGATCATAAATATAAACTAGGAACAAATCCTAATTTCATAAATCAGAATACAAATATTACCTCCTTCTTGCCAAAATCTCCTCCCGGATTCATAGTAGCAAATACATGGAAACCATCCTTAGCAACCACTTGTTCAACCTCATTCTGGTTACCATCCCCGCCTCCTTTTTCAGCCAATAGAATCGTCCGTTCAAGTTCAAGGACACTATTCAATCTCTCAAGGACACTGTCATCAGCCAATGAGATTTCATCGATAAGAAACATTGCACCTTCCTTCATGGCTTGAACCAGAGGTCCATCAACCCATTCAAATAATTTGTCCTTGTTGTCTTCCTAATTTGGTAAATAAATTTCATCATTACAGTAAAACTCTCAAAAATAACATCTCAAAAGTAAGACCACCTAAATAATAAGACCATGTCTTTGTGGACCAGTGTATTTACACTCAATAATCAACCACCTAAAAATTGAGACCAACTTTCTGTGGGAACTCGGCACAGAAGCCAGTGTAAGATTCTTATATTTTTCTTGGATCATGTTTTGTATATCATGTATTATCTAAATAGGATGTTCCCACATCTACAATATCTACCTTACCTCCCCTTCTTCTTAATCATCAGCAATTTTGATGTCGTTATAGGAATAATTTCCAAATGTGTGATAATCAGGGGTGAGAATGCTTTCAAGCAAAAATCCCTGAACTATATGCCAAGGGGGGCGCACTAGGCCTCTTGGCAGGTACAGGGCAGAGATTTGGTGGGGGTAAATCTCCTGGGTTTGAAGCATTTTAATGTGGGACTATCTATTGTTCCCCCACTGTATCTGATGTGATATAAGAAATAATACAACTGGAATAATCATATCAAAGGACTGAATGTTTTCAAGGTAAGACTGCACGTATTCCATATTATTGTATTAGAAATTAATAAGTGACTATTTTGGTAAACTCATTTGCCAAAAATGACACAAATAATTAAGAAAAGCCGTTTATGTCAAGAATCCCGCCATTTCACAATTGATATATATATATCCCCGACAAATCAGCCATTATACTCATTAAATCTATTACAAATCAAGAGGATTTCACATGTACTATTTTCTTGAGGCGGTACTTCGAGTAGACCATCCGGTTGATGATGATAGCAATGAGATGCTAAAGCGCCTCAATAAGAGACCGTAGAACTTACCTCTGAATGTGATCTTACAGGTCGAAGGCCGCCCAGAAAATCTGTACTTTCTGTATGTAGATGACAATTGATGCTATGTAACATAGTGTTGTATAGTGTAGCATACAGCTGACATACTGTTGTCTTACCACATCTATAATATAAAATATACGAACGATGCAAAAACAAGTTATAGATGTAAATAAAAATAGACGTAATGGTTTACCTGTATGTTTCTAAAAATAGATCTCCACTATTCAGCCAGCTGCAGCAATTCTTTCAGTTTTTGGGGAAGTATGACGGGTCATTTTGATAGGGGAAATTTGCATCATGAATCACCAAATCTGGGTATTCATAAGCTAACCTTTTAAATAATTTCACTGAAGGGGAAATTTTCTTTCTATGTAGGGGAAAAATATATACTTTTTTCTAAGGGGAATGGGGGCCTAATATCGGGCTCATCTGAATGTAAAATGGACTACAGTCAGTATTGTTGTTACGTTGGCTAAAAATCTTTAATAAGATCCATTACCATGTATCACTGATGATAACAATTCTTGTTTTATCATGTTACAAACACACAAAACTTGTAAAAACACCAGTTTGTTAAAAATACTGAAAGTTCTTTTAATTTCATGATAATACAAACTTCATTTTTCAACAAATACTAAGGAATATGTTATTAGTGTATTCTTTGATTATATATATTTATTGATGTTTTTATGGTATATGAAGTACATTCTTCATGTTTGTTTAGGTAACAAATGAGCAAAAATATGAGCATAAAATAACTTTAAAATAATGGAAGTTATAACAAATAACAAGTTTCCCATATGGGCGACGCCTCCATAGTCATATTAGATTTTTGGAGGATAGTGCATGATACAGGAGATGCCCCAGTTCCAGAAGGACCCCTGGTTCTTT
Organism: Mactromeris polynyma; assembly: GCA_032209605.1. NCBI lineage: Eukaryota > Metazoa > Mollusca > Bivalvia > Venerida > Mactridae > Mactromeris > Mactromeris polynyma. The sequence goes on from JASFXZ010000005.1 coordinate 5,370,371, forward strand.
TACGTGCTTGATGCAAAGCACCATACACAGGACCTCGGTCCGAAAGACTGTTAGTACCGTCAGTGATGGAGCGGGGAATCGAACCTGCGATCCCTGGATGACAAGTCCAGCACGTTACCACTGGACCACGGATCCGCTACAAATGACTCTTTGGTCCCTTACAATTATAGTCCCTTTGCTTTCTATTGAAAATGTTTTCAACACATATTGAGAGAATGATAATAACACGTAAGGTATGGGTCACGGTTTGCCACCAGCAAAACAGTAGACAGCTACATAGTTAAATGGCCACATGAAGGTTTTGCAGAAAAATATGTTTCTCATATTCCACACAGCACTCAACAAAGTTTATTGTTTATTTTACTGCCAAACGTAGGCTGTCCCCCCCCCGGACTGATTTTATTTTTATTAAGTCAGGTTTTTGTGTATTTAACCTTTTATAAAAGAATCTTTACTCTTACATCACCTATGTAATAATAATAAACACCAGCCACAGCAGAAAAGTTATTTTTATAAGCAAAACTACCATAACCTTATTTTCGTAGATTTGGTATTTATTGAGCCTATTTTCCCAATTGAATCGGCACAAGAAAAAAGATGGTCAAATGTGGAATGGGGCAAATAGAGATAACCCATTACCTCCGGACCACCCATAGTTGCAACCCCAGTAAAGTGTATATATACACCAGCCTTCCATATAATACTACAAGCTGGGTTAAAAATATGCATATTACTAAATATTTTCATTTTTCATTATTTTTTATAACAGACAAAAAAACTTGTATATTTCAATATTTTGTTATGGTTAATTACATATCGAATCAGATATATTTAAAATCTGACAAAAATATAGTACTGGTGATTTTTTAAAGATGCTTAACTTATTTTAATACACCTTGAATAGTGGAGATCTATTTTTAGAAACATACAGGTAAACCATTAGGTCTATTTTTAGAAGTATGAACTATTTTTAGTTCAACAGAAATGATTGCATAGTTAATGTAAGCTGAACATGCACAAAAATACACATAGAACTAGTTAAAATTGCAATACTAGGAATCACTGAAATATATATTTTATCGAAATAAACTGAAAATGAAAGTGATCAAAATCAATGAGAAACCAAAAATAAATCTTGCTATCACACTGTATAAGTGTCAAAAAGTTCATGAATTGACAATTCCAGACATTACATGAGTGTAAATGTTTGCGAATCTCCGAAATAACTCTGATCATAATATCTACACGTCATAACAATCATTATTATACAATCAATGTTAGGGCAGGCAGTGTTTTGGATGTGACTCCATGTGGCACCGGACTCCTCGTATCAGCTACACATTGCGTAGATAAAACTATACTTCAGTGAATGTGGAAATTTATGCAGCGGAAAATGTTTGCGAATTTTGTGCATTCGAGAAATTTGCAAATTTGACCACTTCATACTTTACAACTTATACACTATAATAATTATATTGGTGACAAGGTACAATACAAGACAAAAAAATTGTTGAGAAAATTTCTGAAAAAAATACAGAAAACAACCTTTAACAGGTTTATCTAGCTAATGCATGCAGTTCAGACTTTAAACTAGTATTTTGTTCACTGACTGTCACACAAGTTCTTCCAACTAACACTGATCAATCAATCTCGTTGACTGATTTCTTGGTTAAAAACCTAATTTAAGGATAGAGAAGACCGTCAAAGAATCTCACCCAGTCGGAGATTCAAACCAACGACCATGGATCTGAAGTACCCCATGCTAACATAAGACCAACTGATCTGGTAAGCTGAATCAGCAGAGAACTCATAGGTCATAGGTTTGTACCCTTGGTGACCTATTTGTTCTCCATGACAGTATGACTGAAGACCCATAAATGACTGCAAATATGGTCGAACAAGTGCCCTTCATAACATCTAACTTTTCCTAATTAATCCAGATGAAAGCACCATTTCTATTCCAGGGATTTCCCGGAAGCAGGTTTTCTGCGTTATCAACACAATTTTTTAAAGTAAAATGTCCCTTCGTTGTATGTACCCCCCCCCCCCCCCCCCCTCCCGGTCCCTTTGTATTGTTTTTGTTGTCCCTTCACTGTTTGTGGCCCTGGTCACTTAGAATTGTTTTTGTTGTCCCTTCACTGTTTGTGACCCCTGGCCCCTTTGTATTGTTTTTGTTGTCCCTTCACTGTTTGTGCCCCCTGGTCCCTTAGTATTGGTTTTGCTGTCCCTTCACTGTTTGTGGCCCTGGCCCATTTGTATTGTTTTAGCTGTCCCTTCACTGTTTGTGCCCCGTAGTCCCTTAGTATTGGTTTTGTTGTCCCTTCACTGTTTGTGCCCCCTGGTCCCTTTGTATTGTTTTTGCTGTCCCTTCACTGTATGTGACCCTGGTCCCTTTGTATTGTTTTTGCTGTCCCTTCACTGTATGTGCCCCCTGGTCCCTTTGTATTGTTATTGTTGTCCCTTCACTGTTTCTTTTTCACCACTTTAAATGCAATTACAACAAACTTGTATGTATTTTAACCATAATGCATTGAATATTAGCAAAAAAAGACATGTTCTTGTGCAATTTAAAGGTACACATTTTTTTTTGGACAAAATATCGTATAAATATGAGAAAATCGATGGAAACTACCTTCATACAGATGTACTCTACAACACTGCAATGTCACTTTTCTTATATGTTTCCAAAAACCACAAATTCAGGCATCTGATACCATTGTTTTCTATCCTGACCTACGTGCTGAGTTAGCGCCAGCATAGAAAATACCTGCATCGAATTTTGTTTTGCAGTTCTGGGACCATTTTTAAGAAAAATTGTGATGCATTGTTTTAGAGTATGTCTGTGTAAAGGCTTTAACAAGCCATTTTCTCAAAAAAATTACGTAGCATGTTTTGATAGAGAAATCAGACTATCTATCTTTAATACTCAAAAATTATAAATTAACAGAAAGACATTATAAAATTCGAAATAAAAAAGAATGGTCAAATGTGGAATGGGAGAAACATAGGATAACCCATTGCCTCCGGACCACCCCAATAATGTATTTGAAGATAAACATCTATATACAACAATCTCTCTATTATACAAAGACTAAGGCTTCATAAATGCATACAGCTGTTTATCTTCATTTCAAAATTATCTTTTATCCAGGTTTGTTCAATGTTTCATATTGACATTTTGTAGTTGTTAAATACAACTAAAACCAATATTTTATTATATAATTCAAAAATGTAAAATTGCTAATTAATTACTTATAAAAACAAAATCTTTATAAATTATTAGATAGTTCATGATCTATATTTAGACACAATGGATTTTCCAATATGTCTATGTTTAGAAGTAATACAGTTCAGCTGTCAATAGGAGAATATTTATGTTATCAATTGTACAATTAATGTTAAATGATTTAAACAGACAATATTGACATGCTACATGAACGTATGATACATTTATGTCAGTGAGAGATAAGTTTAGACTATATTTGCATGCAGTACAAAAAAATAACAGAATTGACAAGGCACATTAAAATCCTAAGTAAAACGGCAGTAATATAATATAACTGTGTCACTATTTGGCCTCCATCCTGAAAGCTTTAGACATCAAATATTATCAATAATATACACCCATTCCTTCTTAATTAACTCAAAGTAAATCAATGACTCCAATGAAAAAAGATTGTCAAATGTGAAATGGGAGCAAGTAGTGATAACTAGTCCCTTCACTGTATGTGCCCCCTGGTCCCTTAGTATTGTTTTTGTTGTCCCTTCACTGTTTGTGGCCCTGGCCCCTTTGTATTGTTTTAGCTGTCCCTTCACTGTTTGTGCCCCGTAGTCCCTTAGTATTGGTTTTGTTGTCCCTTCACTGTTTGTGCCCCCTGGTCCCTTTGTATTGTTTTTGCTGTCCCTTCACTGTATGTGACCCTGGTCCCTTTGTATTGTTTTTGCTGTCCCTTCACTGTATGTGCCCCCTGGTCCCTTTGTATTGTTGTTGTTGTCCCTTCACTGTTTCTTTTTCACCACTTTAAATGCAATTACAACAAACTTGTATGTATTTTAACCATAATGCATTGAATATTAGCAAAAAAAGACATGTTCTTGTGCAATTTAAAGGTACACATGTTTTTTTTAGGACAAAATATTGTATAAATATGAGAAAATCGATGGAAACTACCTTCATACAGATGTACTCTACAACACTGCAATGTCACTTTTCTTATATGTTTCCAAAAACCACAAATTCAGGCATCTGATACCATTGTTTTCTATCCTGACTTACGTGCTGAGTTAGCGCCAGCATAGAAAATACCTGCATCGAATTTTGTTTTGCAGTTCTGGGACCATTTTTAAGAAAAATTGTGATGCATTGTTTTAGAGTTTGTCTGTGTAAAGGCTTTAACAAGCCATTTTCTCAAAAAAATTACGTAGCATGTTTTGATAGAGAAATCAGACTATTTATCTTTAATACTCAAACATTATAAATTAACAGAAAGACATTATAAAATTCGAAATAAAAAAAGAATGGTCAAATGTGGAATGGGAGAAACATAGGATAACCCATTGCCTCCGGACCACCCCAATAATGTTTTTGAAGATAAACATCTATATACAACAATCTCTCTATTATACAAAGACTAAGGCTTCATAAATGCATACAGCTGTTTATCTTCATTTCAAAATTATCTTTTATCCAGGTTTGTTCAATGTTTCATATTGACATTTTGTAGTTGTTAAATACAACTAAAACCAATATTTTATTATATAATTCAAAAATGTAAAATTGCTAATAAATTACTTATAAAAACAAAATCTTTATAAATTATTAGATAGTTCATGATCTATATTTAGACACAATGGATTTTCCAATATGTCTATGTTTAGAAGTAATACAGTTCAGCTGTCAATAGGAGAATATTTATGTTATCAATTGTACAATTAATGTTAAATGATTTAAACAGACAATATTGACATGCTACATGAACGTATGATACATTTATGTCAGTGAGAGATAAGTTTAGACTAGACTTGCATGCAGTACAAAAAAATAACAGAATTGACAAGGCACATTAAAATCCTAAGTAAAACGGCAGTAATATAATATTACTGTGTCACTATTTGGCCTCCATCCTGAAAGCTTTAGACATCAAATATTATCAATAATATACACCCATTCCTTCTTAATTAACTCAAAGTAAATCAATGACTCCAATGAAAAAAGATGGTCAAATGTGGAATGGGAGCAAGTAGTGATAACTAGTCCCTTCACTGTATGTGCCCCCTGGTCCATTAGTATTGTTTTTGTTGTCCCTTCACTGTTTGTGGCCCTGGTCCCTTTGTATTGTTTTTGTTGTCCTTCACTGTTTGTGCCCCCTGGTCCCTTTGTATTGTTTTTGCTGTTCCTTCACTGTTTGTGGCCCCGGTCCATTTGTATTGTTTTTGCTGTCCTTTCACTGTTTGTGCCCCCTAGTCCCTTTGTATTGTTTATGTTGTCCTTTCACTGTTTGTGCCCCCTTGTCCCTTTGTATTGTTTTTGCTGTCGCTTCACTGTTTGTGCCCCCTGGTCCCTTTGTATTGTTTTTGCTGTCCTTTCACTGTTTGTGCCCCCTGGTCCCTTTGTATTGTTTTTGCTGTCCTTTCACTGTTTGTGCCCCTCGTTCCTTTGTATTGTTTTTGTTGTCCCTTCACTGTTTGTGCCCCTGGTCCCTTTGTATTGTTTTTGCTGTCCCTTCACTGTATGTGACCCTGGTCCCTTTGTATTGTTTTTGCTGTCCCTTCACTGTTTGTGCCCCCTGGTCCATGTGGTATTGTTTTTGCTGTCCCTTCACTGTTTGTGGCCCTGGTCCCTTTGTATTGTGTTTGCTGTCCCTTCACCGTTTGTGGCCCTGGTCCCTTTGTATTGTTTTTGCTGTCCCTTCACTGTTTGTGCCCCCTGGTCCCTTTGTATTGTTTTGCTGTCCCTTCATTGTATGTGCCCCCTGGTCCCTTTGTATTGTTTTTGCTGTCCCTTCACTGTATGTGCCCCCTGGTCCATGTGGTATTGTTTTTGCTGTCCCTTCACTGTTTGTGGCCCTGGTCCCTTTGTATTGTTTTTGCTGTCCCTTCACCGTTTGTGGCCCTGGTCCCTTTGTATTGTTTTTGCTGTCCCTTCACTGTTTGTGCCCCCTGGTCCCTTTGTATTGTTTTTGCTGTCCCTTCACTGTTTGTGCCCCCTGGTCCCTTTGTATTGTTTTTACTGTCCCTTCACTGTATGTGCCCCCTGGTCCCTTTGTATTGTTTTTGCTGTCCCTTCACTGTATGTGCCCCCTGGTCCATGTGGTATTGTTTTTGCTGTCCCTTTACTGTTTGTGGCTCTGGTCCCTTTGTATTGTGTTTGCTGTCCCTTCACTGTTTGTGCCCCCTAGTCCCTTTGTATTGTTTTTGCTGTCCCTTCACTGTATGTGCCCCCTGGTCAATGTGGTATTGTTGTTGTTGTCCCTTCACTGTTTTTTTTTCACCACTTTAAATGCAATTACAACAAACTTGTATGTATTTTAACCATAATGCATTGAATAATAGCAAAAAAAGACATGTTCTTGTGCAATTTAAAGGTACACTTTTTTTCATGGACAAAATATCATATAAATATGAGAAAATTGATGGAAACTACCTTCATACAGAATAATGTACTCTACAACACTGCATTGTCACTTTTCTTATATGTTTCCCAAAACCACAAATTCAGGCATCTGATACCATTGTTTTCTATCCTGACTTACGTGCTGAGTTAGCGCAAGCATAGAAAATACCTGCATCGAATTTTGTTTGGCAGTTCTGGGACCACTTTTAAGAAAAACTATGATGCAGTGTTTTAGAGTATGTCTTTGTAAAGGCTTTAACCAGCCATTTTCTCAAAAATATTACGTAGCATGTTTTGATAGAGAAATCAGACTATTTATCTTTAATCCTCAAATATTATAAATTAACAGAAAGAAATTATAAAATTCAAATAAAAAAAGAATGGTCAAATGTGGAATGGGAGAAACATAGGATAACCCATTGCCTCCGGACCACCCCAATAATGTTGGTGAAGTCAAACATCTATATACAACAATCTCTCTATTATACAAAGACTAAGGCTTCATACATGCATACAGCCATTCATCTTTATTTCAAAATTATCTTTTATTCAGGTTTGATCAATGATTCATATTGACATTTTGTAGTTGTTAAATAAAACTAAAACCAATATTTTATTATATAATTCAAAAATGTAAAATTGCTCATTAGTTACACATTAAAATAAAATCTTTACAAATTGTTAGATAGTTCATGATCTATATTTAGATACAATGGATTTTCCAATAGTCTATTTTTAGAAGTAATACAGTTCAGCTGTCAATACGAGAATATTTATGTAATCAATTGTACAATTAATGTTAAATGATTTAAACAGACAATATTGACACGTTACATGAACGTATGATACATTTATGTCAGTGAGAGATTAGTTTAGACTTCCATGCAGTACAAAAAAATAACAGAATTGACAAGGCACATTAAAATCCTAAGTAAAACAGCAGTAAAATAATATTACTGTGTCACTATATGGCTTCCACCATGAAAGCTTTAGACATCAAATATTATCAATAATATACCCCCATTCCTTCTTAATTAACTCAAAGTAAATCAATGACTCCAATGAAAAAAAGATGTTCAAATGTGGAATATGGGAGCAGGTAGTGATAACTAGTCCCTTCACTGTTTGTGCCCCCTGGTCCCTTTGTATTGTTTTTGCTGTCCCTTCACTGTTTGTGCCCCCTGGTTCCTTTGTATTGTTTTTGCAGTCCCTTCACTGTTTGTGCCCCCTGGTCCCTTTGTATTGTTTTTTGCTGTCCCTTCACTGTTTGTGGCCCTGGTCCCTTTGTATTGTTTTTGAAGTCCCTTCACTGTTTGTGCCCCCTGGTCCCTTTGTATTGTTTTTTGCTGTTCCGTCACTGTTTGTGCCCCCTGGTTCCTTTGTATTGTTTTTGTTGTCCCTTCACTGTTTGTGCCCCTGGTCCCTTTGTGTTGTTTTTGCTGTCCACCCTGTGTTTGTGCCCCCTGGTCCATGTGGTATTGTTTTGTTGTCCCTTCACTGATGTGCACTCTGGTCCATGTGGTATTGTTTTTGCTGTCCCTTCACTGTTTGTGCCCTCTGGTCCATGTTGTATTATTTTGTTGTCCCTTCACAGTTTGTCCCCTCTGGTCCATGTGGTATTGTTTTTGCTGTCCTTTCACTGTATGTGCCCTCTGGACAACGTGGTACTGTTTTTGCTGTCCCTTCACTGTTTGTGCCCTCTGGACAATGTGGTATTGTTTTTGCTGTCCCTTCACTGTTTGTGCCCTCTGGACATGTGGTATTGTTTTTGTTGTCCCTTCACTGTTTGTGCCCCCTGGTCCATGTGGTATTGTTTTTGCTGTCCCTTCACTGTTTGTGCCCTCTGGTCAATGTGGTATTGTTTTTGTTGTCCCTTCACTGTTTGTGCCCTCTGGTCAATGTGGTATTGTTTTTGTTGTCCCTTCACTGTTTGTGCCCTCTGGTCAATGTGGTATTGTTTTTATTGTCCCTTCACTGTTTGTGCCCTCTGGACAATGTGGTATTGTTTTTGTTGTCCCTTCACTGTTTGTGCCCTGTGGTCCCTTTGTATTGTTTGTGTTGTCCCTTCACTGTATGTGCCCCCTGGTCCCTTTGTATTGTTTTGTTGTTGCTTCACTGTATGTGTCCCCTGGTCCTTTTGTATTGTTTTTGATGTCCCTTCACTGTATGTGCCCCCTGGTCCCTTTGTATTGTTTTGTTGTTCCTTCACTGTATGTGCCCCCTGGTCCCTTTGTATTGTTTTGTTGTTCCTTCACTGTATGTGCCCCCTGGTCCCTTTGTATTGTTTTTGTTGTCCCTTCACTGTATGTGCCCCCTGGTCCCTTTATTGTTTTTGCTGTCCCTTCACTGTTTGTGCCCCCTGGTCCCTTTGTATTGTTTTGTTGTTCCTTCACTGTATGTGCCCCCTGGTCAATGTGGTATTGTTTTTGTTGTCCCTTCACTGTTTGTGCCCTCTGGTTAATGTGGTATTGTTTTTGTTGTCCCTTCACTGTTTGTGCCCTCTGGTCAATGTGGTATTGTTTTTGTTGTCCCTTCACTGTTTGTGCCCTCTGGTCAATGTGGTATTGTTTTTGCTGTCCCTACACTGTTTGTGCCCTCTGGTCCCTTTGTATTGTTTTTGTTGTCCCTTCACTGTATGTGCCCCCTGGTCCCTTTGTATTGTTTGTGTTGTCCCTTCACTGTATGTGCCACCTGGTCAATGTGGTATTGTTGTTGTTGTCCCTTTACTGTTTGTGCTCTCTGTTCCCTTTGTATTGGTGTTGTTGTCCCTTCACTGTTTGTGCCCTCTGGTCAATGTGGTATTGTTTTTGTTGTCCCTTCACTGTTTGTGCCCTCTGGTCAATGTGGTATTGTTTTTGTTGTCCCTTCACTGTTTGTGCCCTCTGGTCAATGTGGTATTGTTTTTGTTGTACCTTCACTGTTTGTGCCCTCTGGTCAATGTGGTATTGTTTTTGTTGTCCCTTCACTGTTTGTGCCCTCTGGTCAATGTGGTATTGTTTTTGTTGTCCCTTCACCGTTTGCGCCCTCTGGTCAATGTGGTATTGTTTTTGTTGTCCCTTCACTGTTTGTGCTCTCTGGTCAATGTGGTATTGCTTTTGTTGTCCCTTCACTGTTTGTGCCCTCTGGTCAATGTGGTATTGTTTTTGCTGTCCCTACACTGTTTGTGCCCTCTGGTCGCTTTATATTGTTTTTTGCTGTCCCTTCACTGTTTGTGGCCCTGGTCCCTTTGTATTGTTTTTGAAGTCCCTTCACTGTTTGTGCCCCCTGGTCCCTTTGTATTGTTTTTTGCTGTTCCGTCACTGTTTGTGCCCCCTGGTTCCTTTGTATTGTTTTTGTTGTCCCTTCACTGTTTGTGCCCCTGGTCCCTTTGTATTGGTGTTGTTGTCCCTTCACTGTTTGTGCCCTCTGGTCAATGTGGTATTGTTTTTGTTGTCCCTTCACTGTTTGTGCCCTCTGGTCAATGTGGTATTGTTTTTGTTGTCCCTTCACTGTTTGTGCCCTCTGGTCAATGTGGTATTGTTTTTGTTGTCCCTTCACTGTGTGTGCCCTCTGGTTAATGTGGTATTGTTTTTGTTGTCCCTTCACTGTCTGTGCCCTCTGGTCCATTTGTATTGTTTTGTTGTCCCTTCACTGTTTGTGCTCTCTGGTCCCTTTGTATTGTTTTTGTTGTCCCTTCACTGTATGTGCCCCCTGGTCAATGTGGTATTGTTTTTGTTGTCCCTTCACTGTATGTGCCCCCTGGTCAATGTGGTATTGTTGTTGTTGTCCCTTCACTGTTTCTTTTTCACCACTTTAAATGCAATTACAACAAACTTGTATGTAGTTTAACCATAATGCATTGAATATTAGCAAAAAAAGACATGTTCTTGTGCAATTTAAAGGTACACATTTTTTTTTGGGACAAAATATCGTATAAATATGAGAAAATTGATGGCAATTACCTTCATACAGATGTACTCTACAACACTGCATTGTCACTTTTCTTATATGTTTCCCTAAACCACAAATTCAGGCATCTGATACCATTGTTTTCTATCCTGACCTACGTGCTGAGTTAGCGCAAGCATAGAAAATACCTGCATTGAATTTTGTTTTGCAGTTCTGGGACCATTTTTAAGAAATATTATGATGCAGTGTTTTAGAGTATGTCTGTGTAAAGGCTTTAACAAGCCATTTTCTCAAAAATATTACATAGCATATTTTGATAGAAAATCTATCTTTAATCCTCAAATATTATAAATTAACAGAAAGAAATTATAATATTCGAAATAAAAAAAGAATGGTCAAATGTGGAATGGGAGAAACATAGGATAACCCATTGCCTCCGGACCACCCCAATAATATTGGTGAAGTCAAACATCTATATACAACAACCTCTCTATTATACTAAGACTAAGGCTTCATACTTGCATACAGCCGTTTATCTTTATTTCAAAATTATATTTTATCCAGGTTTGATCAATAACTCATATTGACATTTTGTAGTTGTTAAATACAACTAAAACCAATATTTTATTATATAATTCATAAATGTACAATTGCTAATTAGTTACACATAAAAACAAAATATTTACAAATTATTAGATAGTTCATGATCTATATTTAGACACAATGGATTTTCCAATATGTCTATGTTCAGAAGTAATACAGTTCAGCTGTCAATACGAGAATATTTATGTAATCAATTGTACAATTAATGTTAAATGATTTAAACAGACAATATTGACATGTTACATGAACGTATGATACATTTATGTCAGAGAGAGATTAGTTTAGACTTGCATGCTGTACAAAAAAATAAAAGAATTGACAAGGCACATTAAAATCCTAAGTATATATTACTCTGTCACTTATTTGGACTTGCATCAGGAAAGCTTTAGACATCAAATATGATCAATAATATACACCCATTCCTTCTTAATTAACTCAAAGTAAATCAATGACTACAAAGAAAAAAAGATGGTCAAATGTGGAATGGGAGCAAGTAGTGATAACCCATTACCTCCGGACCACCCAACAATGTCTGTATTACAAATCTATATATATAAACCAGCCTTCTATCTTACACTAAGATGACGGTTCAAAACTTGCATATAATTACAAATCTTCCACTTTATTCTACCTTGTATTTTAAATGGATGAATGTTATGTACTAAGGTTAAGAGATGGTTAAATGCAAGAGTACCCTTATGCACATGAACAATTGTGAAACTGTAGCAAAATGGATTTTTCCTTCATACTCACCAATTCACAAATCAACGACAATCTATTCATAGACACAAATCTTCAAACAGCTAATTTATAATCTTATAATACAGGTAGAAAAACAACTAGAGCTTAATGATCGAAGATTTTACAAATGTATCTTAAACATGTCTAACAGAGTAGTATCCCCTGAATAATGTACCGCTAGGGAGGTGATCCTACCCTTACACATCTATGATTGAATGGTAAAATCCTCAGTACAAGTGTACCATAATCAGATTTCGGAACAGGGTTCTATTGAATAGTGTTGTACAGTGTAGCAAACAACTGACTTATTGTTGTCTTACCACATCAATAATATAAAACACACAAATGATGTAGTACAAGTTAAGAAGCTAGCCCTCTATTCATGTGGATTCACAATTGTGCTAGAGGGGTCCGGGGGCATGCCCCCCGAAAATGTTGAAAACAATAGTGCAATCTGGTGCATTCTGGGCGTTCTGAGAACCTTTATTTAGTACTGGAAAATGGACAGTTTTAGGATCATCAATCAACAAATAAACCCTTTACTCGGCAGATTTTTTTCTCTAAAATAGCAAACAAATACAACCCCGATTATGTTAATAATACTCAGATTGTCTAACAGAAGTCTAATTTTCTGTCCTTTTTGTCAGCGAACTGTATTATTACATTTTCAATGTCCATATGTCTGTATGGTAGGTTGTTAGTGCCACCGGTATAAATTGGGTAAACGGAAAATTCTTGCGTCAATATCCCAGCTTGATTTCTGAGGATTTTTAATGCGGAAGGGGGGTCCTCAAGGGCTTTTTAGTATAGAAACGGCAAGGAACGTTTGATATGAGCATGTAGACTAGTCAAGTACGCATACTGCAACTTTGGCTGAATTTTTTATATTTTTTTTGTCAGAATCATGTGGATTCAGCCTCGTACTCGCGTATAGGCAGCTACGCCCCTGTCTTGCTAGCAAAGGTCTAGTTTAAGCGTAACTGGACACAGTCAGAATTATGAACACATCATATGTTAGAATTGACTATTATAATACTGTATAAGTGTCGAAAAGTTTGTGAATTGCTGATTCCAGACATTTCGCGTGCGTAAATGTTAGCGATTTCCCGAAATTACTCTGATCATAATATCTACACATTGTAACAATCATTATTATATAATCGATTGTAGGACAGGCAGTGCTTTGGATGTGACTCATGGAGCACCGGACTCCAAATGTCTCGGTCAGTCGGAGATTCAAACCCACGACCACTGGATCAGAAGTCCCTCACTCTAACAGAAGACCAACTCCTTAGTGCGATTAGTCATAGACACAGTATAGTCTGTTTCAATATAGTTCAACATTGCTTATTGCATAAGTCGTTAACTCACACATCTATGTTAATAAACTTGTTACATAGCGATTTATCTGATTAAAACAATAGAAATGTTCACGACTGATACATAAAACCAAAAAAATCTTCTTTATACCAACACCGAACAATTTCCTGTGGTGATGAATAACAACACTACTTACTGGATAAATCTTGAAATACACTATACAAAATGTTAACCAATTTGCTTCAAAGTAACACATACTTTTAAATTGAAGAGAAATTGTGCGAAATTGCCTTGGTGGTTAAAGTAAGATTTGATTGGTTTACAAAACACTGAATATGCAAATAGCAAAACCATGTTACTACGGCTGCGCCAAAAAAGAATGGTCAAATGTGGAATGGGGAAACATAGGATAACCCATTGCCTCCGGACCACCCCAACAATGATAACAAAGTCAAACTTCTATATACAACAACCTTTCTATTATACAAAGGCTAAGGCTTTATAAATGCATACAGCTGTTTATCTGCATTTCAAAATTATCTTTTATCCAGGTTTGTTCAATGTTTCATATTAACATTTTGTAGTTGTTAAATACAACTCAAACCAATATTTTATTATATAATTCAAAAATGTATAATTGCCAATTAGTTACACATGAAAACAAAATCTTTACAAATTGTTAGATAGTTCATGATCTATATTTAGACACAATGGATTTTCCAATATGTCTATTTTTAGAAGTAATACAGTTCAGCTGTCAATACGAGAACATTTGTGTAATCAAATGTACAGTTAATGTTAAATGATTTAAACAGACAATATTGACATGAAACAGGAGCGTTTGATGCATTTATGTCAGTGAGAGATTAGTTTAGACTTGCATGCTAAATACAAAACAATAACAGAATTGACAAGTCACATTAAAATCCTAAGTAAAACGGCAGTAATATAATATTACTCTGTCACTTATTTAGACTTCCGTCATGAAAGCTTTAGACATCAAATATTATCAATATTATACACCCATTCCTTCTTAATTAACTCAAAGTAAATCAATGACAACAATAGGGCTGTGTATCGCCAGACAAAGGGCGATCCGATTCGAATCGCGATCTTTGACTTGCGATCCATGAATCGATTCACGATTCACTAGGTATATAGCAATACACATATGAAAGTATAAATGAATAAATTAAAAATACTTAAAACCTCATTTTTAATGTTTTATGCTACAAAACATTTAAAAACAGTCTTCATTTACAGAATACAGAATAAATTTTGGAAGTAAACGATGCTGGTGCATTTCTGTACCGTGGATTTGAAGATGCCATGTTGACATTTACTGCACTCTGCAGACGATAATTTATGATAGCTTTCTTTACATGAAATTTCGCATTTTCATTTAATATCGTAGTTCTTCTTTTTATAATTTCTTACGTGCTCTGACATTTTATTTCTAATTTCTCAAAGCGTATACTTTTTAAAACATTATAAATCGTCAAAACCTTGAGAGACAGCATTATTCATTCGAACACCGTACAACTAATTGAATGCTAGCTCTGCATGAATCGACTTCCGGTTGCAACAGTGTAACGTTTTTCGGATATTTCGGATAAACAATGCATTATTATTTATTTTAAAACATCGCAATACTTGCTGGCATTGAATTAAATCATTTTATTTCATTCTTTAATTAAATTTTGCACTTGAATCGCGATCCAGCGATCTCGGCATTGGCGAGTATTTGTGTCGGATATTTTGCTTTGACTCGCGAGTACTCGGGTACTCGGATACTCGTTACAGCCCTAGACAACAAAGAAAAAAAGATGGTCAAATGTGGAATGGGAGCAAGTAGTGATAACCCATTACCTCCGGACCACCCAACAATGTCTGTATTACAAATCTATATATATAAACCAGCCTTCTATCTTACACTAAGATGAGGGTTCAAAACTTGCATATAATTACAAATCTAACATTTATTACTACCTTGTATTTTAAATGGATGAATGTTATGTACTAATGCAAAGAGATGGTTAAATGCAAGAGTAACCTTATGCAACTGAAAAATTGTGAAAATGTAGCAAAATGGATTTTTCCTTCATAATCACCAATTCACAAATCAACGACAATCTATTTATAGACGCAAATCTTCAAACATCTACTTTATAATCGATACAGAAAGAAAAACAACTAGAGCCGAGTGATCGAAGATTTTACAAATGTATCTTAAACATGTCTAACAGAGTAGTATCCCCTGAATAATGTACCGCTAGGGAGGTGATGCTACCCTTACACATCTATGATTGAATGGTAAAATCCTCAGTACAAGTGTACCATACAAAACATTATTGCTTCATACAGAACTAGTTAAAGTACATTTTCACCTATTTTCAAGGACTTTGTTGATATTTTTGGTATTGAGAAGGTATCTAGTGTGTTTTTAAAGTTTATCCCCCCTCCCCCCCCCCCCCCGAGATGACCATCACTGCAGCACCAAGACAATTACACAGCTTGAGAATTACTTTAAGAGTGCATAAAACTTGTCGACTACAGTACTGTGCTGGCAGTAGGCTCTGTCAAAACAAGCTGTCATTTTTAGCATTTTTTTCATTATTTTTGGTGTGTTTGTTATTTTTGTCCTTTTTCTATTCACAGCAGAAGAATTCAATGGCAATTTACCAAAATTTATTTGTTATTTTCGAAATTCATGTACTTTTCAAAGAGTTTTTGGCTGTTACAAATTCAAGTAGTTTTCAAGGAGTAGGCATCAAATTCAAGAACTTTTCAAGGCCTGTGTGAACCTTGCCATAATCAGATTTCAGAACAGAGTTCTATTGAAACACTTGAACAATTGTCTCCCTGCTAAGAAGATACAGTAAAACCTCACATAAAGACCACTTCAATAATAAGACCACCTCAAAATTAAAGACCACAATTTTCAAGTCCATTTTCACTGTTTTGTAATTTATTCAACCTCAACTTTATGACCACCTCAGTAAGAAGAACAGTTTTCAAGGGTCCCGAAGGTTGTCTTCTTATTGAGTGTTCGAATAGAAGGTAGTCAATTAAACTAGGCCTGATTGAATCTAGATTTATAACCATCAAAAACGCTAAGACATGAATATGTGAATGTGCATTATCATATTTTCAAAGTTACAATGTATATAGGTACTGTACATGCATTTACATACCCCGTTTCGCCAACCAATAGTATCGGCTCTCTGTATCTAATGGCTTGACCAATCAGAACAGCTAATCTTCTCATACTGTATGTCCACACCACGTGATGAAAGCCTTCTACTGATTGGCCGAGAATCTTGTCTAGAGAAGACTTTGATGTCAGTGAAGTGGTGGCATTCATTGTGAATAAACTACTAGAGCTAACTTTACACTTGAAATGTTTCTGAATCACTTCCTGAATGACGTCTGCTTCTTCTGGTTTCCGCACTCGTCCAGCTAGCAGCATGTACCCTACAAATAATGACAGTTACACATGTTAAAACAAGAGATGTTTGTAAAACATTATGCCCCCCTGTGACCTCGACATTTACAATAGGGATCCTCTGCTACCCAAGGTGAATGTGTGGACAAAGTTTGAGGATGATAGGTCAAGTGGTTCTTGAGTTATTGTCCGGAAACGAAAAGGTTACGGACCTACTGTGGGACAGACATACCGACCGTCATGTGTAAACCAATATGCCCTCTCTTCTTCAAAGGGGAGCATAATAATTTGGTTATGAACACTGGCACACATCAGATCTCTAAACACATAACTGTACTCAATAAAACGTCTTTTAATTTTTAAAATATGGGAGTGTAAATACTGTATAGGAAGGACAAACATACACACACAGAGAAGAATTAGAAAATTTTCCTCAAAATGTTTGCAAGTAGCTCAATTAGGAATACTAATACGAATAAATCTTACATACACATATTACTACTGGTCGTATTCTTCAGACTATGACAGGCAGTAAGCAATTTAGAGAAGCCTGGTGGTCAAGGGAGAGACACTGACCCCTAATCCCAAGGTCAGGAGATTGAACCACCACCTACAAAATCCCTGATTAAGACGCAAGTACTGGGCCAAGAATTACAACCGATACTCAAATATCAAATCAAAAAGTCAGACTATAGTGGATAGTTTAGAGTGGAAAATGCATGAAATTGTCAAATGAGTGCCAAATATTCTTTTTGGTCCATTTTCTTTGAGATTTTGATCCGACAGTGAGATATGAGAGTAATTACTGGATTTTAGTGCCACACACAACACTCCAACTTAATTACAACTCCCACAGCTCATAGTACACTCAAATATATTAGAAAATGCAACACAAAGAAAATTCAGCACTCATTTAACATTATAATACATTTTCACACTAAATATGAGTCACTCTCAGAGTCATATGAGTGAATTTTGTGATGTGAGATTTGAGTGTTGAGTGAAAGTATTTATTATAATCCCAGGCTTTGGTTACTAATCCAGCAGACATCAAGAGTGATTAATATATGTTGTAAATTAGCTCTACAGCCCCTTTCCCACCTTCACGATCTCCTCCCCGACCATTGTGATGGATCGTAGCAAAGTCGTACAACCATTGTGGAAAGGTCATGACACAGTCGGGGTAGGTCGTGTTTTTTTGTGAAATTTGCATAATCGCCATGACCAACGCCGATCTTAGCAACTTTCCAACGTCGGCGTAGATCGTGAGCAAGGTCGTGAAGGTGGCTTAGAGCAACTCAAAGATCAACTTATCCACAGTAAAATATTTTTTCAATGTGTCAGCTACTTCTCACAAACCTTGATCAGCCAGATGTTTGTCCCAATCGTAATATTTCATCTTGTCCATCTCCGGACACTTATATCGTCCAGCCCAGCGGAACAAATCTCGCAACGTCATAAAACCCATCTTGCCAGCAAACACGCCGGAACCTCGTCTACGCGTCTGAAGCTCCAACATGACAGCAACCAGACGACGTGCGTACGACAACGGAATATCGCATCTCTCGTGCAGGATCGTCTCCAACTCCTTACTCGGTATCTCATCAAAATGTAATTCTACAAATCTGTTCCTAAATGCTCGAGATAACATCTGAAAGTTATTGTAAACAATTTCTTATAATAAGTATAATTGAAAACAAGCAATCTGATAAATAAATACTGATATCATATATAATGGGACCTCGATATATTTGACAGCCTTCTACCCAAATACTTGGAATCATCCGAAATAAAAATCAGGTCCCGAAGTATCTTCTTAGCCCGTCAAATTGAAATGGGGTATTCGAAACCATGTATTAATCGTAATTAATTTTCAGACACGATGAATTGGAATGAATGAGATCCAACTGTATTATGGTGTAGTGGCCAATTTGTCTGCTGCTGAACCCTGACATCACAACCACACCACACCCCCTCATAGGACACCAGGCCTGCTTTTTTCATCAAGCTGACTGTAGACTGATTCAATAAGCATAATACTTTCCTTTCAACGTAAACTTAAATAAATTTGAATATAAGAACTTACTTTTCTGCCTCCATATTGTCCTGGTGGATTCTGGGTAGCAAACAACATAAATTTAGGATGTGCTTTTACTGTCTCCTGTGTCTCAGGTATATACAGCTCTCGGTTATCATCCAATAACTACAATATAAGTAAGATATCAGGTAATGTTATCATCCAATAGCTACAATATAAGTAAGATATCAGGTAATGTTATCATCCAATAACTACAATATAAGTAAGATATCAGGTAATGGTATCATCCAATAGCTACGAACAAGTAGGATGACAGGTAACGTTATCATCCAGACAGAGTAAGGCTTTACGCACTTCCATCAGTCTTCATTTGGCAGGGACATAAAAATGAAATTTGAGCTTGAATCCCAAGTTTTGCAACTTCCAAACATGTACACCAATAATCAATTTCAGGTGAAATAAAGTCAAATACTCCACAACACAGTGCTTCTCTACATCACAACACTTACCCTATTCAGTGCCTCTAAAACATCTGTAGGTGCCAAGTTAAGTTCATCAAGTATAATCCAGTGTCCCTTCCTCATAGCTTCTACCAACACACCTAAAACAAGATACCAGTAAATGTGATCCTCAGTTCTAGTAATGCTTTACACAAGTATTTAATAGTTTAACAGACAATTCAACATTTGGCAGGCAAACACTTTGCTAGAACTGCTGAGAAAATATTGTACAATTCTTTTAAAGATACATAAACAATATCAAAAGTTATGTTAGATACCTTCATGGAACAGGGAACAAGCAAAGTATGCCGGGGACAAGTATCAAAACAACAGTATGTGAGTGTGAAAGCAAACAAGTCTATCTGCTACTGAATTTGTAAGTAGATCGAATGGTTGTGTTTTACCCATGATACATGTATAAGCTGGCAGGTCATACCCTTCCATGAAAATTTGACAAAAATGTCGATTTTCCTCCACATGTGGAGAAGTTGCCGGCTCCTTGTGGAAGGGTAAGTTAGTACAGGTTAGATTTCAGTCCTGGAAAACTGGTTAGGTGAACCGGCCGCCGTATATAACTGATATATCGTTGAGAAACGGCGTTAAACCCGATGAAACAAACATGTATAAGCTAGGCAGACAACAGAAGCAGATAGCCTTTTCAAGTAGCATGTATCCACAAAATTCAATTACCTTCCTTGAACGCCAGTTTGCCGTTTTCATCCGCAGCATAACAACCAACGTATTCCTGTAGATCCGTGTGTTCGTGATTGTTCACACGTACACAAACGTTACCGCTAGACTGAGATAACCATCTGATAAGACTGGTTTTACCCACCGACGTCTCACCCTGCAGTAATACTGGGTGTTGTCTGAAATCAAATATCATCATTTTAAGACTCATTATTTCTCATAGGCAACTTTTACCCTACAATGTATAACCTAACATGTATATGAAATAAAACTCTGAAGTTTAATGTTTCAGAAGAATTAACAAATGTCACAATAAAGTCTAATATGGCCATACTTTAAACCCCTTCCCCAATATTTTTCTGTGGCCCAGTCCCATTATTCGGGTTTATCTTATTCCTTCCCATTCTAGATTTTAGTCCTAACCCTAGATATCTGCAGGTGGGTGTAGTGATATGTTAATATATATTTTCCTGTAGTTTCTCACTATCATAGTGATGTCATTGCTAACAAGATGTCACACATTCTGTGTCAACAAGTGTCCAAAGTTAATATACAGTAAATCTAAAGAATAAGACCACTTTTGGGTCCCTTGAAAACTGGTCTTCTTATTGAGGTTGAATAAAGAGAAAAATAGTAAAAAAAAAATGACTTCAAAATTTTGATCTTAATCTCGAGGTGGTCTTATTATTAAGGTGGTTTTAAGGTAAAGGTTTTACAAGATAAGTATCAAATTTTTACACATACCCAGCAGAGACAACTCTGACAAGATCTTTCAGATTGGCTCTCACAGATGGAGTTAAAATATAATCATCCGGGGTGTACGGTTCCTGGTCTCCAATCGAAATCCAATAACCTTCGAAGTTCAAACTTTTACCACCAGGTGGAATGGGTAGAGCTAGCTTCAAGATGGACTTCTGATTGGATTTACCCAAAACATGTTGACATACAAGTCGTTCTACGACAGGGTGTGATGATCGATCCAACTGAGTAAGAAAACTCAGACAAAATCCCTGAAATAAGATCAAATGGATCTATTTATAACCTATATAAATGAGTACCATGGTTTTTGAAACTCAACTGCTTCCAATGCAAACAGCACATACTACAGTTAAACCTCAATAATAAGACCACCCTTGTGACCCTTGAAAACTGGTCTTATTATTGAGGTGGTCTTAATATTGAGATTGAATAAACAGCAAAACAGTGAAAATGGACTTGAAAATTGCGTTCTTAATTTCAAGGTGGTTTCATTATTGAGGTGGTCTTTAAGTAAGGTTTAACTGTATTACTTTTATTCATTCAATGTTTGGTTCATTTGTGTACAAATTATGATAACTACAGAATGAAAAATTGTAACGATATGCATGGTCTGTTGAAGACCATTATTTATATGTGACTATTTTCTCTAAATTTTGCAAATTCATGTCATCGCAATTTCAAAATACATAAATATTAAATTCAAGGCAAAATTAAAATATCACTTATAACTAAAAATTTGTACATATTGATGTGGTGCATTACACTACTGAAAACAAACTTGGACTGATTAAAAGCGTCTTATTTACCTCGTACAGGGACCTGGGTACCGAGCTGCAGCTATTTTTAGCAGCATATCTGAGAGCTCGACATAACGTTCTAAGACTGTAGTGAGGAGGGTGCCCTGTACCATCCGTTAATTTTTTGGATGCCTCGTTCCGTATAGACAGATAAAATTTCACTATACCATCAACCTGGAAAAAGATCAAGACTTCATATCAAGAAAGGTTAAAGCCACACTTTCTGTATACAGATTATAACTGGTGATTCCAAGACAATGACAATTAGGCATATGTACTGAGTAAATTCTCAAAACCTTTACCTTGCTGTGATTAAACAAACGTATTCTGTCATGTAAAAATCTTAACCAAACTAGATTCACATGAATTTTTCTAGCAATGGTGTACCGGCTCGGCTAGCATGGGAAGGAAGCCAACAAACTATTGGTTAATAAAACTCAAAATTCTATTCTAAAATTTCTTCTTTTTTTTTTGAAAAAGCCCATATTGTAATAAAATTTCACAAATTAATAAATTGTTTATAAAATTATAAAATCTCGCCACCAATTTTTGAAAGCTAGAGCCTCCCTAGGACATGTTACAGACTGTATATCAAGTCTACGTGTTACATACATTACACATAATGACAACAGTTTTGCACAAAGACATATTAGATTATGAGATCCGATGCAATTCAAATACAGTCGGACCATGTACATTCGAATTCATCAGGTATGACATTTTATTTCTAATAATACAAGGTTTTGAACAGCCCATATCAATTTGATATGCCTAAGAAGATACATCTGGACCAGATATTAATTTGGATGATACCAAGTATTCGGATAGAAGGTGTCGAACAAACGAGGTCCGACTGTAGTAGCTCAGTTTGGATAAAGAAGCTGTTACAATAATTTGTAGTTAAAATTTTAAGTATTCATATGATACTAAAAAAAAATCAGTTCTAAAATTCCATTTGTCAAGTAAAAGCTAAACACAACATTCACTAACTATGGGGGTGTATGTGGGATCAATGAAGACATACCTGGCCAGCATTAAGGGACAGACCTTGCAGATAGTCACAGACTAAAATCTTCAAGTCACTCTGATCTTCCAACTCGTCCACAAATAACTCAGTAAATCTGTAATAGAAAATAAATAACATTCTCACATTAATCTCACTATGGTACACGATCTTCCTAAAAGTAGAATCTGAAGACAGCCTATTCAAATTTGTGGTCATATAAATGGGATTTCCCCCTGTAGCTACTTTTAGCTCCGTCAGACAGACTATGCGTTTATTTGATGTATCGCTTAATCAATATATTTTAAGCCTTGAAAGTATTTACATCCTTTCTATTTTAAGTTCACGGTAATTCCGATTTTTAATTTAACTTTCAAACTGATTAAAAGCAGAACAATTTAAAAATCTTGCGTGTTCTTCTACTTTCACTTCCAAAACCACGAAAGCAGAGCTATGATTGGTTAATGGGAAAAAAGACAAATTAACCATCAAACATACAAAACAAAAACCGTACCTGTTCCTGATACCAAGTGATAGGTCCTTCTTACCAACATCTGTGGCAGGATTCATACACGCAAATAATTGGAAACCTGGATGTCGTACGACCGGTTCTACATCACTGCAAGAAATTATGATGTATATTGTCAGTTTGTGTGAGTACCACATATAACTCAGTGATTTTTTCCACCCTTTTGTGAATGGGGCCGGGGCCTGTAGAATTGTGAAAATAGCGTTGAATGCCCATAATTGTGAATATATCATAGTTTGCTTAAAATAAAAAGATACTGATTTACATGACCTCATGTAGTACACTACAGGCTAGCAGTGTATTCATCTATAGCATAGCAGTTAAAAATACTGTTAGTCAGATTGATAAACATTCGTAAACAAAACCCTGAACATAAAAAAAAATATAAAAAAACAAACATAATTTTGGTGATTGTGAATGGGGCCGAATTTCGTGGCAAAAAAAACCGCTGTAACTCAAGTTCAGACTCACATGGAACATGGCTGTCATAAAACAGTTAATATCTGTACCATGATAATACATATTGGACTCCCTGATAAAATATAAATACGTGTACTGGTTGGTAACCAAGGAAACAGATATAGCGGCCGATTAGTAAAATGTGTAAAAGCTTCTTTCACAATTGATATGCAAATACATAACTTTAACCTGAACGGTAATAAGCATGTTATATAGCCGAGGATGACTAAACAATGTTGGAACATTGTAACATTTTCGCTAAGAGCGAATTAATAGTAGATGAATTCATTGTGTTAACACGCAGCAAATGACGACAGCATTTTTTTTACCCTCTTTCCATGAGAAGCAAGGAACCAGACGTTTTCTCCAACAATCCACTTAAACATTCTAGCGTTTCTGTGGCAGCAAGATTGATTTCATCCAACAGCACCCATTCACCTGCTCGTATAGCTTTCACCAATGTCCCCTGAAAATACAAATACAATGCAGTTATTGGTTACTATTTAATTTGACAGATTTCTAAGGTTCAACATGGTATATAGCATGACTTTTTCGTGTTTCTTATACCACAATTACTCAACATTAATTCAATCTTCACAGTAACCTACTAGCATAAAGACCGGGGCTAGTAACTTTGATTTCGGATTTGTAGAAATTTCTCGGTGCTAGCCAGAATGGGCAAAAGCTTAACTTTAGTGAACATACTTTTCTAGGAAATAAGGAAAACATAAAATACATCAAAGACTTGAATAACTTGTACAGTTCCTTAATAGTGACTTACTGCTTGTAATGAATTAGCATTACATACTGTAAACCTTGACATATTCGAAACAACAATATTTCACGTTTTTCCATTGATAGACTATTTTGCGACTATAAATGTTCACATTTCTAATGACCCCACAAAATCGCTAATTAAATTTTTATAATTATTATTTAAAAGTATGTAATGTTTAAGGAGATTACAAGTCTGTTTCTAGTTCACAACAGTAGTTGATTTACCGCTAATCCTTCATATGACGTCATCAAGTAACCCTTATGTACGAACGTGAGTTGAAATCAGATGCAAATTAAACACATTCGTATGAGCCTACTAATATTCATTCTAAAGTCAGATTTCATTACAGACTTTTTTCTCTTGAAAAAAAAGTTCTGATAAAGAAAATAAGGAAAGTAAAGTAGACATTTAACAATGACTGCATTGGTAACCTCTTGATACTCCTTAAATAAATGGCAAGTGAATTTTCAAAATACATGACCAAAGTAATTAAGAAATTAAGCCGTAAACGAAAATGAACATCACCTACATAAATTTTCATGCGAGGACGACAGAGAATAAAATACGCACCTCCATAAATGTAAACGCTAGAGCATTCTGCGTCTGCTGCACTTGTAACTTCAACTGAGCTAGACGTCTGCATATCGTCTGCCATTTCTTCTGTGTCTTTGCTTCTGTTAAAGAAAGCATATGAAAATGATAAGACAGCATTTCTACCACTTAGTATATACTTTAAGGGTCAATTTGAAAATGAGAATGAGAAATCAAATTTAGGTAAGTATAAAAATTAATTTCACTTGTCTGACATTTTCATCACATGGTTGCAATGAAGATATGCTCACATAGACCCGGATATCAAAATCATAATATAATATAAAGATAATATACACATGTATACTGTTTGCTTGCATTTTTCGCGGTACTAGCGAATTAACGTAACGGAAGAAAACTTAGTTCAATTTTATTTATTGTTCAATTTCTTCTTTCAAATCTTTTACAATTAATTTATGCTAACAATATCATTTCATTTCCATATTTGTCCTAACATAGCATATTGTTTCATGTATGATCTGTATTAAAAATACCATGAAACTAGATGATATGCTAAACAAGTAGCAAACAGTATAGAATATAACATTTTCCTCCAATAAAGCACTTCAAGTCAGCAAAATGGAAAATTTGACGTCACATGCTACAAAACATACAAAGAGTTAAAAACATTTGAGGAACCTGGCCCTGAATTCCTGAAACATCGCAATCTGAGCAAAATTTCAGCTCAAATATTGTCTCAAATCGTTGAGATTTTTCTCATCTGAGACTGGACTCAAAATTGGTTTTACCGCACGAAAATTGGATTAGATTTCTATTTGAGATGCATGGGGAGACGGGGTGCCTGGTGTCAGATAAAACATACAGATTGGACCTACCATTTTCAAACTTTTTAAGAGCTGACTTCGATGTATGTTCTATCAAACTGAACAAATTCTCCCACTTCCTTTTACTGAAACATTCCTACAATGATAAAGAAAACCATAGCAAACTAAAATTATAACGCAAATTTGAGTTTTCATTGAAATGGCAACTCTTGTAGTCAAACATTAAAGATATATCTGGCCAATCTGAACATAAAATGTTTGAATTGGCTTTATCCAGTAGTGTTGTTACATTGGCTAAAACATCTCTAATAAGAGCCATTGCAATGTAAAACCGATTGAAAAAATCTTTTTTTATCATACATGTATTACTTACAGTCAAAACCGGTAAAAAAGCCTGATTGTTAAAAAAACTGGATGCATTTGGAATGTATAAACATCTTTCTTCAACAAATATGGATTAATACATTATGAGTTCATTCTTTATAAATGCACGTTTAGTGATGTTTTAACCATAGGAAATATATTTTTCATGTTTGGTTAATTTAACAAATTAACAAAAAATTAGCATATTATAACTTAAGTCAACCTTCCAAATAAAACTGACAATTGGTTTAAAAATCTCCCTTTTCCTAGATGCAGTGTAGTTTTGTTTTTTATCAATAATTAAAAACTGTAAAGGTTATTTCTCATATGCAATGAATGTCATCGATACTTAACTTAAATGGTTTAAACTGAATACTACATGTATAAACAATATGAAATATTTACCTGTAAATGTCCAAGAAATTTAGCATTCTGCTTCCTGGAAAAACTTTTACAAAACTGAAGTTCAAAATCTTCAAAGAACGGCTTGATTATATGTCGTACATCTACAGGCTTGAATCTGAAGAGAACATAAACACACTATACTATATATACACATCTGACACGTACACAGTTTGATGTCTACAGTGAATACATATGACAATGACATCTTTTCCTGTGGTTTTTTTTTAAGTGACCCGACGAAGACCAACATGTTAGAAACATTGTTTTTATGAACAGTTATAAAATGCAATATACAATGGAGTTCTTCTGATTAATCAACTTAAAGGTACATATTCTTGATATTTGTCGAAATAGGCATAGTCGTAAATTTGAAACAATTGGTGGTAAATCAATTCACACACATGTACTGTATGGTCACTGAACTTACATGTTTCCCAAATCCACACATACAAGTGTCTGATATACTGGTATTTTCTACTATGACCTACTCGCTGAGTTAGCGCTAACACAGAAAATACTTGTATCAGACTGGCGTTTTGCAATTCCAGGACAATTTAAAGAATAATTTGAATGCAATGTAGAATACATATAGGAAATAAGACTATCTACCATTTAACAGATACAGTCAAACCTGTGTTAAAGACCACCTGCAAACAAAGACCACTATTGCAAAACCTGTCTGCAAAGACCACTAATTTTATCTCCCATCAGACCATTTTCAATGATATTTAATCTGTTAATAGAGACCACCTGTAAACAAAGACCACATTTTGCTGTTCCCATGGGTGGTCTTTACAGACAGGTTTGACTGTACATATAAGAATGAAAATACTTACCCTCCAAGTAGATCAGCGCTGTCACTTTGTTGATTCATGTTAATCACATGTAGTTTATGACCTGAAATACAATATAACCAAACATGAGAGTTACGGTAGTAATGAACAATTTGAGACAATAAATTTCAGGGAACAAAAAGATTTTCAGGCCATAATTTAAAATCAT
Source organism: Mactromeris polynyma (assembly GCA_032209605.1). Taxonomy (NCBI): domain Eukaryota; kingdom Metazoa; phylum Mollusca; class Bivalvia; order Venerida; family Mactridae; genus Mactromeris; species Mactromeris polynyma. The sequence goes on from JASFXZ010000005.1 coordinate 5,397,680, forward strand.
CTACCCATGAAAATGGCAATTACTCAAAAAATATTAAGTGGGAAATATATTTTTAGCAGTGTATTAAACATTCAGTTGATCTATGACCATGAAAATAATTTTATAAAATTAACTGCCTACCTACCCACCTAATTCTTGCTGGGTAGAGTTATGCCAAACAAATATTTTTTAAGGGTGACATCAGCATAAATATGATATCAATTTGTTCATAAAAAAAATGTTCTCCCATATTTTTCCAGAACATTAGACCTTTTTACTGCTCTGTTAAAATGTGTAAGAAAATGCAGAACAAAAGCAGTATTTTTGTAACTTTATCTTAGACTCTAGGTAAGTAACGGCAGGTAAATACAAAAGACTGGAATATTTGAATATAATTGTCATAAGAATTAAATACTCACCTAGTTGCTCAGCTAAATATTGTACAGCTGATGTTTTACCAGTTCCCGTCTCACCAACTAACAGTACTGGTTCCTGGTTACGCACACAGACAGCTACTCTCTCCAGCAACACACTGGATTGACGTGTATAGGAGAACATACTGCACTTCCTATAAATTTAAACATTAAGATTCTATTAACAACATGTATCATAGCAACAATTTCTAATTTGAAAAAACAAACAAACAATCAAGCAATTTTCAGGCCAATGACCCGTATTCATGAACAGGTGAGCATCCGTGGTTCCACATGTGTCCGATCAGCCCATTACGGCAAATCGGCGCTTATATTATTTAAACACCTTTGTGTTAATTACCTTCACACAATGTTGCCTCAGTGTTTGCATCTTGCAAGCATCTCGGTAATACATGATCACAATGGCTGATGACAAAAGGCCATAGCCAAAAATTAACTCTTGGGACCCCCAAAATATATCAGAGACTCCCCAATTTGCAAAAGTGGAAGTCACGAGGATCCCCATTTGAAAAATGCAAGGAAAAACCCTGCTTTTAATGAACATATTAAAAGCAATGTAAATAGTTTACCTTGATTGCATATATGGTGAAGTTTCTATCATAGGTAAATGTACACGACCCACTCCGAACGCTTTCATCGAGATCTTGATATCAGGTTTGTACATACTCGTAAAATACTCCACCTATAAAATAAAATATAAATAAAATTGTTGTATCACTAAAAACTGTTCTAAGGGCATATAAAGGAAGAAAACAATGGGACTGTTTCACTTTAAGCCCTCGAAATATACAGTCGGACTTCCTAGATTCAACAACCTTCTATCCGAATACTTGGTATCATACAAAAGTGAATATCACATGCCGATGTATCTTCTTAGGCATGTCAAATTGAAATGGGCTATTCAAAACTATGTATTATTCGAAATGAAATTTCTGACCTGATGAATTCGAATGAACAAGGTCTGACTGTAGATTGGTATTCTGTGAAAATGTTAACCTCAATGTAGGTAAGTATGACATATGTTATGGTAGATGTGATGAAAGAGAGAGCATTTAACTTATTTGACTCTATTAAGTCAGCATCCAAGAAAAGATACAGTACTGGGGCCTTGTGAGATATATCAAATGTGCTTCCCTCTATTTCATAGTAAGAATATAACAATTTGTAGCAAATTATAACAGAGCATTATTATAAATACAACATATTCATCCAACCGATGGATGCTTCCCGGAGTATGTGTATCAAACCAGACAATATGCACATCTTTTCATAGTGAACCTTCCCATTACGTTTCACTGAATTCAGGCCAGTGGTTGCTGAGAAATACATCAGACATGCATACTGACGTACGGACAAAGGAAGTGGCGGCTATATGCTCCTCTGTGGGGGGAGCATAGATTTATTTTTTTAATTTTCCAGTAGACTTATGAAACCAGGAGAAATAGTGATGGCAAATCAGATCTTTTGACTAGTATAAAGGAGTGCAAAAATGTATGCAGATCATACAAGAATTGAACAAAGCTCACTTTCACTTTGGTGATGTTGAGTTTAGCAGCAATGGCTTCTGCTAGAGGTAAACGTTTGTCACGTTTCGGCATGCAAGCTACAAAACAATCCAATGCTTCCAGAAATACCATGTTGGCTGCTGCTGTTGATGAAACATCAAAATCTTTGGCAATTCTACCACTCCACGTTATCAAATCTCTGTAAATAGAATATGTTTTTTATAATCAATTTTAATATCAGTTCTGTTTTTCATCACATCAGTTCCGCTTTTTTTCAATTTCACAGCTTTTAAGTTCATGTTTTACAAATTAAGGTATAAAAGCGAAACTAAAACAGTGACAAAGTTTTATAAATCGGGGAAAGAATATAAAAATAGTCTTACCTTTGAGTTAAAAAAACCAGCAGTTAAGGCAAAACCGTCGATCTTCGAGTTTTAAAAATCAAACAGTGAATGCAAAACTAGTCTATCTTCATTTAAATAAAGAAACAGATACAGTTGTTTCCCTGTCATCTCACAAAATGCTTTATATGGACCTTGGTTCAAAATGAAACCAAATCTAAACATAAATATTGAAATACATGTCCTAAAAATTATTGATATTAAAATACAGTCAAACCTGTGTTAAAGACCATCTGCGAACAAAGACCACTATTGCAAAACCTGTCTGCAAAGACCATCAATTTTGTCTCCCATCAGACCATTTTCAATGATATTTAATCTGTTAATAGAGACCACCTGTAAACAAAGACCACATTTTGCTGTTCCCATGGGTGGTCTTTACAGACAGGTTTGACTGTATGTGAAAACAGAACACAAACCTTGTAGATATTTGTCTCCCATCGCGAGATAAGAATTTCCCAGCAGTCTCTGTTTCGGTCTCCATAGCAAAAGATGGCGCCACCTGGTGACCACCAGCAGACAACAGGAAGTATATATCCAGAAGTTTGTCAACGACAGATTCTAAACTAGGGTATTTGGTACACAACACCTAAAAAATAAGCATCAACACAAATAAAAGTTTGAAAGAGCGTGGCAGTAGAGAGATGAACTCTCGGTTCGGAGGTCATAGGTTCAAATCTCAGTATGCACACAATTCTTTTGACATATAAGATTCCCCTAACCATCTTGGTAACAGGGAAGTCAGGAAGGTGAGACACACAAACTCGAGCCATATGAAACAACAAAGTTTGTAAATCTGCAATTTCAGACGTTTCACAAGCGGAGATATTTGCTAATCAATTTACTTTGATATTGAATAGTAAAAAACCAAGGTCACAGACCAGATTTGACTTGTCAATGTCAACAACTATTGGATTCATTTAAAAACTAACAATGAAATGCAATAATAAGCTTCAAACAGACAATTGACATAAATTACAGTACAGAAGGAAATGGGAAAGAGGCCAGAAACACCAAGTCTTGTCTTAATTCATTGTATAAAATAGGGATGTAAACGATTAACCGGGATTAACCGGTTCAAACATGCGGTTATCGGTTAGTAAAATCACTAACCGGTTAATCTTTTATTTTCATAAAAACATATACTTTTCATTTTGGTAAAAAAACGAAAAAAATATTGCAAGATATCCATAGTAACAATCTCAAAACTTTGTCCTTGAAAGGTGTGAGTCCTTGGCGTAAGGGGGTGCAAAATCGATAATCCGCATCTAACAGTTTGACACGTATGCATTTGCAGATTTAATGAAAAGGTCATTTAATTGTCGTTTGTTTCAAACGACAGTCGGAAAACTCTTTGGGTGTTAGAGAATTTAGGCATATTTTAATAGACAAATAAATGATGTTCTTATTGTACAGAACTTTGTGTTTTAACATTGTTGTATTCGAATAGTTTGCAACTGTCTGTTAAATTTAATGTGATATGGAATACGTCAATTTATTAAATATCAATATAATAATGTTGGAAATAAAAAATGATATTTTCTTAAAAATATTTGAAATGATTGATATTTCTTTTTGTTTTTATGAATTATGTTAAGTACTTAGCAGAAATAAAAAACCATCAAATGTCATGTTCGGTTAACCGGTTGGAATATTAAACGGTTAACCGGTTAGCAAAATAACTGAATATTGACATCCCTAGTATAAAATGAAAGTATAGTTACCATTGAGAGTTCTGTCCTAGATAAAGGTTCCACGAGTATACTAGTCCACAGCTTGTCCAGTAACACACAGTTACCACTCTGCTGTTTACTCCAACCACTGCTACTGGTCAGTAATCTACAATACACAATCAACTATGTCACAAACTACAGAAATAATCTAAATCACTTATATAATATAATTGTATTCAATGTTTCATAGTTTTGTTGTCAATTCAAATAATACTATATAAAAACAATTTGTAAACAAATTTTGAACATTTTACTGAAGTCAGAAGGGGTCTCTGTGGCCGAGTGGTTATGGTCGCTGACTTCAAGTCACTTGCTCCTCATTGTTGTGAGTTTGAATCCCACCCGAGATGTAGAAGTTGAATGTGAGGAAGTCATCAACCTGGCTTGTGGAAGGTCAGTGATTCCACCCAGGTGACCACCTATGCCGAAAATAATGTTAGAAGAGGCACCTTGGGTCTTCCCACCCAAATAGCTGGAAAAGTTCACCACATAACACTGGTTGTTTGTGGAACTCAAAAAACCCTTTACTACGGTCAGAAAAACACATATTAAGTGTTTAGGAACTCTTACAAACCCATTTCACCATAAACTTTTTCTAGAAATACAACAAGTGTATACATGTATATCTCAAATTATCATTCCTGTATCTTCTATATTTTTTAACCCACAACAATAAAATTTACTTCATTATACAGAAAATGTAATTCCCTACAACTTTTATTTCATGTAAAAATGATTAAACCAATACTTTAATCGGTTATTTTATGTTGAAGTATACAGGTGTCAATCACCAATTATTTTCCAATAACAAGTGTGGAGATAGTGTGGGCTAAGTGACCAGTCTCTTATCTGAATACAGTAGGTAAATGGGTTAGAGGTCTATGGAGTAAAGGGTTAAATCATACCTTTGTGTAGCAAACAGTTGAAAACCAGACGCAGCTCTGATGGTGTCACCATGACCAGGTACCGAGAGAGTGCGAGTCTCCAGTAGAGGCAGTAATACTGAAATAACGTCCATAGGAGCATAGTCAATGTCCTCCAGTAGAACCCAATAGCCTTGTGTGACAGCTTGTGTCAGAACCCCGGGTTGCCACACAAATTCCCCTGGAACTTCCGTGCATCGGTACGTACCTAGCAATGCCTGAAATGATGTTGTTGTTTTGTACACAAGTTTTGTAGGGTCAGGAAAAAAGTAGCTGTCATTTGAAAGATAAATCATTCCTACGTAGAATGTTAGTGCAAATGTTACGAACGGAGGAAATGTCAGGAATAGGAGAGCAAAACTAGTTAATATGCATATAAATAAAAAAGCAGATACACTTTTTTTGATTTCACACCAGGATTGGTGGTATTTTTAGTTTCAGTCTACATGTATTATCGCCGACACGGCAATTACCTTGCTATCCATCTGGTCTCCCATCTGTATCTTCATTAAAGCCGGCGGTCCGGATCTACCGGTCAGTCTGGCAAGGTGTTCAACCAGCGATGTTTTACCGGATCCAACCACACCTTGCAGTAATACCGGACTTCCGGATGATACCGCCATTGCAAGACTGTGTAAGTTGGACTCATTAGAAGGAACAGGCAACAAGTCTAAATTCTGAAAAGTAAATGAAGAGCAAATGAAACATTTGTGACATGTAAAGAATCGCAGAAGTCATTCAAAGAAACATGTGGACAGCGCAACAATGGACCGAGAACAACAGACGCCCAACCGGCTTTATTTTCAGCTGGTCTTATTCAGCTATATTCCCAAAGATAAAAGTATATAGAGGCTTTTCTCTCACAGCCTGTTTATATATATAGCAATTGTTGGGTTAATTAATCACTACATATTTTAACTTGATTCCTAAAATTTTGCTGTAATTTCTTGACTTTTTCCGCCAATTTCTGAGATTAACATGCAAAAATTCCCAATTTGAAGGGTATGGGTAATCTTCCCAAAATAAACCCTACCCTATATCATAACCTTCACTAATACCTAGATCCCTTAGTTCATGCACAAAACACTCATCTGTGGTTGCATTCTCATAAGGTCTTATGCTTTCTCAGAAACTTAAAAGGTATTGTCCTATTTTCTTGCAAAAATATCGTTAGTCATAAATACGAATTTTTTTGGTAATTGCATTCATAATGATGTACTCTACAACACTGCATTTCCGCTTTTCTAACAAGTTTCCCAAAATCACCAATATAAACGTCCAATACCTGTCTTTTCTAGCTTGACCTACGCGCCGAGTTAGTGTTAGCATAGGAATATAGGACATAGGATACCTCTGCTTGGACTTCCAGGAAACTTTAACAATGCAATATTTTAGCGTACGTCTAAATGAAGGCATACACATGCCATTTTCTAAAAATTATTACTCGACATATTTTGATAAAGAATAAGAGGCCATCTACCTATAAAGCAAATTGAACATTTCTGCACAACAACCAAGCTATACAACAATCTTTTCAAAGCATACAAGATACAATTTACACCTACCAATGTGCTTTCATCATCTACACTGGTATTCCTGTTCATCTTGGAGATGATAACTCCACCAATACATACAACTTTATCACACAGATCAGCTTCAGATATAACTTGATTAGGACATGTTGTTTCAGTCGCTTGTTGGAGTTCATTGTCGATACAATCCGAACTGTTAATCAATTCATGCCTGCAACGTTAAAGGAATGTTAAACTTCTATGCAACCAGTGACGAACATGCCATATGTATGTACATTAAAATATTAGCTGGTCACTTCAGCAATAAAAACGTCGAAAGCATTTGACCTTGGAGTTGACCATTTGACCCCTGGAATTTCCAAAAAGCCATATACTGACACTTAGGATTCTAATGCTTCTTTAAATTATAGGTAATTTGACTATTAAATGGTAAAATCTGATCAAAAACTAAAAATGACCCTCGAGATTCAGCATCTGGTAGAACCCCTGATCGAAAACCATGTTTTTTAAAACCTCTACATACGAGGTAAAAAGATAGCAAGGGGTGTGAATTTGCAACAGACGGACAGACAAACTGAGTGACAATAAGAATAACTAAGGGGATTTTCTCTGTGCAAAGTTATACAGGGATGAGAAATTTTTGCCAAGCAGCCAGCAAATTTCTGCTTTTTTGACACCAGCTGGCATCATTTTGTGTCAATTTAAATCCAACAAGGTTTGGGTGAGAGGGGTAACTGCAGTATGATCATATTTCCATGACACAGCGGGGAATTCAGCAGAGATTTTCTCCAACCCCGATGTTTTGTTGTGCTATTTTTAGATGGGAGATTCCATCGTAAGTTCGGGGGTTTCCACTGTTTTCTTTCTTAGCCATTTAAATCCCTAATTACAACAAAATGAAATACCTGATCTTCAAATCTTGAATCTGCTGCTCAGTAAAGTGTTTCCTAAGGAATTTCTCTCTGGAGACTGGAGACAATTTCTGCTGTTCCATAATTGTCTGACAAGCAAACCTGGAAAATAAATACATACATGACAGTATTTTCTGGGACCCAAATATAAGACATTATATAAGACAATGTAAAAACCAACTCGGCAATCACAAGAAGTAACACATTTCTTATTGTTACATGTGCAATATTATCAACTAAAATCCATGATTTACCTTCACAGTTATAAATGCTGTTTTTGAAAATGTCTAATGCCATTTTTCTTTATTTTTTCAATTTTACATGGCAGTCAATTGATCTTGCCAGTTTTCCAGAAATTAATTATCAGCAAGTACTGACTTGCCCTTCCAGAAACAGCTATAACAATTTCTCTGCATGAATTATAGTTGGAGGACAATACAGAAGCCAAATACAAGACTTGCCCCACCCAGAAATCAAACATGAACCTCCTGGCTGACAGCCATATAGGATATACAGTAAAACCTCACTTAACACCCACCTCGAAATTAATCACCACCTCATTACAAAGACCTGTCATTAATTTTTCTTCCATATTCTAACTCGATAATCAGTCCACCTCAAAACTCAGATTTTCTTTGAAACTGATGGTCTTATTATTGAGGTTTCACTATACACTAAACTAAACTCACCATCTGACATCCAGGTTTTCATGATTTGTGTAGGATAACACATCTTTCAATGGAATCAAATGACTACACTCATCTCCAAGGTAACGAGAAAACAACCAGGCAGCCTTCAATACACTCACGTCGTAATTCTGAAAGATACGATCCAAATTCTCTTGGTATTTTCTCAATTATCACATTTTTGGAAATTACCCCTATAAGGGCTTATCAGTTTTGCCTACCAAAATGGCCGACAGTAAAGGACAAGGGAGGTAAATATTGTAGATGTTACATCTTGTAGGAACTATGTATTGTTCAACAAAAGCATCAAGTGATCACATACATTTATATTTGATAAATTAACAAAATATCATTGTACTCATATACAAAATATGTGTAAAAAGCTTTCAAATGTTTAACTGCATTCACCTAGGATGCATAATAAAATTGAGATTTTTTGTACGAAATTAAATTCAAAGGCAACAGTCGATTGCAATCAAACTAAGCAATGAAAATGACAGCAAACTTCACTTAAGCTTGTCAACATAAGCATGTCTTGTACAAATGTACCGTAGTTTGACATTTTCATGGAATCTATCAACATTTCCTAGACAGCTGAACAACTTACCTGGGATTTCTTTGCCCTTTTCTTTTTGGGTTCAGCAGAGTCTGTACACAGTATAAATCCTGGTTTGTCATTTATATAGTCCAATGTAAATCTACAAAGCAAACAAGCACATAAAGAACCATAATCTCTCATAGAAACAGTAAGAAACAACAGCAAGATTAGCTTTGACTGATTATGAAATTGTCAATAGGGAAAATAAGAAACCACAAATGAATATATTATGACCGATGTTTCAGATTGTGGACCGTTCTGTATTCATTTTTCATAGGAAATACAATGTGATATCAATAAATGTATGTAATAACAAATGTTCATGACAATTCTGGTAGATTTATTTACTTGCACTGATTCAGTAATATCTGGGCATGAATTATCAGTCAGCAAATCAATTTATATGATATAAATATCAAATAATACTTTGTGTGTACATAATTATGTACATATCTGAGAAATAAAGCATACATGCTATGCAACTGTCAGTTCGAGAAAAGTTCTCTCTCTACAATGAACATTTTGTCTTTCTCTGTAAAATGTCGCTCAAGACAGGGACCCGACTGTATTCTTCCACAACATTTTCATATTGTGACTAGTCTAACACAAAGAAGGTACATAATCTTTTTTGAAAAACACTGTTGCAAAGATTTGTAATATTTTAATGGATTTATATCAAAACAGTAAAAAAACTATTACACCATAAAGAAGTCAACAATGAAAGCTATATTCTCATTATGTAAATTGGAATTATTGGTACAATGTGAATATAACTTTACCTCTGAATATCTGGCCATTGTAGACAGCTACTTAAAGCTATGCAAAGATCTTGATGTTGTTTAAATTCTATGTCAGTTTGATCCACCTGTAATCTGCATCTCCACACAATATCAAGAAGTATGGGACGAAATACAATACCAACATTTTTAAGCTTGTTTGACAGAAACAATTTGTTGAGCTTGTTTAAAATGTCTTTGCTATCTTGTCTGGTCCAAGTCTGAAAAACAACAAACAGAAAAATTTAATGTTACACCATATAATGAGACAAAATCTACAAATAAATAGAAAAGGGCTGAAAAATACAAAGGGCTATAACTCATAAAAATGAAAAAGCATTCAATCAAGAAATGCCACATAACCATACTGATTTTGCCTATCCGAAACCCAGAACTTTAGCAAAAAGTTCCAGTCAATAAAACAAATCCACAAAATTTTCAGCATCTACATGATCAAAGCTGTCACTCCTATACAACTATGCTTAAAGTGAAAACCCTGTAGTTGATTTTTCTGACATATTGCATAGTACAGAGTTCTCATGAAATTCAAAGTTGGAGTCCTCAACTCCTACTTCTGTGGAAACTCTTCCATACAACTTTTATTACAAGCCAATTTTGAAAACAATGCAATGTTCAACATCAAGCATTGATCAGTAAAATTATGCAAGAGATAATAAAATTGTGTTAGGATTCCTGATATAACGAAATATAAAAGCATGTTAGGCAAGTTTTCATAATATAGAAGATTATAGAAAAGCTAAATCTTCTTGCCATTTTGGACATTTTTTTTCTTAATTTTTAGTTTTAACTTTTATTAATATTATTTACATTGACTCTGAAACAATTTTTTAAAACACTAATCACTGTCGATGACTGCTTCCTAGCTACCAAACAGTACTTGTGCCAAATTCAGGGATTGCGAAGTTTGTGATCAAAGCCTGCTCATCGCCAGGCTAGAACTCACAACAGTTGCATCAGGAGTTAGTTGCTCGACCACTGCGCCTCCCTATGGCTATTTCTTAATTGTTAATTTATTTCTTAACTGATAGATGGATGGAACTTAGACATATCTCGACATATCTCTATGGTATAACATTTATTCATGCTATATTTTATATTCTTGCTGTGTTTTACATACAAAGCTACATCAGTATATGTGGTGCAGTATTGCCATGGGTTGTCAGATGTTTCACCCCCAAGACGTTTCCTCCCAAGACGTTTCACCCCCATTTATGGGGTGAAAAGTCTTCGGAGGAAATGACTTCTGGGGGTGAAACGTCTTGGGGTGGAAACGACTTGGTGATGAAACTTCTGGAATTCATTGCCATGCAATATTTAAATATTTTGCCAGTTACGAGTCGCGATCTAAATTTCAAGTTAGGGGATCCACAGTCCAACTTTTGAATACTGTCAGAAGATAAAGTGGATATAATAGAATGTAAAGTGGAAAAAGCACACAAAAATTAAATGAAATAAATGAGTGAACTGTGAAATAAACAGTGTGATGTCTTCGGACAATTTAGAGTGGTTTAAATTTAAGCTATATTTATATACTGGAGTTACATACCGATTTGTTTCTATACTTTGACCATTCATTTCCAACACAATCTCTATGCCTAGACAAATAGTCGATCTGGCCTGACAAATTCCACAAAGATGTCGATTTTTCCATTTTTAATTCAATATTTTTGACATTTTTACCGGAAGCACGTGCATATGTTATGATTTACACGGTGTCGAATATGACTAACTACCCGTACACATTTTCATATACCATATTTCATGATTATTAAGTTCTTACGCTTATCCGATAAAGTCTACCTGTCGGCATCCACAATCATAAATGCGGTACTTATCAAACGTCCAATATCTATTTATTATAAGTTGCACATAAAATAATAATTTCAAAAACATGATAACCTATAATATTTATATTTCAGCGATCGATATGTCTTTAAAACTCAAAATAAAGCGCACAAACCACCACAAATTAAGGGACCGCGGTTAAAGATTTATTGATCCGCGGAGTATATTTTACACATTCCAAGATGTCTGCCTCAGAAGGTTGCCAATGACGCTTTTTGATATTTTTGTAGTTTTTTAACTTATTCAAGGCTGAAAGTCTTATTTTTTCATTGATTTATTGTAGCTATCTTTTTACTTTCACATTTTGGGTGTTCTGTTACTGAGCTTGGGATAGGCTTTGCTTAAAACCAGACATTGTGCTACCCCAGCTGGAATTATGGTTCAGGACAGAAGTCTGCCCCCCCTATTCCGAATCCCTCATCAATCAGTGTCACGAAGTAATAGAAGCAGGAAAAGTGGGGCTTGACCCCCTAAACTTTAGTATGGCACTCTACTAATTGGGCGGCTGTCTAACCCAGACCTGTACACTCCAGCATTTGAGGCTCAACCACTGTGGGCCATCAAACACTGCTACCACCATTGAACTAATTCAAGGGGAAAAAGTGTGCCTGATGTGGCGCTCAAACCCATGAACACCTACATACTAGTATGTCGCTCTACCGAATGAGCAAACCGGGCAGCTGTCTAACCCCACACCACGACAGTCATTCCAAAGATGGGCAGCCCACTGGGCTATGTTCAACTTTGGATGCACATCTACTCTAGTGTTACAGTTATGCTGGATAGTCTGAAGTTGTAACCTTACATTTCTAACGCATGTGCTCTAGATTGCCTCTCATGTTAAAGATAACAAATGGTGTAGTTTCAATTCACATCTTAGGTTACCTCACCCGTCTAACTAGAGAATTCCGCCGCTTATATACTTTGTCCTACAGGTTAATTCCCACAACCAAAGACTATTGCAAATACCCGTTTTCCCCTGGACTGTTCATCAGTGGAACATTCTACCCCTCCCCCATATCCCTTGTTTTCCTACCCTAGAGTAAGTAGCAACACTGAACATGCTGTCTTACCATAACCTCATTCACAACAGTTTTTAAACTGTGACATATTACTAACACTTTATTGTACTTCTATGTTTTTTTTAATTTTGGCTATACTTGACTTCTTTTAACTTCTCTTAGTGACTTGACATGCAACATTAGCCGAGTCACAAATACAGCGGATATATGGATAAAAACTTGCCAATAGGCTCAGAAGCATTGTCAAAAGCTATAGGCATATGGTTTGTCTGACAGGTTGTTAGTTAAAGCTTCATTTTGATTGCACTATTTCCTTGAGGAATTGACTTGAAATGCTGTTTTACTTATAAAAATGCATATTATATTAATTTTACAATGTTGTTTTACTTATAAAAATGCATGTTATATATATTTACAATGATGTTTTACTTATATATTTCAGATGGACCTCCTCCTTTGGAGGATATGTCAGAGCTGCTGAAACAAGTTGACACCCTAAGGGAATTTCAAAACAAGAAGCAACAGCCCAATGTGAAACAGGTGAGTCTAGAAATATATATGTATAGAAATCAGGTTTTTCCCTTGGATTTTTTCAAATGGGGTCCTAGGACTCCCGCATTTTGCAAATATGTGAGTCCCTGGTAAACTTTAGGGGTTCAAAGAGTAAAGTTTTGACTGCGGCAATTTTTCATCTATCAATCTGATCAGAGACACTTGGATGCACACCTTTTATTAAATGCAGGTCCTCAGCCTGAAAATTGCATCTGAGATGCAGAAAACACACATCCCAGCAATCCCTGATATATGTGAAAGAACTTTATACCAGATTGTCTAAACATTTCTTTTTCAAGGATAAATCCTCTTATTGTCAAGTAAATGCATATCAAATGTGAAAATAACAATGTACTATTTTTCTTATTAGCCAAAAATACAAGTATTTGATAACAAAGCACTTGTAACATGAACAGGTTTTGGTGTGAACAGAAAATACTTCATTTCTCATGACGTTTGCTATGTTGTATTCCATTTTAGTCAAATGGCGTTACTTCAATCAAAAATGGCGATGGAGATACATCTAGCGCAAGATCTAAACAAACGAAATCAGAAAATGAAAAGATGAAAACAACTACACAAACAGAAGCTAAAAGTGTGAAAGAGATGAAAAATGTTCCAGACAAAAAGTCTCCACCAGCTGAAGTGAAAACATCAGGAGAATTTGGTGGAATGAAGAAAGGTTTCCTATTCGGAGGTCCACCTAAATCATCTTTTAAACCTAATATTGACAGTTCAAGTAAACAGACTAAACAAGCAAGTAAAACATTAGAGGATATACCGTTTGTGCGGAAGAATGCTGAAGCAAAATCTGAACTGAGATTTTCAGAAGTCCAAGAAGCGATGGAAAAAACGAACACAAAGCTGATGGAAAATAAAGGTGGGTTGATCTTCCTATGTTTTCAGTTATTCACTTCTCTGTCTCTTGTAAGATATTGTTACCATAGTTGTAGATTTTGGACTCTCTTGGTTAATTTTTGCATTGAACACCTTGTCTTAACAGCCACACACACATTGGACATTAGTTCCTATTTGTCTTCATTGAGTAAACATGCTTCTCTTCATTGTGAAGGAGGTAATTAATTTTGCTGTCAATGCAAGTCCATTTTCACCATTTGACTCTTTATTCATCCTCAATTTTAAGACCACCTCAATAAGAAGACCAGTTTTCAAGGGTCCCATGGGTGGTCTTATTATTGAGGTTTTACTGTATATGATTTTGACAAATTGTGTTCTTAATTTTGAGGTCGTCTTATTATTGAGACAGTCTTTGAGTGAGGTTTTAGTGTATAAAGTAAAGAATTTGTTAATAAAGCTTTGAAAAGCCTTGAAAACTTAACACCTCCATATTTTCAGAATGGGTGACTGATGATTTATTGACCAAGCTGGAAAAGAATGAGAAATTAACTAAAAGATTACAGGTATGTATTTATGTGCACTTTGTATTCCATTGTAATTGTCTTTTGTTGTAGGAAAGCAGAAATATTATTTGTTTTGTTTCAAGAAAAAATGATAATTCATATTGTAAACCTTTTAACAGTTGGCTGATCGTATCATATAAATCTAAACTTTGTCAGCCAACAATAAGAACTGACCTTGTAATGTAGTTGTGGATAAAATGTTTGTAACATACATTTGTATATGGTTATTTCTGTTTTGAATAATATATTTCAGACCTAGCCATGTGAACATTCGGATCATATATAGTGAGGTAGTTCGATCAGCAACTATAGTGACTATGATTGGATGATAAAACTCAGTCTAGTTCATCTATGGTCTAGTTACTCTGGTCACTCTTAGAATTTGGAGGTTTGAAAACCCTATAGAGGTGTTCCGAACATTAACTATAGTTCAACCGTAGTAAATCGGTGGTTGAACCATAGTTAATGTTCTGAACACCTCTATATAGTATTTAAACCTCCAAGTTCGAAGAGTGACCAGAGTAACTAGACCATAGATGAACTAGACTGAATTTTATCATCCAATCATAGTCGCCATAGTCACTATAGTTGCTGATCGAACTACCTCAGTATATATTGTATATATTGAAATTGTCACAAGTTCTCTCCCTTTATTCCTTCTTTGTATACTGCCCTGCATTCATTTACAGCTAACAGTTGGGAACATTTTGTTTTGTATCCCTAGCCCATTGTATCACATTGACTGCACACAGGGAACCATATTGCAAAATGTTACGAAATGGAGGAACCAAATTGTAAAACATTCTGAAACGTTATCCGCATGCACCTTTTCTGAACGCAGGGCAGGTATGTATAGAATGTACTATACATGTATATACATATACTATAGAGGGTACAAAGAGAGAGAACTCTAGAAGAGATAAAGGGAGATAACTCAGGACAATCTCCAGTGCATAAAGGCATGCTGAAAAAGAAACCTATGAAGTCGTATATGAGATGTACTAATCGCTGAAATTAATATCTAACTTATTTTATATTTTAGGAGCCAAAATTTATGCAAGCAATTGGAGAATTTCAGAAGAATCCAACAGAAGCTCTGAGAAAATACGCTGGAAATGTTGAAGTACAAGAATTCTTACAAGATTTTTGTACTCTGATGGGTTGGTAATCTTTACTTACTACGATATTATTCAGCCCTTTTTTATGGCAAATTTGGGGCCGATATTGGGCCTCATTCCCCAAAGTATATATTTTTCCCCTACTTAGTAAGAAAATTCCCCTTCAGTAAAATTATCTAAAATTTTAGCCTTATAAATTCCCTAATTTGGTGATTCATGATGCAATTTCCCCTATCAAAAGGACCCACCGTACTTCCCAAAAATTGAAAAAAATGGCTGCTTTATTTCAAATGTGGCTTTTTTCTTAAAAGGTCTTTAAATATGTTGGAAGAAATTTGGAGTCTGACCTCTGTCCTTTTATTATTGATAATGTATTTAAATTACTAAGGTTAACTTGGTTATTTTTGTATACAAGTTTTGTTTGTTTTGTGTTTTGCACTAGTGTAATTTTATATACAGCTTATGCTGTTCGAAATTGATAAATGATGTAGTATTATCATTATTATTAGTATGTAATTTATTTACTTGATATCATACAGGTGATCATTTTAATAAACTTGGAGACCAGCAAGATTCCACAAAAGGACAGACTGCCCAGCCTTCACAACCGCAGATATTAACACCAGGTGGCGCTGGTGGTGGTGCCGACCTGCAAGTACGAAGCAGTACTAACCCCAACCAACCTACAGCAGCTGATGAACACAAAATGCAGGAAATTTTGTCTAATCCGGAGATACAGACAGTATTGATGGATCCTAAAATACAGGAGTTGTTTGAACAGCTGAGAAATAATCCAGACAATGGACAAAGGTTTGTGTTTTACTTAACTTTACATGTTGTACAAAAAACAAATACATTTATTTCACTTCTACTGAAATGATTTTAATTTGAACGGCACACCATTGGCTGAAGTTATCAGTCTGACCTTGGAGACCTGTCTTGAATCTCGAAGCTCTGATTGGTTGGTTCTGAGTACAATTTTAAATTGACAAATACTATCCTCCTTACTTAGGTTTATAACTGTTGGTCCATTTTGATCCTGCAAGTCTATGGTTTAACATTTCTTTAATTGGTGTATGAAGATTGCTATTGTGTTCCATGTAAAATAGTTAGAGAAGGAATTGATTTACATAGCTATTGCATTTCCTCTAAATCACATTCACATATTTGTTTCAGACTTCTGCAGACAGCAAGTGGAGATTTAAAACAGAAGATACATACATTGGTGCAAGCTGGTCTCCTACAAGTCCAGAAGTCTTGACACCATTGATTATCTCGCTGGAACATACAACATTGTAGATTTAATCCATGTGTGCAAGTACAGAAGATGGATTTACCAAACATATCAATGTTCATGCAATGCAATGTATGTACCAGTAGAGGTACATGCATATTTTTAATACTTGCTGCATCATGTCACGGAAGATTTCATTGGACAGCAACATAATAATTACTTGCTGCATTATGTCAGGGACGATTTCATTGGACAGCTACATAATTCTTACTTGCGGCATCATGTCATGGACGATTTTATTGGACAGCGATATAATGTTTACTTGCTGCATCATGTCACAGACAATTTCATTGGACAGCAACATAATGTTTTAGATAGGGTGGCAGCTAGCTTTTGAATTACAGCACAACACATATTTGTGGTATGCATTTAGCAGGAAACCTATTGTTCTATTAATTGATGTTTCCATATTAGATCTACAACATTACAGTATGTTAATAAGATTATTATAAAGTGTATGATCTCATTTAATTATATAAACAAATGGAATAAATTAATAATTCTGTTAATAAGTCTACTTGCAGTTTATAGGTTATTACAATAAGAAATAAGTGAAACATTTGGTTATATAAAGGAGGCTGACATATCCGGAGATTGTCACAAGTTCTCTCCCTTTATTCCGTCTGGAGTTCTCTCCCTTTATCCCTTCTATAGTACATACATAAGAGGTAGTTCGATCAGCAACTTTAGTGACTATGGTGACTATGGTTGGATGATAAAACTCAAGTCTAGTTCATCTACGGTCTAGTTACTCTAGTCACTCTTCGAACATGGAGGTTTGAATACCATATAGAGGTGTTCCGAACATTAACTATGGTTCAACCACCGATTTAGTAGGTTGAACTATAGTCAATATTCGGAACACCTCTATAGGATTTTCAACCCTCCAAGTTCTAAGAGTGACCAGAGTAACTAGAGCATAGATGAACAAGACTGAGTTTTATCATCCAACCATAGTCACTATAGTTGCTGATGGAACTACCTCACAGTATAGAACTGTAGAAGAGACAAAGGGAGATAACTCAAGATAATCTATGGCAGAAATGTATCGAGAGTATAAGTTTGTCAGTATTGAGTGAAGAGTATTTTGCTGGAATCTCATTGTAGAAAACTGTGTCACACATGTCAGCTGCCAAATAATTGTGGGGTTGTTTTAACTTGATGAGATTTCATGGGTATGCTATTGCCTCCTAAGCATCTGTATGCCTTATATGCTGTGTTATAAATCCATGGTCTAGTTTTTGTATATACAGTTGGACCTCGTTTTTTCCACAACCTTCTATCTGAATACTTAGTATCATTTGAAATAAATATCGGGTTCCGATTTATCTTCTTAGGCACATGGAATTGTAATGGGATATTCGAAATTCTATATTATTTGAAATTAAGTTTGTACCCGATGAATTCGAATAAACAAGGTCCGACTGTAATAGTTTTTGCATGTACATACATATGTGTTCATTGTATTTAATGATCTTTATCCTGAACTGTATATATTTTGTGTATGAGAATATTAAAACTTCAAAATCAATATGCAACTGCATCCTTATTATTCTGCACAAAGCATTAATACACTCTCACTGACAAAGTATTTGCATAATAATGATCTACTGACTGAAAGAAACAAATATGCGAGTTATGTGGTATTGATAACTTTAATCAGAAGTTTCTGCAAATAAACAAAAAACAACACAGACATTTTGACAGAACTGCAACACAGGTATATGTGTGGCTCCAGAAGGACCACCGGATCCCCTGAAGTAACATGCTGGATCCACGCATGATGTACATAAGAATACAAGTGTTGTAATGCCAATAATCTACCTGCACTACTGTATTTAGTCACAGAATACAAAACTCAAAGATCCATTCGAGATAATTTTACATCTAGTATACACAACCACAAAAATAGTGGATTTTTAATTGGTTTCTAATTGGTTTCATAGTAAGACCGAAGACTAAAATCTTACTCAAATCTAAAAACCATGCCAGTGTTTTTCACTAGTGAATTTTCACATTAAGTTACACTAAAACAAAATACATGTAAATGCATTGAGTCAGAATATAATGTTCTATCTGTTTTGAACAAGACCTAGGAAGCAAGTTCTTGCATTTCATCTCGATGTCCAAATCTTATTGTATCTCTAACTTAATATATATCAGTAAAATAATTTAAAAAACCATACTGTATTACCAGTACCCTGTGACATTACAACATGCTAACATACTTTTTCTGCCATTGATACTCTTCAGAGGTGCGTTTTTAGAGGTAGGGGAAGTAACCGAGTAAAGTTAGCCTATGTAGAAAAGGTAGCTGTCTAAATAACGCTTCGATAGCTACAAAATGGCATCCGCCAGACCAGACTACATTGTTCCACATGGATGCCATTTTGTTAAGCAAAGCTAGCATTGTCAGATCAAGCTACCTATCTAATGATGGAGACTACTTTTCCTACGTTTAAGAAACAACACCGCTACTTTTCCTACCTCTAAAAATGCACCTCAGATAAAATGGCATAAGTTCAAGGATGTCGGCCAAATTCAAGATTAGAACATCAGAACATATAAACATATACACTAAACTAGGTCTAAAAGAATTTAAACAATAAAAGCCTTAGGTGTCGACTACGGACATTATAAATATGTTTTAACAGCTGTAGGCTCAACATTTGATTACTATATAGTGACTTGATTTAATACATTTCTGACACACATTGTATATAATCCTTCAACCAATACACTGAATTATGCAAGATATGAAAAGTCTATGTATGTACTGTAACAATATTCAATGCTATTCTGTAAATAAATACAACATACATGCACCATGGATTGGAAACAGGCTGATATCGGTGAAACGAGAAATAATTACCCACAATCCTTGGCACGCTCGATAAATATCGTGAATTTTCATCACTTTATCGATTGGCGATAGTCGGCAATCTCCGTTCAATTCCTTCTGTTACTGGCTCTGTTGATTATCACTTAAATGTCTGTGTAATTATCTATTGATCTGTGTAATTCTTAATTGTCTAAATGTAGATATTTAAAAATGTATTAATTAAGACTTCAGAAATCTTTGAATATGATGATGACAGCAGATCAAAATGTCAACTTCTCTCGACATAGGTCACAGGTCAACATTTACCCATAACATACTTGAATGGTTGATATATTATAGACCTAGACAATTAAGGAAGTTCAGAAGTTTGAAGGTGTCATTGAGAAACCGTAGTTCATCTTTTTATTTATGTTTAAGGAAATCACAGAAATGCTCATATTAAGCGGATCAATTACGTATACTTGTTTAAAAGCATAAAACTGTATCCAAACTTAAAAAGTGATTTAAAGTGGAATTTGTATCATATGCTGATAGTTTCGCTTTGCACAGTTAGCTATCTTCTTTGTAATGCATGCCTGGCATTCGATTTGATACATACCTACGGAATGCCATAACTGTCTTATGTGATAAAAGTTCAAATTGTTTTGTTTGTTGACTGTCCTATCTCGTTAAGATTGCTCCATATTTTCTAAAATTGTCTAAAATAACGGTTTTAAATTACTGCTCTGTTGTTCAAGAACACCACTGAAAAAATATTACCACCTCATTAAATTAATGCATTAAACATGACAATATCATAAGCAAGAGGGCCATGGTGGCACTTTATCGCTCAACTGAGTACATTGCCATCTTCGCTTCATAAGAGTTCAAGAGGATTTTCAATGATTTGACCTCGTGCAGACCTACTCTTTAACCCAAAATGACCCAGTATCACACTGGACTTGCATTTTATTAAGACAAACAATCTGATCAAGTTTTATGTAGTTCCAGTAGAAGATGCAGCCTCCCGAGAATCCTAAATTGTGACCACTGGAGTGTTAACAAGGTTTTACTATAATTGGACCAGGTTTCAAACTTGACCTAGATTTCATTGAGGCAAACATTCTGACCATGTTTCATATAAATCAAGTTAAAAATGAGACTTCTGTAGTGTTAACAAGGTTTAACTATAATTGGACCTAGTGACCTAGTTTTTGACCCCAGATGACCAAGACCTTGATTTCATTGAAGCATAAATTCTTACTATGTCTTATATAAATCTAGACAAAAAATGTGACTGTCATTTGACCTATTGACCTAGCTTTTGACCCCAGATGACCAAGTTTCATACTTGGCCTAGATTTCATTGAGACAAACATTCTGACCAAGTCTCATGCAGATCAGGTAAAAGATGTTACCTCTAGAGTGTTAAAAGTCTAAATTGTTGACGACGACGGAAACAGGACGATCACAATAGCTCACCTTGAGCACGAAGCGCTTAAGTGAGCTGAAAGCAAGAGATGCTTGTAAAACATTATGCCCCTCATGGTTTATTTATTGATCGGAAATGGTTGAGAACAATCGATCCCTGTAACCTTGACCTTTGACCCCATAACCCCTAAATCAATAGGGTTCCTCTGCTACCCACGATGAATGTGAGGACCAAGTTTGAGGATAATAGGTCATGGGGTTCATGTTATTGATTGGAAACAAAAAGGTTAGGGTACAACCGACGAACCGAACCGATCGACCGATATGCCCTCTCTTCTTCAAAGGGAGGCATAAAAAATGTATTATACCATTGATCTAGTTGTTCAGTTTAGATACAAGATGAACTAAAATTTTATTTATTTGTTCTTATCATGAAATGTTACCAGTCCATACCCATGGCCATGTTCATGACCATAGATTGGCCACCATTTTCTGCCAATCTAATATTTATCACCTTATTGCTACTGAATAAAACTACTGCATGCAATCATTTGATGATTTTTAATGTTAATACTTGATGCATGTTCGATTTATTTAAGTAACATCCCCTCAAAAGTAGTGGTAAATATATCTTTCAACCAATACCTGTTGTAACAATTGTGCCCGCAAAATTGGCTACTGGGCCGCAGAGTAGGAATGTTCGTCATAATTCTTATTTCAATGACGAATAAATTATTGTTGTCATAGAAGACTCAATCAGCGAGATAACAAATGATATAATGCCCTAAATTGCTTTATAGTGACACCTGCAGCTATTATGATCAAAATGTTATTTTTTTACTGATAACGGTGAAATACCAGTATAAACCACAATACAGTGGACTCTCGTTGGCTAGACCACAGTTACTTCGAACAAACTGAATGACTCAAACTGACTAGGAAGTCTCAGAAAACATCTGTATATAATCTATGTTGTTAACTACTGATGGTTCGAACTATCGAAGCAATTGTTTGGCCCCTTCAATATAAATACTCTGCGTAATTGACTGAGCTCCATTTTGCTCAATAGTGACACAATGAGTGTAATATTGACATGTTTGTGAATATTGCAGTACAAATTATAAGCTGTGGTAAAATACACTCGTTTGCAGTTGTATAGTGATAAATAATTAGCAATAAGGTTGTACATGTGATTCGATTGTCAAACTCAAAAAATCATACTGTGATCAAATATATCCTAGTAGAATATGCCAACGAGAATCCAATGTATTTCATTGGTGTTCATAAAATACAAGAATTTAAAGAACTCATTTTTAAAGATTTTATACACAAAAAGATCAATAAATTCCTTAATTTATGAAAACAAGATGATGGCCCTGAATCGCTCACCTGAGCATCTGAAATGTTTAGTACTATGGTCCTGTGTCATAAGGTCCAAAATTTCGTTGGAGTAAAGATTATCACAAAGATAGTGAACATTTTGATTTCCAGCATGATAAGAATATCGCTATAATAATAATAATGTATAGATATCAGGAGAGTAACCTGCCATGTTTTCTTAGTGAATCACACAATTGAACAATCTTAGTAGAGGATTTCCTAAAGAACATTTAGGTGAACTCATTTCAAAATTGGGCCTGCAGTTTTTGACGAGGAGATTTTTGTAGTTTACACTATGTACACTATGTACATATAGGAAAAATGGCTCCGCCACCTGGCAGCCGAATAATCTGGTAGAAGAGTAGAAGATCACCAAATGATCATTCAGGTGAAATTATAGTCAAAATTGGGCCAGTAGGTTTTGAAAAACACATGTGAAGTCTCCCGATTTCCGCTGGAGACTCCCGGTTTTGACAGCCAACTCCCGCTCTCCCCGCCTAGAGCCGTGATCTCCCGATTTTCAAAGTAAACATTGTTAATTTTTGTTATGGGGTATTTTTTAGTTCATTCCCGACTGGTTTGCTGAAATTACTTGTCAAACTGATAACCCAAAGTGTATCATCGGGATACCAGTCCGTAAACCTCATGGACCATGGAATCAAGCGCTTGGTGACACTGATCAAAATATGACGCGACCCTCGCTTGTCATGTTGTTTATTCAAGTTTCACACGTTTCAATTGTATTCAGATATGACAATTGGCAATAACATTGTCATTGGCGACTCTTTTAAAGGCATGACCCCCAAATTACGACTTAAATCGCAGAATATTGCTATTAATAGCCTATGATACGGATGAAGACATGATTTAGGCTACGTAAAAAATCTCCCGTTTTGAGTCTCACTCTCCCACTTTTCGAGGTGCAATTAGACGATTTGACTTCAGAAAAGGTTCACCTGTATGTCGGAACTTCAATAATCTTCTTGTAAAAAACTGTTTTTCACATGAAGATTATTGAAGTTCCATCAATAATATGAACAGGAAAAGTGTCTCCAACTCAACCCCAGGCGGCCATGATTTTGACGAATTGAATAATTTAAACCTCAAGGTAGAGGACCATCTGTGTGAATTGGACTCGGAATTTTTGAAAAGAAGATATTTAAATCTCTTTTTGTTTTTCTTTCCTATCATTTTTAAATATTATTATTGTGAATAACTTTGCGATTTTTGATCGACATGCATTCAGTATGGAAACACAAACAATACACATATGACATGCGTTCAACATGCTTAGTACACTTGCACCGACATATACACATATACCGTAGATGCCTCAAACAGTAGTTGGCTCGAACTAACTGCCAGGTACGACGGCAATTTGAGGTTTCAAAGTTTTGCTGTACACTATTTTGTGTAGTTTCAGTCACCTAGAAATGTGTCTATAGCACATGTTCTTATAATATAATTGAAGGTTAAAAATCCAATGTGGAGAATTCGGGTCAAAACCATACGTAAATTTCACAACTTCAATGGGGAATAATATTGCATTACTTCCAACATGTGTACATGTCAAGAACGCTTTGTTCAGAACATTTCATCTTATTTTATATCATTTCTCTAATAGCCATAACCATAAAAGCAGTATTTGTACTCACGAAGTATAGTTTATGAATGTAAGGCCACTACTGGTTTTTTTTTATTACAAAATCTGTTTACAAAAATGTCCACTGGGTGGTTGAAAAAACCCAAATAACTCGCAACATTGAAAATACAGCCACTTAATTGTACTGTATAATGAAAAAACATGCAACAGAGGAACCAGTCATGGCGAAGGACTTGTCAGACATTGGGTCTGATAACCTTGAAAAAATGTGATCCTAGTTAAATTTCTAAGTTGCTCAATGGGGATTAAACTCTATATTTTGAGCCCCAGCGACGCATAAATCACAAACAATGGCTTAGTAAAATAAACGCCCAAGTAAAGGTTTGAAAAGCATAAAGCTAATTCATGACAATGCTTCAGCCCACAAAGGTAAAATTGTACAATCTTTCTTAGAACAAGACAAGAGAGCCAAACTGTCACAAAATACGCCCGTCATAAGTCAGAGGTCCGAATTAAAACAAGACAAATTTTAAGTAATTTCTAAAATCAAAGGGTGATAACTCCTGGGTGACTTGAGCGATATGACTGGTTATCGAACTTGGTTGAGATATTATGCCCACAAACATTTTCACCAAGTTAAGTGAAGATCAGATGAAAACTCTTTGACTTAGAGAGCGGACATCGCTAATATGGCAAATTTTGGATAATTCAAGGGCCATTATTCCGAAGTGCCTGGGGCGATGTGGCTGGTTATCGAACTTGGCCGAGATATTATGCCCACAAACATTTTCACAAAGTTTGTTAAAGATCGACTAAAATTTTATATATGTGTATTTCACCTGAAAATCGATCAATCGATCGATCAATCGATCAATCAATCAATGTGACACAAACGTATTTTTTTCTACACGAAAAAAAGTATGTTTTGCTCACTTATCTTTTGTCAGGATCAGTCCAGCAATGTTCTGATTATGAATGCAGCCTCTTATGGTCTGCAGTTGTTCATGTTTACTTATCATATTGTATATAATTACAGGTAACAGTCGTCTGTATTGGAACTTCATGGTAACAGTAACGGATACACACACATTCTTAACAATACCAACATGGCCGCAGGAGGGACACCACAGAGATCATTCAAGGACTCATTTAGCAAAGCGTCTGGTGATGCTGAAGAAGCCTTTTGCAACCCTTGTAGCAATATGGGTAAATGGGTCGCTGTGGAGGGATATTGCGAAACATGCCAAGAATATATATGTGACATTTGCCTAGGAGTACATAAAAACCAAAAGATGACAAGAGGTCACACTATCTTAGACAAAAATCAGATGTCTAGAGGTCAAAGACCAAATACCAAACAAGACCTCTGTGTCGATGTCTGTAAAACACACCATCCTGAAATAGTTAGATTTTACTGCAAAGCTCATGATAAACCAGGCTGTGGAGATTGCATGACCCTAAAACATACACCCTGTAAGAAAGATAGGATACAAGATATTTCTGATGGGTTTCAAGCAACAAATGAGTTCAAGCTAATACAACAAAAGCTTGACAATTTTCATGACAAACTTGAAGTAATGAAAGATGCATTAGACGACAATCTGAAGAACATTTACACAACATACAACAACGTCCAACATAAAATTACATCTTTCCGTAAATACATCAATGATTATCTAGACAAGATACAGAAACAAATAACAGATAAATCTGCAGAAATCAAGAAAACATATGAAACAGAAACAAACAAACTGATTGCAATGAATGAATCAATGAAATCTGAACTGGAGGACATACTTCAAAAGATACGAAATGACGTAAATGTGAATTCAATCTTTGTCATCACCAAGCAAGCAAAACAGAAACTGGGTATAATGGAAAGTGAGATTGCCAAACTTGAACAATCACAACATCAACAACAACACTATGGGTCTCGTCCTTCTATTGAGATAGAAATGCTAATATCAGCCAACACTCCACTGGGAAAGTTGGTAAGAACACCTAACGTAAATACAACAGCGTCATACAGAGGAACAATCAATGTGAAGACAAGGACTGATAAAAAAGACTGTTGGATCACTGACTGTACACTTCTTGGGCCAGACAGAATGGTTGTTACTGATGAATATAATAACAATATCAAGTTGATAGACATAATTAACCAAAAAGTTATATCAAGATACATAACATTATTTCCACCATATGGAGTAACTGCAGTGAGTGCAGACCAAGTAGCAGTTACACTTCCTGAAGTGGGTAGAATAAAACTGTTGAATGTTACATCTACATTTACCAAACAACATGAAATACAAGTAAACAAATATTGCTACGCTATTGCATACAAGGATGGGAAGTTTGCTGTTGCCTATGCGGATTCAGATAGAAATAGTAGAAATACTAGACATTCAAGGTCAGGTACTACATACAATACAACCTAAACAAGGTAAGGACAATATAATACTGCGTCCTTACATAACATTTGGACAAGACCATGATACTGTAATTGTATCCCACCCTTTTACCAACGAATATAATGTTGTCACATTTAAAGGACAAATTCTCCATACATATGCACATTGTGATGGTATAAGTGGTTTTGTGATTACACCAGGTGGTGTTCTGTTTGTATGTAGCTGGAGGAGTAAAAGTATATATGCTGTATCACCAGACTTCAAGACATGTAAGACCATCATCAACACTGAGGTAAACCCTAACAGCATAACATACTGTGATATCTATCACAGACTGTATACCAGTAACGAGACCTTGGGTAGAGACATAAACAACACAATCAAAGTGTATGATTTGAATGTATAAATTAAAAAGTACAGACACATAAACCGTAGCTAAGAAGAGGCTGAATATAAACAAACTGATAACTGAAGCTTGATATCCACATTCAGAATTATGTGTATTTTGTTAAAAGTATAAGAAATACCATGATCATTACAAACAACCATCAGTTGAAATGGGCCAAAAACATACTGAAGATAAAATGAGAGATGTATCAATGTTTGACTGAAATATTTGTACATTTACTGTATATACCTTAAAAGCAATTTGATAATAAGGACCAAGTTGATACATTATTTGCAAACTAGAAAACTATGATTCTGTCATTACCATTACAAGATAGGAACAACACAAACTTGTAGTGTCAGATGTATAAAGATAAGGGGAATAACTCTTACTGTTGACTCCAAAGTAAAGATTCCGGACACACAGTAAGTTCATGTGCAGACTTATATCTCTTATATCTCCGTGCCGATCAATGTTACATATATACTGATCCAGATTCATGCAACACCAACGTAATTGACCTTTTGTAAATAAAAGTATTGCAGATTATTCGTGCAACCATGGGAACAGATACACATTTTGTTCAGTTCTTATTTAATATTACATGGTGATGCACATTTTTTCTCAAAACAACCATGTCAACTGTGAAGAGGTTTTAAACACAGGTGATGATGTACAAGTGAGAGTTGACAATGGGAGGATAACTGACATTGTAAGACAGTTAGGGACATATTGCAAGTCAAATAGCACATGTACTATGGCGATGTTAAAACAGTTCATTCTCATTACCGCCCAAGCTGTAAACTCAAGCCAGACATTTCCCTACACACCAGGATCTAGTGAAACATTGTGACAAGATTGGTCGATCAGTATATTTGGTTTTCTGATCCAGTAGATTGGACTTTAAACCAGAAAACGTTTGTTCATATTTCTCAGAAAAGTATACATTGGCTGATTTTGAGAAGAACAACACATTAAGTGATACTATATTAGCTGGGAAGTTGGGTGCACCTTTAAACCAGGTTTACACTGCGATGTGCTAATTCGCCACAGACTGTTCCAAAGTATTTCTTGCTGGGAAAAATCACTGGTGTAAAATTATCAGCCTTCAAAGAACTGAGTTATATAGCATGTGTTTTGTAAATGACAAACTTGTGTGTATTTCATGCTGGCATCTTTCTTCAACATTTATGTTTATTCCTTGTATCTTGTAAAAAAACTTTTACATGTATAACTGTTCTTGTTTCATGTTGATACCTTGATGAAATTTGTAGTTTGTTGTTATGTATATCTTATGTAAATGCTCTTTTTTTAGTACAGTTGGTTAGTACATTTAATGAATTATTTTGAATACTGAAGATTTTATTGTCATATAACCTGTCGCTATTTCAGAAAAAGTTACATCTGTTCAGTTCTCATGTAGTCATTATTAATTATGTTAATTGTAATTAACCCTATATTTGTTTTATCTGTTCATATTTCTCCAGTACATATGACGGTAAGGTATTTAACAAATGAAATAAGGTGTGATCATTTATTTTCGGAGCTAAACAAGTACCTATCAAGGATATATAAGACAATCAACAGATCAGGGTTCTGAGTACTTCCACCACAAGTACTACTACACCAAGGTCCCGATTTCACGAAAAATACTTCAGTTTATTAAGATTATATTAATATACTTTTTACAAAAAAAACTTCAGTTGATTAATATACTTTTCATGAAAAATACTTCAGTAACTTGCTAAGTATCATACGTTAAGTGTGTTATTTAAGTAATGGTTTAATGAAAAAATGACTGATTTATCAGTTCGCTATAAAGAGCATAAACTATGCAGTACACAGACATACACAGAAATGGAAAAAATCAAAATAGATTAATAAACATGTTATTTCCCTTAACTCAATACATTTGATTACTTAGTATGTCTATGAACTGCATGTTTTACCAATGATCAGCTTAATACCATAAACGATCTTCAGCATACTGCTTAGAATTTAAATATTTTCATGAAATTGGGGCCAGGTCCCATTGAAAAGTACAACCCTAAATTTGTAGTTTTTTATATTGGCAATATTTATATTGATGTGGTCTAAATTGGCAGTATCGGTGTCTCTGACTGCCACCAATGTTTATGTGTATACTGCAGGACTTTTCTTCCTAAAAATTTGGGTATGGTAAAAGGACCTATCCCCAATCGAAAATAGTAAAATGGAAATCCAGCATTGATTATTAATAGGTTTTACGTTAGACTTATATATAAAATGTTAGTTATCATGGAGGATGTTTTTCATTATTTCGTTGTCTTGAATCATTCATGATACTCGTATTACATTGTTGGGTTATTTTTGGGACTACTTCGTAGTGAGAATTTCGGACGTGGACGTTTTTAGCTGGTTTCTCACAGGCTTTCTTGTGTTTTGAAAACGGGAACCAAATGATGTATGCCTCTCAAATTGCCACACTACTATAGACGGTACAAAAACCACTTAATGCACATACACAATTGCCGTTTATTAAGTGTATATAAATATACTGTGCATGCACTGCTTTGTGTGACATATCAACTAACAAAACATTCATTGATCTGGTACATGCCATGAATGGTTAATATCCAAACCGAGACAATGAAGTTTAGAAGTTTGAAGGTGACATTGTGAAACCATTGTTAATCTACTTCAACTTGTTTATGGAAATCACAGAAATGCTCATATTAAGGTGAGCAGACTAATTACATTTATTTGTAAAAAACATAAAACTGTATTAAGATTTTAATAGTGAATTAAAGGAGTATTAACATGCTATAAGTAGCAGATTATCTTTTTCCGTTAGCTTCGCTTTTTGGAGTTCTTGTTTTTAATGAACGACTGGCATTTGATTTGATTATGTAACTATGGAATGCCAAAACCGTCTTATGTGGTGAAATTTACCATTATAGTTACTATTATACAAATGACCAAACATTCCATACAAACTGTTAATTAATGTTAATTGCACAGCAAGTGTATACTGTATTTTTATTCCATCGCTTATGCTTATAAAACAAACATTTTTGCTTTGCCCTCTTTCAGTTGTTTTTGCAATTAATCAAGTTATATTTTGCCATATATCAAGTTATTCAGCGTATAAGATGATTGTTTATTTGTTTATATTTATTATCATTTTATTGTTAAATACCACAATATGCATTACGTGCTTATCATTGTGGCATATCTATCAGTTAGATTTCATTAAGCTTCTTTCTTTATTATGAAGTATTTTGGTATTAACAAGGAAACTTTTCTCTCTATAGTGCTTTTTTATATTACACAACTTAATCCTCATTAGGGTACAGTCGTAAATTTGTTTTGTTTTCTCAATCATTTGATATTTTATTTATACAAGTTCTTTTTGTCTTTATTTTAAATTCCCTTTCACTATCACCAGTATTTAAGAGTATGCCTACTTATAAATGATATTTTCCGGTTGACTTTACGTAAGGTTATTTATTTAATATATTGTGGTTATTTCATATTCCTATGTTTTACAAATCATTTTTGCATTGGCTGACCACCTCACAGTTTAACATTTATAACACATATACACAAATAAACGAACAAAATAATAGAGATTAATCAAGCCATTTTTTTTATTTGAGGTCAAAACCCGAAGTGCACAGTGTTGTAATGATTAATATTCCTGGGGCATTTTGATACTCTGGATTAAACTCTTTTTTGAGATACGCCTCCCCCCAAACATTTGTCTGATGGAGGAAAAGGAGTAAATTTTAGTGCCACCTTCCATTTTTATGAGAGTATATGATACAGAACTTGCAATTCAAAATTATAAAAACACATTACGACAATTTTTACAACAGTTATTTTCTTCATTTTGCTGCTAACCATAATATTTCAGAAATTTGACACAAAAAATATGTTTTTCTTTGCTTTTTTGTCTGTATCTGTCGAGCAAAAATCTGATTATGAAAGCAGTCCCCCATGATTTTGACTAATCACCTTGTTTGTATGTAATTACAGGTAACTCCTATCTGTTCTAGAACTTCATGGGGCCATTTTAACAAAATTATTATTGGCTTCTGGTTTGTTTTTGGTGATATATTATCAGCAATAATTAACGGTAAATATTCGAAAGAAGAAATATAACAGAAAGAAAATCGAATGAAACCTCCCTAGCGCCAGTTTCAAATAAAATGTAAGCCTACATGGGTGCCCATGAAAAATATATCGAAATCAGAAGTAGCCTTCCAAGATGGGACTGTGGCGGCCGCATGAGGATCGCATTATGTATGTTAATTGTAACATCAATGGTGTTGGCGGTCATTGTGGTCGGATTATTATGCCGATGGATATCTATAAGAACAATTCCGATACCCATTCAGACAACAATGTGTTTTAATCAGAGTGACCTACCTGGATATCCTGAGAAGCATGTCGAAATCCCATTTTTTTTTAGTAATAGTACCGTGAATAATGAAACAACATTCTGTGGTGTTGACGATAAAGTTCTGACGTTTTTGGCAGAAATGGCTTTGGAATTCTATTTCGATTGTGACATCCATCCAGAGAGCAAGTTCTTCCATGAATTGATCCCAGACACTTGCGAGAAGACTTCAAAGACAGAAACTGTGGTCAAATTAGTTGAACATCGTACAGATCGTTCACAAAGAACCACACTTGATGGACAATGGGCAATATTTTGGAAGCATGGCTCAGACGGTTACACTAAAGGCAACATCGGGTATCAGCCAGATGATGGAATGGTGGAAATCCGGCGTTTTGGGCTATACTTTGTGACATCTCAAATCAGTATGGAAATGAATGACACTGATACTCATATCACGCATTTTTTGTATAAAAGGTACGCCAATGGAACTGAAGAACGACTCCTCGAAAACAGGAAAATGCTTTGTGATCCAGTCACAACCCAAGGTTCAATGAGGCTGACAAGCTTTGTTGGTGCTGTGTTTGTTTTAAATGATACTGATCGTTTGTACGTTGCAACATCTAACCCTGAACATTTGGTTTATGATACATCCAGCAATAATTTTATTGTATATGCTGTATGAATAAATATCTGCACGAGTAACTTCTTTATGCTCGAAACACATTTGCCCAAACCAGGCGCGAAGGAAGGCCGCCCTCCGGATGAGAAATATTTAATAAAATTATCACTTTTCTCAGGCGCAAAGTCCATCACTTTTAAAATGATATTTTCCGAAATCGTGTTTGCTGCTTGTTAGTTATTACATTTATTCATAGATATGTGTAATTTTGTAAAAAGACACGGGACTGTTAAGGTTATTTTATGGAACAGTTCAGTCGCATGTTAATGTATTTATTCAGGTACATGAAAGCAATATAAACAATGACATTATTATATCATCATTAGCAAATGCGAAATCACGAAGCCAATACATGCAATAGTTCACAAAACACAAGTAAAACAGATGTGTTATCTACAAGGTTAAAAAACAATTGAGTAAATTAGCATATGTCGTATTTAATTATACAAACAGATGCAAACACATTCGGTGGTAATTGTATAGTCCCGCGTCAACGCATTTTCAGAACTTTCTAAACACGACAAGGCGGTGGTCCATGTCATTAACGAACCAAAATAATTATACTTGTCACCTTCAGTGATGGCATTCAGGGTACTAGCGACGGCCCCTGTCTGGTAGCGATGATAACACTTTGTCATGTGTATTAAATATCAAGGCTGAATGTGGCTGGTTTTTATTAGTTTAAGATACAGATGAGAAGTAGAGGTCATAAATGTACGGCTGCGGTCCCACCTCCTACGCGCATGCAAACTGCACTAATAAAATTTCAAGTAATCTTTTTTACATCAACAACAACTGCTTGTATACTTATATAACTCCGACCCAAAATATCTCCCCAGACAGCTGTCAAAACAAAGAAAGCAATAAAACCCCGGGTGATCTACACAATTTGTTGATTAGCAAGGCCACTTACCAGTTTTTATAATTTAATCCCTTTGATTTTCAAAACAATACCGCACACGTGTCACACTGAATGGATTGATCTGGCCCAGGACGGTGACCTTGACCTTTGACAGAATGAACCCAAAATGTCAATATGATCAACGAGCTCTCCCCATGTTGTTACTATACACCAAGTTAAATGTAAATATAGTCAACAAAACTCAAGTTATTCGCCGGAAAAATATTTTTATTTTTAGTAATGGTGACCTTTGATGGAACTAACCCAAATGCAATCCCAAGCAAGCTCTTTACATCTTCTTACTATACACCAATTTGAAACCGTGGTCAAATTAGCTGAACATCGTACAGATCGTTCACAAAGAACCACACTTGATGGACAATGGGCAATATTTTGGAAGCATGGCTCAGACGGTTACACTAAAGGCAACATCGGGTATCAGCCAGATGATGGAATGGTGGAAATCCGGCGTTTTGGGCTATACTTTGTGACATCTCAAATCAGTATGGAAATGAATGACACTGATACTCATATCACGCATTTTTTGTATAAAAGGTACGCCAATGGAACTGAAGAACGACTCCTCGAAAACAGGAAAATGCTTTGTGATCCAGTCACAACCCAAGGTTCAATGAGGCTGACAAGCTTTGTTGGTGCTGTGTTTGTTTTAAATGATACTGATCGTTTGTTCGTTGCAACATCTAACCCTGAATATTTGGTTTATGATACATCCAGCAATAATTGTATTGTATATGCTATATGAATAAATATCTGCACGAGTAACTTCTTTATGCTCGAAAGCGTTGGAATTATTAACGCCTATCTTGGAATTATCATCTTTACAGTTGGCTTTATCGACTTTAAAGGAAAATTAAGTAGTTACATGGAATGCCACGTACACAAGACTATGTCTTCCCCACCTATGTCACAGGGAAACATCACCTTGCGAAAACTAGGGATTGGGGAGGTGTAAGATGAAAATTTTAATCTGTGATAAAACTGTTGTAAAATCCTGCACTTTGCACTTACTGACATAACATACATGAAACCCCAGGTGCACAACTATACAGGTTGGTGAACATTCCTGTGAAGTCTTATGACTCTGACTCAAATTCGTTTGGAGATATGCGCGACACAAGATTGCATACTATGTAGGCTATATTTTAACTAAGTCAAGTGCTTTAAATTTGCACTTACTGGAAACAGCCAAACATGAAACCCCAGGTGCACAACTTCACATACTGCTGAACATTCCTGTAAAGTTTTATGACTCTGGTTCATATACTTTTGGATATATGAGTGACACAAGATTTTGTGACGGACAGACGGACAAGGGCAAATCTCTATGCCCCCCCCCCCCCCCCCCCCTTCAGAGTAGGGGCATATAAAATGTTATTTTTTAAAACTGCAAGAAATGAAATAGTTGGGAAAGTCAAATACAACTGCTGTGATTCCTCATAACTGCCTAAGCAGTTACCGTCAAGCCGAATATTTTCCTCCTCATGTGGGTGCAACCAATGAAACTAGTCTGGTTCCCGTCGTACTGATATTGCAAACAGTATTGCAATAACATAGTGAAAGGGGAAGGAACTACAGACTACCAATGAAACATGCTTATAACTTTGACCGGTCAGTAGATGTGGTTATCCATCAGACCGGATTTTAAGCCAGACAATTATTATTCACAATTCTCAAATATGTAAAACTGGTCGATTGTGTAACTAACTTGGTCATTTTACTTCATAGCTTCCAGAAATATCAGTGTTACAACAAGCTCTAAATTTAAGAGATGAAAAATTTATTAGGTCACATCATGAGCATCTTAAGCTATTAAATTATTTTGTATGTCGGGGGGGGGGGGAGAGAGGGCTATTTCTTTTTACACATTTTCTACTGCATTTGATTGGTACAATGTACATTTTGATCTCTTACTTTATAGGTGTAATTGTAGTTTTTCATCACAATGGACAGCCATAGAGGTCTAAATCATGTGATATAAGAAATATAAGAAAACATATTTTCCACATCTCTGTAACATACAAATAGAAAATTATGAAATAATGACTGTATAAGTTGATAGTCCTCACCCAGTTGATTTTTTGCTGTACATATGTATGTATAAACTAACACTATATTACTCAGTAATATTATTGCAATAAACAGACATAAATGAGTACATGTTATTGTTTCATTTCTCTACTTCTGTTTTACTATAATTGGACCCAGTTTAAACCTTGACCTAGATTTCATTGAGGAAACATTCTTACCATGTTTCATATAAATCAAGTCAACAATGAGACCTCTGGAGTGTTAACAAGGTTTAAGTATAATTGGACCTAGTGACCTAGTTTTTGATTCCAGATGACTAAGTTTAAAACTTGACCTTGATTTCATTGAAGCAAGCATTCTCACTATGTCTCATATAAATCAAGACACAAGTGTGACCTCTGGAGTGTTAACATGGTTTTACTGTTATGTGACCTATTGACCTAGTTTTTGACCCCAAATGACCCAGTTTCATACTTGGTCTAGATTTCATTGAGACAAACATTCTGACCAAGTTTTATGCAGATAAGGTAAAATATGTTACCTCTAGAGTGTTACCAGTCTAAATTGTTGAGAACGACGGAAACAGGGCGATCACAATAGCTCTCATTGAACACGAAGTGCTTAGGTGAGCTAAAAGCAAGAGATGCTTGTAAAACATTATGCCCCTCATGGTTAAGTTATTGATCGGAAACGGTTGTGAACAATTGATCCATGTAACCTTGACCTTTGACCCCATGAACCCTAAATAAATAGGGTTCCTCTGCTACCAACGATGAATGTGAGGACCAAGTTTGAGGATGATGGGCCAAGGGCAGGGCCGTAGCTGGGCTGTTTTTGATGATATGCACGACTAAGGAAGGTACAAGGAGGGGATGCCCTCCTTTGTATAGCGGTGGGTACGAGGGTCCCCCCCCCAAAATTTGTTTGAATTGTCGAACACAAATGGTGAACTCTAAATGTGTTTTGGATATCCACAGGATTTTTTCACCAAAACCCGATTAAGGTTATTTCACTTATTTGACATAGTTTGATATAAACGGAGTCGAAATTTTCATTTATAGGGACCATTTATTTAAAAAAATACAGCGTCCGTCAACATTCACAGCAATATAACACAAACATTTACATAGCATTATAGCAGGCGCTTAGGAAAGTATTGAGCAATGGGGCCACGGATTGGATGGCTGCGGGAGGGGTATCCCCTCCGGATGAGTAATATTTAATAATAATATCACTTTTCTAAGGCGCAAAGTTCATCACTTTTAAAATGATATTTTCCGGGAAAAAAAATCTGCTTGTGAGTTATTACATTTATTCATACATATGTGTACTTTTGTAAAAAGACACGGGACTATTAAGGTTATATTATGAAACAGTTCAGTCGCATTTTAATGTATTTATTCAGGTACATGAAAGCAATATAAACAATGACATATATCATCATTAGCAAATGCGAAATCACGAAACCAATACGTGCCTGTCTGGTAGTCTGGTAGCATGATAACACTTTGTCATGTGTATTAAATATCTTGGCTGAATGCCAATAAAATTTGAGGCTGGTTTTTATTAGTTTAAGATTCAGATGAGAATTAGGGGTCATAAATGCGGCTCCAGCTCCTACGCGCATGTCATAATAGTAAAGTCAGTATAAACTGACGCAAATAGTGTCTTCAATATTCACATCCTCAATCCTCATTTTCCGAGATATGGATTGGACGGTATCGTCAATGAAAATTCTAAGCTGTGAATATTAGCTGTGCTGTAACCCTTCACCCCCACCCCCCTCAGCCTTCGTTTTTAATGCTGTTTTAGAGTTTTTGGTTTTTCGACTTTTGAAAATGATGATACGCACGGGCGTATGTGCGTATACCCAGCTACGGGCCTCATGTTATTGATCGGAAACAAAAAGGTTGCACGAATGACGAACCGAACAATATGCCCTCTCTTCTTCAAATGGGGGGGCATAACAATTGTATTATACCATTGATCTAGTTGTTCAGTTTAGATACAACATGAACTAAACTTTTATTTGTTTATTCTTATTATGAAATGTTACCAGTCCATACCCATGGCCATGTTCATGATTATAGATTGGCCACCATTTTCTGCCAATCTTGTATTTATTACCTTATTGCAACTGAATAAAACTACTGAAGCAATCATTTGATGATTTTCAGTGTTAATACTTGATACATGTTGTAACATCCCCTCCAAAAGTAGTTTGTGGTCAATAAAATACATATATTTTTCAACCAGCACCTGTTGTAATTAGACGCAGCTGGTCACAAGTGTGTCTGCAAAATTGGCTACTGGGCCACAGAGTAGGAATGTTCGTCATAAAAAGTGCTAATTCTTATTTCAATGACAAATAAATTATTGTCATCATAGTAGAATCCACCAGCGAGATAACAAATGATATAATGCTCTAAATTGCTTTATCACATAACTTGCACTCCAGGAGTGGCATAAAGCAGTGACATAAATATCATATGTAACTAGTTACATAAATAGCCAATGTGACGTCACTTTGAATGACAGCATATTGTTTACTTTGTTCTGAATTTCGGCATTTATTAAAAATATTGTTGAAAGAGAATAAATCTCGATAAATGAAATGTTATAAGTGCCTTGTTGCTAATTTTGCATAAAATAAAAAAGGTTATTGATAGGGACTACTTTTTACAGTGGAAGTATGCATTAGAACCTCGGGGTGAACTTCGGTCACTGTGTATATGAAGACATAGAAAGATCTGTCTATTTAAAGATTGAAAACAATCTATTTATGGTGTTATGTGATAAATAGAATCTTACATTCGTGCTTATTTGATATTGTTTTTATGAAACTCGTCGACCGAAACGAATATGACGCTCGGCAGAGCCTCGCGTCATGTTATTTCGGTCGACTCGTTTCATAAAAACAATAACAAATAAGCACTCATGTAAGATCCTCTATTTATTGTGACACCTGCAGCTATTATGATCAAAATTTTATTTTTTTACTGATAACAGTGTAATACCAGTATATACCACAATACAGTGGACTCTCGTTGGCTAGAGCTCAGTTGCTCCGAACAAACTGAAACAGCTTAGGAAGGTATACGGACAAAATCCCCTCTGGACAAAATCCCCTTTGCTCATTTTGTACAAGGTGGACAAAATCCCCTTCGTGAATTTTACAAGGAGTATTTGACAAATCCAAATAAGTTGAATAATCTTGGTAGAAGAGTAGAAGATCACTTAATGATCATTCAGGTGGAAATTATATATCAAAGTTGGGCCGGTAGTTTTGCACAAGAAGATTGTTGAAGCTCCAACAATAATATAGTACAGGAAAAGTGTCTCCAACCCCACCCAAGGCGGCCATGATTTTGACGAATTGAATAATTTAAACTAGGGATGTCAACGAATAGCAAACAGGTATTCGAATATTCGATCAGTCTTTCGAACGAATATTCGAATATTCGATCGTCACAACTTAGACAATTTAAAAGAAAATCATATTTCCTTACGTGCTGCGTGTATTCTACTTTCGTTTTAAAATGAAGTTATTGCAGTAAATAGATCATCATCTGAAGGTCAACATTCGTGTTTATGAATATCTTTGTGAAGTGTCGAGACAAAAATCATTTGTCTTCACAAAGTTGTCTTCTAAGTACATGCATCGCC
Source organism: Mactromeris polynyma (assembly GCA_032209605.1). NCBI lineage: Eukaryota > Metazoa > Mollusca > Bivalvia > Venerida > Mactridae > Mactromeris > Mactromeris polynyma. Next base: position 5,436,144 of record JASFXZ010000005.1, read on the forward strand.
ACGCTATTTTTGAATATTGAGTACTTAATTAAAAATCGAACCAAACAAAATGCATTTACTCGTTGTAAAAGAGTAAAATGTTTTTAAACAGTCATTCTGATTGGATGATATGATCTACGTGAAAAATTAGTATGCAAATTATGTTTTTTCCCGTCACCCCATTTTTTCGGCATGTTTCTTTTCTCAATCCCATCTTTGATATTCCTTAATTACAAAGCGAGTCATTAACTCAAGTCCCTGTCGGTGGTTGTAACTGCCTACCTTTCGTCAACAACAAAATTACCGACAAGTAGACACCTATTTTCTTCTATTTGACGCTATGGACTATCAAATGGTTACAAACGGTCAGTAATTAACGGATTATGGAAAGAGACAAACCGTCATCACCCCAACGATATACAATTTTATTAGCATCCCCGCCCCAATATACACGTACCAGTAGAGGTACATGCATATTTCTAATACTTGCTGCATCATGTCACAGACGATTTCATTGGACAGAAACGAAATTCTTACTTGCTGCATCATGTCAGGGACGATTTCATTGGTCACTTGCTGCATCATGTCACGGACGATTTCATTGGACAGCAATATAATACTTACTTGCTTCATTATGTCAGGGACGATTTTATTGGATAGACATAATTCTTACTTGCTGCATCATGGCAGGGAAGACTTCATTGGTTACGTGCTGCATCATGTCACAGACGATTTCATTGGACAGCTACATAATTCTTACTTGCTGCATCATGTCACGGACGATTTTATTGGACAGCGGCATAATTTTTACTTGCTTCATCATGTCACAGACAATTGCATTGGACAGCAACAGAATGTTTTAGATAGGGTGGCAGCTAGCTTTTGAATTTCAGCACAACACATATTTATGGTATGCATTTAGCAGGAAACCCATTGTTCAATCCATTGATGTTTCCATAATAGATCTACACCATTACAGTATGTTAATGAAGTGTATGAACTCATTAATTTCATAAACAAGTGGAATAAATTAATAATTCTGTTAATAAGTCTACTTGCAGTTTATAAGTTATAACAATAAGAAATAAGTGAAACATTCGGTTATATGAAGGAGGCTGACATTACAGGAGATTGTCACAAGTTCTATCCCTTTATCCATTCTATAGTACATACATGTATTAAAGAACTCTAGAAGAGATAAAGGGAGATAACTCATAATATTTTTTGGTTGAAATAAACCGCGAGTAATGGTTTTGTCTATATTGAGTGAAGAGTACTTTGCTGGAATCTCATTGTAGTAAACTGTGTCAAACATCTCCTAAGCCTCTGTATGCCTTATATTCTGTGTTATAAATCCATGGTCTAGTTTTTGTATATCCAGTTGGACCTTGTTTATTTGACAACCTTCTATCTGAATACTTGGTATCATTTGAAATAAATATCAGGTCCTGATTTATCTTCTTAGGCACATGGAATTGTAATGGGATATTCTAGAACTCGATGAACAAGGTCCAACTGTAATATTTTTTGCCTGTACATACATATGTGTTCATTGTATTTAATGATCTTTGTCCTGAACTGGATATATTTTGTGTATGAAAATATTAAAATTTCAAAATCAATATGCAACTGCATCCTTATTATTCTGCACAAATACACTCTCACAGACAGCGTCTTTGCATAAAAATGTTCTAGTGACTGAAAGAAACACATATGCGAGTTACGTGGTATTGATAACTTTAATCAGAAGTTTCTGCAAATAAACAAAAAACAACACAGATATTTTGACAGAATTGCAACACAGGTCAGGTATATGTGTGGCTCCAGAAGGACCACTGGATCCCCTGAAGTAACTTGCTGGATCCACGCATGAGGTACATAAGAATACATGTGTTGTAATGCAAATAAATCTACCTGCACTACTATATTTAGTCACAGAATACAAAACTCAAAGATCCATTCGAGATAATTTTACATCTAGTATACACAACCACAAAAATAGTGGATTTTTAATTGGTTTCTAATTGGTTTCATAGTAAGACCAAAGACTAAAAATCTGACTAAAATCTACAAGCCATGCCAGTGATTTTCACTTGCTAATTTTCAGATTAAGTTATGTCAAAAACAAAATACATGTAAATGCATTGAGTCAGAATATAATGTTCTATCTGTTTGGAACAAGACCTAGGAAGTAAGTTCTTGCAGTTCATCTCGATGTCCAAATCTTGTATCTCTAACTTAATATATATCAGTAAAATGATTTAAAAAACCATGCTGTATTACCAGTACCCAGTGATGTTACAACAGGCTAACATACATTTTTCTGCCATTGATAATCTTCAGATGTGCGTTTTTAGAGGTAGGGGACGTAAGCGAGTAAAGTTAGCCTATGTAGAAAAGGTAGCTTCGATAGCTACAAAATGGCATCTGCCAGACCAGACTACATTGTTCCACATGGATGCCATTTTGTTTAGCAAAGTTAGCATTGTCAGATCAAGCTACCTATCTAAAGATGGAGACTACTTTTCCTACGTTTAAGAAACAGCACCGCTACTTTTCCTACCTCTAAAAATGCACCTCAGATAAAATGGCATAAGACGGTCAAATTTAAGATTAGAACATCAGAACATATGTGGTAAACATATACGCTAAAAAGGTCAAAAATAATTTAAACAATAATAGCCTTAGGTGTCGACTACAGACATTATACACATGTATTAACAGCTGTGAGCTCAACATTTGATTACTATAGTGACTTGATACATTTCTGACACACATTGTATATAATCCTTCAACCAATACACTGAATTATGCAAGACATGAAAAGTCCATGTATGTACATAACAATATTCAATGTTATTCTGTAAATGAATACAATATATAGACACGGACATATAAACCATGGATTGGAAACAGGCTGATATCGGTGAAACGAGAAAAAATTTCCCACAATCCTTGGCACGTTCGATAAGTATCGTGAATTTCCATCACTTTATCGATTGGCGATAGTCGTCAATCTCCGTTGAATTCCTTCTGTTCCTGGCTCTGTTGATTATCACTTAAATGTCTGTGTAATTATTATCTATTGATCTGTGTAATTCTGAATTATTTAAATATAGTAATTTAAAAATGTATCAATTAAGACTTCAGAAATCTTTAAATATGATGATTACAGCGGATCAATTCAGAAACAAAATGGCGGACGTTGCAAACTTTTTATTGTGGGTTTGATCTCGGAAGAAAATTTCATCGCTCGATAGAGTTAAAAAACAAATCTAATCCATAATTTATGTCTGTGATATATGTTAGAGTAAATTATGTATAAATGCATATTGATACAACACAAAATAGAACAATAACATTTGATGCTATTGTTTTGTCATGTGATATTTGACATGGTATATAATACAATATATTTAACAATACACCAAGAATATAACAACAAGTATGTAAATGCAAATACGATGTATATTTATTCTTGTTACACAAAAAGTGTATTTTAAAAGCAAAACATACTTCAGGGGTGAGATGGCTGATTGGCTAAATTAGGAAAACTTTAAATATTGGAGAATATCCCTTGAACTTTTAAACAAAATTATCATTCGGCTTGCATTGGATAGTATTGGACAATTTCTATTTCACATTTTTTGTATAAGCAGACAAAATGAGCTGAAAAGTGGAAGATTCTGTCCCCCCCCCCCTCTCTGAAATATAGTTGACATTTTTGTGTTGGCAAATAAAGAGCAAAATATTACTTTAATACAGATTATTAAACTTGTAACAATGTGAGTCAATATAACTTAACAGGTTATTATACATTCAACATTCAAGTTATATGTTAATTAAAGGTTTAAATTAATACTTTAAATAAATATATCGTAATACTTAATATGACTACAACAATTCAAATGTTGATGAAAAAGAGAGAATAAATGGACACAAAAGGACCAGGTATGATAAGAGGTATTTTTGGCCCCAAATATTTGGAAAAAATAAAATTTTAATTTTTATCAAATTTTCTTTGTTGTAATAAATGAATCATCGTTTAAACTTGCTGTAAATCACGTTTACAACAATCCATACATGTTTAATGACGTCAAACGTGTCATCCGGTGACCCAAAAATGGCTGAAATTAGCAAATTGCACCAATAAATAGTCAAAAAATGTCAAAATTTATTATGCGCTTGGGGCCAAAAACACCGCTTTAAGTACCCGGTCCTTTATCCAATATTCAAGATTGTAATATTCAGAGAATTTCAATTTTCAGCAGGTCCAGTTTTTAGCAGTTCTGGTTTTGCTCCATGTATGGTAATTTTGTTTCGACAAGAATTGTTGAATTGGCATGATAAAGCTGAATATACTCGCAATAACAAAACAAAACATGTATGACAAGATTCTCTATCACAGAAATAAATAAATAAGATGCATTAAAAACAAGTGGTTAGATAAATAAAATGGTTTTATGGTTTTATATGAATAAAACTAAATGAACATACATTCGGGACCTTAACATAAGGTTTACTGAAATCATAAAATTGAAAATGCAAGTCACAACACATCAACAATAAATGCAGTAGAACAAATAAATGTACACATGAAATAATCAAGTTTTTTGGATTTATAAATAGACACTTAGTGTCAACCTCAGGAATTTGTCTAGAGTTCTCTCCCTTCATCTCTTTTATATTATATGTATATATAGTACTGTATTATGTACAGGGTGTTAAAAAAATTCATTCACAAAATTTGAATTTCAATTTTTTCAATATACTCTTTTCAACTATGTCGCTATGGAACAATAGTTTATTTCTGTGTGAGAGTTCAAAAATAAAACAGATATTCTTTAAAAAAGGAGTATCTTTCATTATGGAAAGAAAGCCAGTGAACATGAAGCGTTCTTTTCAAAATTTGATCTGAATTTAAAGTTTGTTCACAAACTTTTTAAACACTTTGTATAAACTATAGAAGCGATAAAGGGAGAGAACCCATGACAATCTCCTGTGGTACAAATCATTTATTGAAAAAAAAATTGCACAAATGACAGAAACATTTTTTGTACATGGACTGTGAAACAAGTTTTGAATACATCATTAAACACACTGTGTGACTGTTTCCTGGGAAACCAACAAGTACTAGCCCCTAATTTAGGGATTTTGAAGTCTGTCATTCAACCTCGTCAAAGCACTATTCAAATCTCACCCTTCAGATCCGGAGTCAGACATGCAACCCCTCGACAACTAAGCCTCCCTTATAAAACTGAACAATGAAATTAAATGTACAGTAAAACCTCACTTAAAGACCACCTCAATATAAAGACAACCTCAATATAAAGACCACCTCAATATAAAGACAACCTCAATATAAAGAACACATTGTTCAGGTCCATTTTCATTGTGTTGCTCTTTATTCGACCTCAATATTAAGACCACCTCAATATTAAGACCTGTTTTCAAGGGTCCCAATGGTGGTCTTATTATCGAGGTTTTACTGTACTTTAACCCAATTATAACAACATAAGCACACATTGATAAATTAGAAAGACAAAATGCCCCCAAACAGGGGTAAAACATACACAGTTCTTACACCACAATCAATACACTAGGAAATATTTTTGCTTACTTTTAGATACAATTTAACAGGGTAAATAAATGTATTGGGCAATCATAGGATGATAAATGAAAACAATTTACTTTGATTCCTTAATTGGAATCATTCTCGTTAAAGATCCTGAATCTGACATCCAATAAATGATTGTCTGATTTAATAGTAAAAGCAATACTGCAAAACATTATATAGCTCTATCTGAGCTTTGTCAAAGTGAACATTACAGATTTGATATGTGAATCAGAATATATGAGTTGCACCATGACAAAACCTATATTAGTGAACAAGTTTTATGACTTGTTTTAAAATAGACTCGTATAAGAAATGTCTGATATTGTATTTTTTAGCGTGTTAAAGCTTTTACATTTTTTTTTTTGAATCGTTTGCTTAGACCAATTATGATTTTAATTAACATACATAATTATATAACTACTTCAGTCATCTTTAATCTATTGAATGTTGCAAGTTTTAATATTATGTTGTTTAATTGCTTTTCATTGTTTTTATATCCATATATGTTCAAATTATATGTTAGATATATAAGTGTATGCATGTATTGTACAACGCCATTGAATATAATGTATAGAAATAGGCGTTTTATCAAATAAACACGTTTAACATTTAACAAAAATTCCATTTTCATGTTTTTACATTTTCTAAACAGATAGATTTTCCTAGTTTCATTTAATACCAAAAATATTCAAATCAGACATCAACTTTTCTTTTTATGGCAATTCAAATATGAAGAACAAGATACAATAATAAACTACAAAATGAAGTCGAATCAAAAACGCTCTACCAAAATGTACATTAATTTTTAAAAATCTTCTTCTGTTTTTCAAATGGAAAGAAAGATATTTGTAACACCTACCAACATTTTCATGTTCATTTAATGCTATAAATCAAAATGAAGCAAATACACTTTCTAGAAAGTGTGACGTCAAAATTTCATTGGAAAATGTCAAAATTTCATTGGAAAATGTCAAAATTTCATTGGAAAATGTCAAAATTTCATTGGAAAATGTCAAAATTTCATTGGAAAATGTCAAAATTTCATTGGAAAATGTCAAAATTTCATTGGAAAATGTCAAAATTTCATTGGAAAATGTCAAAATTTCATTGGAAAATGTCAAAATTTCATTGGAAAATGTCAAAATTTCATTGGAAAATACTCGATATCATAATCAACGTCGCTAATAGAGGTTTTGTCATGGAAGTATCCATATACAATGTCTATATCTATAAATTATGCGATAAAATTATATAAATGTTATTAACATTACAGAAACTTTCACAACACATTTTAATTTGGGAAATGTACATTCATCTAATCCTGCCTACCACAAAATTGCAAATAAAACATTTTTCTTACAGACGTCTCGATATTCTACAAAGCCTTCAGTGGATGCCTGAAATTTGTCAGGCCACACATGGTACGACTTAAGACTTGAAGGAGAATAAGGAACCAAAGTATCTTAAGTATCCTCCCTGCGCCTGAGAAGTCGTAAGCTATAAGATAATTTGTCTTAAACTGAAAGCTGACAACTAGTTACAAATTCTGATATATTTATAACATTTGAGCGTCGCTGTACGATTTCCAACCTCTTCTTTAAGTGACATCATTTCCAGAAAACGTCACATGTGACGTCACCATGTACTGACAGTAAGCTATATTTGCCTCATATGGTAAAATGAAAACGAAGTGACCATTTGGAGTAAATATTGTTTTCTGCTTGCAAAGTATGACATCACATATTTCCTTGAAATGACATCACTTACAGATGAGGTTGTAAATCCCACAGCAGTGTTCATTTGCACTTGAACCTTAAACAATTTACAAACGTCAGTTCTAGAGGCTCGCAGAATTGAAGATCATTCTGCAAGAATAACTGTGATAGAACTTGCCGCATGTTTCCGTATTAAATGCACAATAAAGCACGGTTTCACAACAAATTCATCACCATAGCGATTTATTGTTAGGTCTCTTAGAACCATTGCCTAACAGACCGGAGTTCATCTGTGACGAGGAGTTAAACAAACTGTTTCGTGGGGTGGGATTGAGTGATTGACTTGCACCATTAGTAGTTGACATGATGGATCTATTATAACTGTTATTTGTGTTTTGCATTCTGTCCATGTCTTGACTGCTAAAACCATTATCTTGACTTGAGTTACCTCCCCTGAATGAATTTAAAGTCCCGGAATTCATTCCACTTCCTCTTTGTGAACCAAACATTGTGCTATCAGTTTGTGGATACACTCCAGTGCTTGAATTAGAAATGTTTCGTGGAGAGACGGGATTGTCGGATGGTTTTTTGCTCTCATGCGCGTAACTAAATGGTCGCCGTGATGCTTGATTACCGACACTCCAGCTCTTACCGCTTGAATCTGTGGAGATAAACTAAAATAATATAACTCGGTTAAATAAAGAATGGAATAAACATACAATAATACATACATATTAAGCTAACTTAGAGTATATTCTTTTCTTCCAACTAGATCTAAGACAAAGCGGTCCTGAGATAGAGCCCTGACTCCTGATCTGACAGCCGTGGTTCAAATCCCGACTTGGGCGAGGTAGAACTTCTGACTTCCACAGGTACTGGTTAGATACCCAAGAAGCAGTCATCGAGAGGGATTCACGCAAATAATTGATGTGAAATAAAAAAATGTAACAAAATCCTGCCATTGAATAAAGTTTTCATCTTCTAAGATGCAAGAAATGACGTATATTTAACATACTTTCTTATCAACAATTGTAACAGTGTCCAATTACACACATGCTTTCCAATTAATAGACTGTGTCCCAGTGTACTACATACTCAACAAGCTACCTCATCATCGATATAGGTGCACATAAACAAGTCACCAATTACATTATAGGTTGCTTTGTTGACCAAATTCATTCCATGACTAGCGATACAGTCTTCAAAAATAGTATCATAGACAGACCCCAGTGGATATCTTTCAAGGGAAAAGCAGTATCACCAACATACTGACTCAATTGATAAAAATGTTACTTACCAGAATTTCCGAAATTTCCAGAGTTACCATTCTTGGCATTTACTCCATCAAGGAAAGAGCCAAAGTCATCCTTGTCTGAAAAATAGCACAGAAATGATTTAACAAGCCATGTATCATTCAGAGGAGATTGTCATGAATATCACCCCTTCTCTTTTCCTTCTAATATATTATTAGTTATACAGGTTGTTGACAGGGTATATGGGGGAATATAACCTGTCTGTGTGCCATATAACCTGAGGCATTAGCCGAGGGTTATATGAATTGCAGACAGGTTATATTCCTCCATATGTATACCCTGTCAACAACCAGTATAACAAATTTATAATACTGCAAATCTGTGTTTTCATAAGAATTTAGTTAAACAAGCAATGTTTCAATGCCTAGCTCTAGATCTAAGAATTAGATCTGTGCATTTTTGCTTTTTTTGGTTCATAAAATTGTTTAGAGTGTTTTAGTCCTGTATAATATCAGTAACTAAAACGTATTCCTTTTAAAATATATCGGGAATTACTTGCTGTAGATCAAAGTATATTTATTTCACTCACACGTTATATTGCCTTAAAATTAATTGCATTACCCCATAAGGTACCTCAATACACATGGTTAAGCGCGCGCTTGCACTCTAATTTTTATTTTCAAGAGTCTGATCTCATGGACTTTATCGAACTGAATTTTGCTCAAACCTTAAAAAACCTATCGTTTTAATATTAATACTAGCACACATGTAATCTGTTCAATATTTATTGAATCATGTGTGAAGATCAATTGTCAATTTCTAGTAACTTGCAGACATCAAGAGATATAAGTTTTCGAGTCGAGCCGTCAGCGAAAATGGTCACGAGGCGCATGAAGGGGAAATGAGTTCGGACGTCATATACCCTGTCAGCGCCGTGTATATAGAATCCTAAACGCGAGCCTTTAACCAATGAAATTACTGGATTTTTCTTTGCAGTATTATAAATATACATATACTATAGAAAGGAGAGAACTCTAGAAGTGATGATGGGATATAATTGTAGAAGGGACAAAGGGAGATAACTCACTGCATGTAAAAACTGTACAAATACAAATATAATCCTTTACGTAAACAATCTAATCTATAAATGGTCACTTAAGTCAGTAGCCCAATGGTAGAATACTAGATAGAGTACAAAACATAAATATGATAATCAGTTTTGCTCTTCAGGAGGACCAAGTTTTGACTGTTGTTGAGAGGTTGGTGCTATAAAGAGTTAAAACTGATAGTAAATTCTTACTACATGACAAATACGTACTGTAACTCAAGGGAGGGACGCTTGGGTGAGGCAGTACTGTACTTAATATATTGTTCTATAGCAGGGAACAAGCTAGGATTTTAGGGAGAAGTCATTTCTCCCTTTAGCTGAGATAGTGAGAAGTGGGAAGAAATTAGAGGGAAGTGAACGTGGCGTGTCTGTATCATTGATTTTGTTTTTTTTCCTTATGACACTGGATCTTTTAATGACTAATGTTTCATAGTTTTGTATATCGAAAAATATTTTTTAAAGTGTGGGGAAAACCCGAAAATAGGTATGTTTGTACAATGAATGCTCTTCGGACGTCTCGCTTGATTACAAGACGTCCCATATTGTTTAATGACATGTCCCAGAAATTTACAGCGACTTCATTGCCCAACTTTTGAAAATTAGCGACATAAACGAACGGACAACCAATTCTTCGTCCAAGTCACATAGACACTTGTTCCATGTCTATAGGTACTAAACCTGAATATCAAGACAACTTGCACATACCTTTAGCAGCTCCACTATGTCTGGAGTAGTATTTATTATTTGTATTATATGTAAGACCATCAGATTTTGGTGCCTTGGTACCGCCAGTAACGTTCATGTTACGTTGTATACTCCACACACCATCCAACTCAAACTTCTGATTGCCTGAAATAGTCATAGGTAAAACAAACTAGTATGGAGACCTAAAAATATGACTGACTTTCTTGGAACAGGAATTTTAACTTACATCCAGTTCTTCAGAGACTTATTTCAGCTTTGGTTATACCACAGATATATAAACCTTGGATTGGAAACTTCTTACTATGTCTATATAGATTTGTTTGAACTCTCACGAGCAGGGAGATTTCTTCCAAGATCAAACCCGCGATAAAAAATATATATAACAGTCATTATAATCCCAATAGCAAAAAATATCTTCCCCAAAAACGTAATAACAATTTCCCCCACTTTTGACCATTTTCAAGGAAATATCATACATTCAAGGCTATGGGTCATGTTCCCAAACAAGTGATAAAATCACTGTTCATATGGGCAGTAGTTTCTTAAATAGTTTCTTCCCTAAATGTAATAATCTGGGCACAGGCCATAGCGACCACAGTCACGGGCTAATTCCTAATTTGGATGACATATTTTAACAGCTACATAATTATTTATTATTTCATCATTGATTACTTGATATTTTATTCTCATTTAACGCATCAATATTTCAACTAGTGATAATATATTGTCAACACATCACAAAATATTTAATAATCTTTCAATTTACAGAAATTATACATTGTGACATCCTGAACTGGCGATAAACAGAAAAGCAACAACAGCTCAACGGAGACTGTCCGCAATTAGCATTGAAGGTTGTAGGTTCCATCCCTGCTCACGTTATACCAATAACGTATGAGTAGCTCCTTCACAAGGAACTACTTATATAAAGGGTAGTACCAGGAGATAAATAAGCCCAGGTGGGCGTCGGGGCATTGGTAAGTGGATACAATGATGGTCACAGAAAGAGCTGTGTAACTCATGTTACATGTTGATCATATGCAACTTTAAATAAAGCTTCCTTGTCTGTAGCTTTACTTGTACAGAGATTTCCCTCACATAGAAATCCTGACTCCCTTTTCCTTTCTAGGGACTCCTATTTTTAGCTTTACTTGTACAGGGATTTCCCTCACATAGGAATCCTGACTCCCTTTTCCTTTCTAGGGACTCCTATTTTTAGCTTTACTTGTACAGGGATTTCCCTCACATAGGAATCCTGACTCCCTTTTCTTTCTAGCAACTCCTATTTTTAGCTTTACTTGTACAGGGATTTCCCTCATATAGAAATCCTGACTCCCTTTTCCTTTCTAGCGACTCATATTTTCAACTTACTGTGTATCCCTGGGACCTCTAAAATAAACTTTTGTCAAGTATAAACTGCATTTCTGGAATCCTACAATTTACTAAGGACCCCCAATTTATCCAACAATAGGGTCCAAAGAACCCATTGCTGAAAAATCCTAGGGAAAATACTGCCTGTATATTTACAAACGTATAAGTATTTACCTGTACTCGGTTTCTGGTTTTTAGCATTAAAGCTCCATGGCATGTCGTCATCTTCATCATCGTTACCTTTCTTCGGTCCAGTGTACAGAAATTTCTTAGCTCCACCTGGAATCATACACAGAATTTACGTAAGTCAGCCAGTACTCAACATACCAATATTTACTTTTTCTCTGAAATACTGTTGATCACTAAGAACTGTCCTGAAAAGTTCTGCATTGCATAAAATCACCAGATATTTCCAATTATTTCCAAAACTTTTAATTTGTGCAGCAACGCCATTTTCCCGTTTAAAAAATGTAGGTGGTAGCCATCTTAAACTTCATGAGAATTATGAATTTAGTGTTTAAGCGAATAATCAAAGGAGTAGATAAACTAAACAACACACAGACCAATGGTTACAAAGTCCGCATTGAATCTTGAATACCAGACTGGGATTTCCTGCCTTGACATTGGTGCTGGAAAACTCTATCTTACAACCCCCCCCCCATGTCGGTGAGTCTTGTCCCAATGACATCACATACAATGACGTCGCATAACAAAACATAACATAAAAAAAACTTCGTCATTTCATATGTTACTGTATAAACAAAAGTCATTAAATGTTTTGTTATTTAATCTTGTACTTTATTTCAGAATATAAGTATGCAAGAGAAAGAATCTGTTGCTAGCTTTGTGTGTGGATGGAAGTACTCCGGCTCTCGGGTAACTTGGCTGAGCCTTGTTCCCGCTAAAACGGTAACCCTCGAGTCGGATATTTCTATCTGTACCGAAAGCCAATGAAAGATTCTTATAGTGTATAGCAGAGGTGCGTTTGTTAGACGTTAGAAGTAAGTGAGAAAAGTTAGCCAATGTAGAAAAGGTAGCTGTCTAAAAAATGCTTGAAAGCCTCGCTAGCTATAAAATGGCGCCCGCCAGACCAGACGACACTGTTCTGCATGGACACCATTTTGTTTAGCAAAGCTAGCACTGTCAGATCACGCTACCTATGTAAAGATAGGGGCTACTTTTCCTACGTCTAAGAAACGGCAGCACTACTTTCCCTACGTATCGCTAGGTAGAATTCTATCTTTCCTACCTCTAAAAAACGCACCTCAGGGTGGGTGAACACGTGACTTTTATACTAGAGACATAATATGGAAAATTTATGCTGATATATTTTTGCCACTTTTTTATTTTACGAAATCTGCAAACATTTCAACCTCACAATCTTTATGTAGTATACAGTTATGCGCCAAGTGTAGGGTAGATAACAGTGTACACAAATCAAGTATCGGGGAGACACAATCTATATTGTGTACCTTCTTCAAGTAAAGTAACTGATAAACTGCAGTACTTGTGATTTTACGCAATACCCTGGCGTCCCTGACTTTCACATTCAGTACATTTTACGAAATCTCCAGGTTTTTGTGTCAGAATTTTTATCAGAAAAGTATCGGTAAAATAAATCAAGATGAACTAGAATAATACATGTAGTGGCACTTTCACATAACTACCATATATAATTTGAAGTAATACTGCTATTCATACTTTTATTACAGTAATACTTAAATCTATTTAAATTTGAATGATTAGCCTAAATTAGTATTAGTTTGAATGTTTTCAAATTGCCTTACAGTGACAGTTATGTCTATTTTGTGCCAAAAAAGTTAATATTATTTATTAGTTATTACCATTCACAGTAAAATTTCACTTAAAGAACACCTCAATATTAAGACCACCTCAATATTAAGACCACCTCAATATTAAGACCACCTCAAAATTAACAACACCTCAAAATTAAGAACACAGGTTCCAAGTCCATTATCACTGTTTTGCACATTATTTCAACCTTGATATTAAGACCACCTCAATAAGAAGACCATTTTCAAGGGTCCTAAGGGAGGTCTTATTGTTGAAGTTTGACTGTATTTAAAAAAATCACTGAAAACTTGTTTTTTTTATAATTTCCAGAAAACAATTCGGAATTTTGGAAATTCATTAGGGAACCCAGAGGGGTTTGAACCCACGACCCTAACGACGTCAGCATCGAGCACTGAAGTAGCTAAAAATTATAAAGATTGTTTAAGAAATTCTGCACGTTCAACTCGACTTTGTGGTGGTTCAAGGGTTGTTTTATTTTGAAGTACATTACAAGAGAACGACAAAATATGAGCACGAACATTACCACATGGTGACTTTAACACAAAGCAAAACATACAACAAGACGTCACGTTTCTATATAGAAACACATATTGTTATCTGGTTATATGAACTTTGAAATCTTACATGGTAAAAACGAAACCTTGTAAAATGTTCATATCTAGAAAGCACAGTGTGGTATACCAGGTAAGCACAATGGATGTTAAAACGATGTCAAATAGTTATGTAATTAATGTGAAAATTTCTTATCAATTTCTATATAAACACATAAAATCAACTGTTATTAAGTACGGTAGGACCTCGTTTTTTCGACAACCCTTTTATATCCGAAAACTTGGTACAATCCGAAATAAATATCAGGTCCCAATGTATCTAAATAGGCATGTCAAATTGAAATGGGTTATTCAAAATCATGTATTATTTGAAAGAAATTTTGTTGGGATTCGATGAATTCCAATGAACGAGGTCCGACCGTACAATTACCAACACCATACTGAACACTCACCCATTCTAGATCTGTTACTGTGAGGAAATCCAGACATTAAAAAATTAAATCACATTCAAAATTTCATTTTTTTAGACAAAAAATCGAACCAACTTATTTCAAGCACTTGATCGTCTAATATATTTTCATAAATTCCCCCCAGAGACAATCAAAATATTGTCGCACTGATCGTTAACCTTAAGTTTCTGTCATCCATAAAAAGATGAATTGTCGTCAGAACTTATCACAGAACCTATCGGTGTAGATAACTTATCAATAGCTGATAATCACGCCAAAATAACTCCACAATTAGTAATAGCCTTTTTCAGTAACTCAACCCAAAATTTCGGCACTTTATGCTGCTAATCTTTTATCTATCACGAGGATTTGTTCACACTACGCAATATAAAACAATATGTTCATGTGTTTCACAGTAATTCGAACCATGTATAGTATATACAAACAGAAATCTTAGACAAGAAGTAGCAAACAAAACACGGTTTTAATCAGCGATTTAAATCTTCAAACTAAACAGTTAAATACACAAATAAGACTGTTGTATCGATGTAATAAAGTTTAAAGGTCAATCAAAGTTTTGCAATCAGATTAAGGAATATAATTGGGTGGATTTAAACCTCACAAAATAATACTTTGTTGCACCAGGGTACCAGCATATTGGAGACAGCCGTATTTAGTCAACTTAAACCTTCTAATTACATCTAGAACATATTATGGGTACATATATGATTATCGGTATGTACTTAATTAAATCGAGGGTTCATCGCAAGACTATCGTAACTCCTATGTATCTATATAGGATTTACAAAAGTCTTGCACAGAACCTCGAAATATTGAACTAATCAACCTCATAATCCCATAAATATTTAGGCTTTTAAAAATCAAAACATACTGGCAATCTACAAACTAGCCCAGCCATTTTTTTCAGTTTTAGGGGAAGTATGGCAGGGTCCTTTTGATCTAATAGGGGAAATTCTCATCATACAAGTATAAGGCCAAAATTTTAAATATGTTTACTGAAGGGGAATTTTCTTTCTATAAATTTAGTAGGTGAAAAATATAAACTTTTTCTTTGGGAAATTGGGCCCCAAATTTGCCATAAAAAGGGCTGTAGTCTGAAGACCAGAGGCTGATTTTTGTGGTAAGAAAATTAGAATTCTACCTTGCACTATGTAATTTAGGGAAAGTTAAGTAGTGCTGTTTCTTGTACATTAGAAAAGTAGCCCTTATCTTTAGATAGGTAGCTGTATCTGACAGTGCTAGCTTTGCTAAACAAAATGGCGTCCATGCGGAACAGTGTCGTCTGGTCTGGTGGAAGCCATTTTGTAGCTTAAGCGAAGCATTCAAGCGTTCTTAGACACCAACCTTTTCTACATCAGCTTACTTTTCTCGCTTACATTCCTTACCTCTAAAAACCCACCTCAGAACAACAGGCAACACCACATTTTCATTATATAAACCGGTATAAAATAACTTGATTTGAATATTTGGGACAACCCGCTGAAAACATTCAAGAGACACATTGTCACCATAGATAAAGAGATGACCTCTATGGCTGAGTGGTTATTGTCACTGACTTCAAAATCACTCTCCACTTACTGCTGCAGGTTCGAATCCCAACCAGGAGATAGAATGGATATGGGCTATCCAGCTGGCTTACGGTACTTGGTGATTCTACTCAGCTTAATGCCCTAAAACGATGCTAGAATGGGCACCAAATTAAGGTCTTCCTAATATCAGGAAAAGTAACTACATAATCCCAGCTGTTAATGGTGACTTGTTCTTAATATTGGAATTGCTATAAAAAGAAAAAGCAGACATCCAATTTTAATACTTTTCATATTAAATAGAAATTGAAAAACATATGTTAGAAAATGTCAAAACCTGAAAATGGACTTTTTGGTCACTAATTATTAGTGCTCTCACTAGAACTTCAGAACAGGGAGAAGTTTTTGTGATTTAAGGGAGAAGTTTTTGTGATTTAAGGGAGAAGTTTTTGTGATTTAAGGGAGAAGTTTTTGTGATTTAAGGGAGAAGTTTTTGTGATTTAAGGGAGAAGTTTTTGTGATTTAAGGGAGAAATTACAGCATGTTTACCCTGTTAAAGGCATTGTTATATAGAAAAACTTCTAGCTCAGTTCAAATTAGGGAGAAGTCAGATCATTTTGGGAGACTATCTCTCCCATTTCTCCCTCTAGTAAGGGCCCTGTAATACAGGTTTTGTCGTGGCACAGCTCATACGTATATAAAAGGGGTCATTTCACAGACACAATGAAATTGCGATTAATACGTCGCTTAAACCAACTTTCTAAAAAGGCTAAATCATTATTCAAGGTGAATTATATTATACATAACAGCATTTGAAATTTTGCCAAATGCAAATATAAATCCTTGTATGAACAGTTAAGCTAACGTCACACCGTACATCGAAGTGCAACGCCTTACATGCTGTCAAGAAAACATTATCCCGGATTAAAGAAATACCCCCATTAGGTATTGGATGTTATACTCTGTCCTTTACAACGATACGCCGATACGCCTCACAATATTGAAGAGACAGTAATTAAACTGCACGACATAATCGTTAAACTGAAAGACGTGATCACTATAAGTCGTGTGTTAAAGGGCATTTATAGAATAGGGTTTTGTCACACAGTTTCAAAAGAAATACTTCATGGTAGATCAGTTTAAATTTAATTCATTCAACTAGGATTAAGAAACCAATTATTACGATTTATACAGAAGGAATTGCGCTATCTAAATATTCATTAGCAAACTCGTTTCTGAAATCTGTAATTTCCCCAAGTCTACAACACTGAAGCAATATTATGTTTATATCAGGATATTAAAGGAAGTATGCTGAAGGATTTTTTTTTTTTAATTATTTCATAATGAAATACAAATATTGGCAAAAAAGGCCATTCAAAAAAATTTACGTTTGCGGCTCCTCAATTAATTCACCGAAATCAAAACCAACTCAATTTTTTTTGTAGCTACAATTCTGATAAAATTCTAAGCACAAAAATTGACTTATCAGCAAGGGATGTAAAATAAGACAATTTTCATAATGGACATTCAAATCAAATGGGACTTATAAATCGAAACCATTGAAAATTAATCTGATGACATCTGCGACTTTTCAGTAAGGTCATCAAAAAAATTTGTTCGTTTGGCATTACCCTACCCAGCAAAATTAAGGTGGGTAGGTAGGTAATTCATTTTTATTTTATTTTTCAAAATATATACAGCGATCTTCAATGCAGACTTCAAATAAGCAATTCTGATTTATTGTAGCATTAAATTTTGATGATGTTTATAAAGGAAAAATAATACATGTACGCAGTCATTGTTTTTTGATAATGCTTGAGCAAAACCAAATAATATCGAAAAAGTTTTGAATAGGGGCCATTTTCATGGGTATGTAGAATTATGCCAAACAAACAATTCTTTAATAATGGCCTAAGCAAACAAGGAATGAACTAAAAATAGTCTTAATAAAGTGTTTATTTGAACTGAAACAGGATCTATGTTAAGTCTGACATTAAACCAAGGGACTGAAGTCTGATTTCATGCAACAAAAAAAACTATGTTAGAGGCTAAGTAATTTTGTCAGATAACATATAGCAAGATGAGATCATTTAACTACAGTAAAACCTCACTTAAAGACCATCTCAATAATAAACCACCTCAAAATTAAGAACACAATTTTCAAGTCCATTTTGCTCTGCTCTTTATTCAACCTCAATATAAAGACCACCTCAATATTAAGACCGGTTTTCAAGGGTCCCAAGGGTGGTCTTATTATTGAGGTTTTACTGTTTTTCAAAAATCTCTAGCAATATCACAGGAGTAAAATCCAGGTTTTGGGGGGGGGGGGGGGGGGGGGGGAGGGCGTAACTTTTTGGATATTATTTGGTTTTGCTCAAGCCTTATCAAAAAGCAATGACTGCATATTATTCTTCCTTTATAAACATCATCAAAATTGAATGCCACAATAAATCAGAATTACTTATTTGAAGTCTTATCATTGAAGATCACTGTATATTTTTTGTATTTATACTATAACATGTACATACATTTAAGGTTGGAGAATTTTAGGAGGCACATATACCCGGGTGTGGATCCGCTTGTGTATCGAGTCAAGATCTCGAATATCGACACTGACCTCGCACCCTTATGGACAATTATCCGACTCTACTTGATCATAATTTCATCGCTACTACAAGCCGAGCTCAAAACTGGGGATACGGGTGACACTGACACTGACCTGGCACCCTTATGGACAATTATCCGACTCTACTTGATCATAATTTCATCGCTACTACAAGCCGAGCTCAAAACTGGGGATACGGGTGACACTGACACTGACCTGGCACCCTTATGGACAATTATCCGACTCTACTTGATCATAATTTCATCGCTACTACAAGCCGAGCTCTAAACTGGGGATACGGGTGACACTGACACTGACCTGGCACCCTTATGGACAAGTATCCGACTCTACTTGATCATAATTTCATCGCTACTACAAGCCTAGCTCTAAACTGGGGATACGGGTACCACTCACAATCAATTTTTTAAGGATTGCCTAATGAAAAGAATACAAGCTATGACGTACATATATATATCACATTAAGGAGAAAATATTATGAAATAATCCTTTAGCCTTTCAATTCATTAATTATATGAACTTAGGCATTGCTATTATACAAGTCAATGACTCTATATGAATAACAGAATAACCATGAAATGTGTTTCACAGTGTTAAGTAAGATCACATACATTATACATACAAGGGAAAATTCAGTTGAATATTTGCCAAATGTTCTAATGTACAACATAATGCATTACAGCCTAAAATTCTGAATCACACGTTTTTATTGAATTTAATAAAGACACTGGGACTAGAACAAGTGTTTGATCAACAGCATTGATCAGTCTATAAACTAATAAAATACACCCATAAATTGATTTTCCAGTTGATTTAGTACAAACAAATATAAAAACTCATTGTATCTTTCAGAACATAAAGCTAATATTTACATAAATAAATTATGTTAGTTGAAAACATGCAGTAAGTTTTTCATCAAATTCAATGGTACATGTCATGAAAGCTCTTACATAAAAATGTTAAAAGAAAACTTGAATCTTGTACAAGTCTATGTTATACTGTTTCAAATTTCAGAATGCAATAACAGAAAATATTACACTGCCAGCAACCAATCAATTTTATAACAGAAAATATTACACTGCCAGCAACCAATCAATTTATAACAGAAAATATTACACTGCCAGCAACCAATCAATTTTATAACAGAAAATATTACACTGCCACCAACCAATCAATTTTATAACAGAAAATATTACACTGCCAGCAACTAATCAATTTTATAACAGAAAATATTACACTGCCACCAACCAATCAATTTTATAACAGAAAATATTACACTGCCAGCAACCAATCAATTTTATAACAGAAAATATTACACTGCCACCAACCAATCATTTTTATAACAGAAAATATTACACTGCCAGCAACTAATCAATTTTATAACAGAAAATATTACACTGCCACCAACCAATCATTTTTTCTTAGACAACAACAAACTCCAGGTCCCATGTTCACAAAGGTTCAACTGATATGAATCAAGTTGATCCATAAAATATTTAACACTTTTTCCAGTACTTCTCATAAACTTGCACAAAAATACTTAAAAAGCTTCCAATTAACATTGTGAAAACATACAAACTTCACCGTGTTGTAGAGAAATTAATTTATTACAATAATAACTTTAGGATCAATTTGCCAGAATCGGTCTAAACTAATTAATATCCATCTTTTTCTAAACAAGCATGAAGTTTAATTTTGATAACCGGGAAGTTTTGCAAAATGTTCATATCAGTCACATTTTTTGAAAAATATTTATCTTTGCATCAATAGCAATTTTTTCAAAGATAGAATGAAACTATAGTTGATCTCTATCCTGAACATGAAACTTAATACTTTGAGAACATGGCGCCGGAGATATCTTGTCACTGACTCAGGCTTCAGAATGGAACATTTTAGAAACAGCTGAATTTTTCACTGAGGGGGTGTCCATGAGGTAGCTTTAGGTCATCAAGTGGTTCAATGGGGCCATAACATCCCTGACAAATGCAAA
The DNA here is from genome assembly GCA_032209605.1 of Mactromeris polynyma. Classification (NCBI taxonomy): domain Eukaryota; kingdom Metazoa; phylum Mollusca; class Bivalvia; order Venerida; family Mactridae; genus Mactromeris; species Mactromeris polynyma. Next base: position 5,456,867 of record JASFXZ010000005.1, read on the forward strand.
ATCCGCGAACTTCAACCAATCCGCAGAGAATTCTCACACATGCAGACTGTACATAAAATTACAATAAAACCTCAATAATAAGACCACCCTTGGTCTTAATTTTGAGGTGGTCTTAAAGTGAGGTTTTACTGCATAATATAGAATTCAGTCTGATTGAGGTATAAAATACCAAACAAATACATTGCATTAAAGAATAAAAATTTTCAAAATGCAATTTTAATATAGTATTTTAACTCATTTAATTTTGTTGGTTGAGGCATTGAAATTAAATTCAATTGTGTTTACTTTGTATATTTAATAAACTACTGGTACTTCAAACTGCAGTAAAATGTTTGACATTTGGATTTAAATCCCGAGTTCAACAAACAACAAAAACAGATCAATCAACACTGACAGTTTTGAATTTAAAATTCTTTGATTACAGTCACAACCATATCACTTATGACAAGGACCCCCCCCCCCCGCACAATATTAAACTAGGTCATTGAAATATATCTGAATAAATATCAATTTCACATTAGCCCAAAAATGGCACACAAGGAGAGAGAGAAATTAACATTTCAAAATTCTGTCATTTCATAAAATATAGTCGGACCTCGTTCATTCGAATTCATCCGGCCCGAAATTTTATTTAAAATGATACACGGTTTCAAATAGCCTATATTCATTCAACATGCATAAGAAGACACATTGGGACCTGATATTTATTTCCAATGATACTTAATATTCGGATAGAAGGTTGTCGAATAAACGATGTTCGACTGTATGTTTAGATCAACGGTGCAACAAATTGAAACCCCATAGGTTAAACTTGAACATTTGATTATTTTGTATAAATCAAAATAACCATGACTAAATCCACCAATGGTTTGTTTTTATCAGGTCTTACGCCATTTTTCAACAAGTTTTCAGTTATATATATGGCAGTTAGTTGACCCAATCAGTTTTTCTGGAAATAATTATCAACCAGTACTAACTTGCCCTTACGCAAGCAAGTTACAACTTCTCCACATGAATCAGCCGGGAGGAAAAAATGACCGTAGCCAAATGACATGGAAGAACATGACCTGCCAGGCCCACACATCACCACTGTGCTAACTGAGCGGGCCGAATTCACTAATGGGTAAAAACGTTAAAAACTGCGGGCTGAATTAAATAATGGGTAGAGCACCTGACTCTTGATCCAACTCTAGAAGGGATAAAGGGAGAGAACTATAGAAGGGATTAAGGGAGAAAACTCATGACAATCTCCAGTGGGTCAATGCCCCTTGCACTGAAAGGCACAGGATATTTATAGAACACTATTTATGGATAAAATTTCACACCTTGCGTGGGTAACTCAAATTATCACTTCATACATAAGGGAACATAAATGCTAAGAAGTATATTTCTGTATAATGGGCCAATGGCATGCTAAATCGAGACATTGATCTAACCGTGCCATATCCAGTCTGTATATAGACACTAATGAATGATTAATTACATCAATCACACACACATGTTTTTCTACTGTTTATGTTGGTTAGGATGTTTGATCAAATATTGATCTTATAATCAATATGATAAAGGTTACATGCCAGTTTTAACGTACTCTAGTATTCACAGCGATATGTCGACTATTTACGTCAGCAAAAGCTGCTCTAAAACTACACTCAACTTACGGACATGTTATAAGGCCTCAATAAGAGAAGTGTTCATTTGGCAAAAACCTACCTACACATAATAATGGCCCCTACTCAAACAACTTTTAAGGGGTTTGAGTGGGAATTATTTTTTATCAGCATATTAATAGTTAATACTACAATGGCTATAGAAAAGTATTAAAATAAAAAAATTAATTACCTACCTACCTTCCCATTGAAATTTTGCTGGGTAGGGTTACGCCAAACAAACATATTTTTAAGGATGACCTAAGAAAAGGTTACACAATTTTGAGGATGGCCTAAGAAAAGGTTACACAATTTTAAGGATGGCCTAAGAAAAGGTTACACAATTTTAAGGATGACCTAAGAAAAGGTTACACAATTTTAAGGATGGCCTAAGAAAAGGTTACACAATTTTAAGGATGGCCTAAGAAAAGGTTACACAATTTTAAGGATGGCCTAAGAAAAGGTTACACAATTTTAAGGATGACCTAAGGAAAGGTTACACAATTTTAAGGATGACCTAAGGAAAGGTTACACAATTTTAAGGATGACCAAAGAAAAGGTTACACAATTTTAAGGATGGCCTAAGAAAAGGTTACACAATTTTAAGGATGGCCTAAGAAAAGGTAACACAATTTTAAGGATGGCCTAAGAAAAGGTTACACAATTTTAAGGATGGCCTAAGAAAAGGTTACACAATTTTAAGGATGGCCTAAGAAAAGGTTACACAACTTTAAGATTTTTACATACTAAGATTACAATAGAAAAATCTATGAATTGAAAGATATCTTAAATGAAGTGTTGCGATATGGTACCCAGCAAACCACTTCAGAGAAACAGCCTGTCGAGATAAACATTTTGACTGCTATTGAGAGGTTGCTGCTTCAGAGAGGTTATATTGATAGTAAATTTTAACTACAGAAGAAATTGAATATGTCATTGAAGAGAGGTTGTTGCTCAAGAGAGGGTCGCTAAACAGTATCACAATTTACTGACTGAATAGAAGAAAATATATGTGATTAATTCTATCACCGAATATTTTCACAATCACAATGACAATCCATATCTCAGGAGACTGTCACGAGTTCTCTCCCTTTATTCTTTCTAGAGTTCTCTCCCTTTATCTCTTCTGTAGTATATTGTACAGTGTAAATCACTTTATTATCATTTATAAATCAAATCGTTTTTCACTCACATCGTTTATCTATGTACATAACAGAGAATACACAATTTTGGATATGCATAAAATTCATACATGTACATGCATGATTTTATTCACGACAAGCATAATGTTCGCAAGAATTTTGAATTCACATGTCTCCGGATTCGCGAATTAACCTCGAAAATTATGTTGTTGAAAATAAAAGTGATTTACAGTACATAGTATTCTAGAAGGGATAAAGGGAAAGAACTCTAGAAGGGATAAAGGGAAATGACTCCTGACAATATCCTGTGATCCAAACTACAACCTTACAATATTTTAACAATGAAAAAGAATCAGTCATGATATACAATGAAGCACCTATATTACTATCGATTCTAGATTAGTTGAGTATATCATTATTGTGTACACAATGACTAATGGTCAAGTATTTACAAAACATGTTTTCATTAGCTGACCACCTCAAGTCTGTTTACCAAGTTTCTCAAGTAAATATAAACTCACTATAGTGACACACAGGGGCGGCCCAGGATTTGGGGTCTTGGGGGGTTGGGGGGGCGTAACATTTTTGGGTTTTGCTCAAGCCTTATAAAATGGCAGTGACTGTGTTTTATTCTTTGTTTTGTTTTTAAGTTATTGAACATAAAACCTATTCAGGACTTCTTAAATACAACGCGTGAGCAGTGGTGGAGCGATCTCTGTATATTTTCGTATTTATACTCAGACATACGTGTAAGGTTGGGGAATTTTAGTGGGCACGCGCCGAGTGCACATTCCCCCCCCCTCCCACCCCTGGATCCGCTAGTAACAGAGGTATGGTACATGTTGTTCTTAACATTTTAGCTGACATAAAAATAACTCAATATACAATAAATGACGACAATTCAGTAAATGTTTCACCAAAAAGTATCACTGCACTTTAATAGGGATTTAACAGTTTTAAGTCTGGCATTATATGACATTAAATATTCAGCAACTCCAGCATTACATTGGTATTTTAATCCAGAACGCAAAATATCATGTAAATTGCTGGCTAAACCATGAAACGATAATATGTAGTTACCAATGGTATTTTCTGTATATTCCTTGGTCTATGACATAAAATATCTAGTCCTTTTTAACTGTGTTTTAACGAATAGGGGTCCCAGGACCCCAAACTCTCATTGTTAGGAGTCCCTGATAATTTTTTAGGGTCCCAAACTTTTATTTTTGTCATATTTTTGACGATTCTGCCATGATGAAAATAGAAGGCTAATTAGTAGACCTTTTTAAACGTTACTGATCACTAGTGCAAGGGCTGGAATTATATTATATAATTATACAACCAAAAAAGACAGGAATAACCACAAAGAATATATTTGAAATGAAGATGGCGCAATTGTTTTTTCGGATCCTCGGGACGTATGGTCGGTTGTTAACAGAAAAGCTGCGTCCAGGAAATACCTGACAGTGTATTGAAAACAATTACAATGTAATCTCTCAAGAGTGGCCCTCTCTTAAGTGACAACCTCTCTTCAACAACAGTATCAATTTTTCCTGAAGTAAGAATTTACAACCAATTTAACAGCCTCTCAACTACAGCACAGTTAACCCTTTATAAAGGGTGTTGCTGTGAAGATGTTGTACTGTGGTTTGTATATGAATAACAAATACTTGCTGGTATTAGATGGTAAATAATTTATCTTGGGTCTTTTTTCATCCAAAGCAAGATGAATTCTACAGCACACAAGTATGAATGTATTTATAGTTTGTTTGTTTCATCAGGTTTAACGCCATTTCTCAACGATATTTCAGTTATATACGGCGGCCGGTTCACCTAACCAATTTTTCCTGGACTGAATTCTTACCAGTACTAACTTACCCTTCCACAAGGAGCCGGCAACTTCTCCACATGTGGAGGAAAATCTACATTTTTGTCAAATTTTCATGGAAGGGTATGACCTGCCGCGACCGGGAATCGAACCCGGATCGCCGGGTTACAGGGCCAGCGCACTAACCACTGAACCACGGCCGGGGCTCACTCCAATCACACAAATGATGTATGTATCAGGAAACAAATAGTCCGTCTGATATGTAGCTATGTCACTGCTACTATTAGTTCCTCCCAACACCCTAAAATATATGATGTCCATTACCTTGTTCCAAATACACATATCAATATTTTGCCCAAAGGGAGTCGCTGGGCAGACCCAGGGGAATTAGACAATTCGTCTTATCTAAGGTCTAATTCCTGACCCCAGAGCCAAGCATTTTGTTGAAATCCCCAGAGTGGAAGATGCCAATTCTCCACTTCTGGTTTCTATAAAAAAAATCCAGCCTAAGCCTATTTCCTGGGACCCGAAATCATTTGGCGTGTCAATTTCCCACGTGTAGAGAATAAACTTCTGTCTAAAGTCCCAATTCCCTGCGTCCCCCTCCCCACACCTCACCCTGCCAGCAAAACAAGATCACATTTGAATGATTTCCAGAGATAATACAGATTTTTAATTCATAAAAAAAGTTCTTACCAGCCTGCTCAGCCATCCTGTCAATATCTTCACAATTCGTTAAATTCCAAAGTATCGATATTTTTACGGCTACTATACACAAAGAGACGGAAATAAGATTGTAGCTTCAAGCTCAGATGATATTTACCTGGCGAAGAAATGTCAGGTAATTATTGATAAAACTTGTCAGCTAAGATTTCTTTATAGTTTCACTGGAACACCGAGTATAAGTTATAACATACAATAATAAATCCTATACAAACACATTCCACACAGTATGCTGACAAAAAATCCCAATTGATATTTGTATTAATTATCCAGAATTATAAATGCAAGTAGTTACTGGATGACAGGTCAATACCACGTAGGCATGGGTCAATATCAATTGTACATTTATGTCCTATTTAAACTCATCAATGACAAACTTTCTATTTACTTATTGAAATTTTTGTTCAATGCTTTTCAATATTTTCAATATCGCTCAGTTATATTAAATGTCAATAAATGATTGGAATGATAGATAAATATAGATATACAATGGAGATATTGTACAAGTATCGTCTGCACTATTCTTAATGTTACGTTCCAAATAAAGGCTTAAGAAAACGTATTGAAACTTTTTTTTAAAAATATAAAAACGGAAATATTATATTATTAAGTTGAGGTAGGCAAAGAACTATAAATTTATTCATATAGTATTAAAATTATCAATAGCTATTGTTATAAATGTGAAATAGCATTAAAATGAGTAAAATATTTGTATCAATTAGAAAACAAGGGATTTAACAAATGTAAGAATGTTTCAACAGATTAACCATCAATACAACAGTACAAGGTCTGGTTTAAATCAGATCGGTCTTGATTGAAAAAAAAAATTGTAATTAAATTTTTTTTCAATTTCAATCAGTTTTACTAACCATCTACTTATAACAAATTAACAAAGAAATGTCAAAAAAATGTCGAAAATATTTCACAAAATAAAACTCAAACCTATACAAGTCTTATCAATCCTTAAATTTCAACAGTTTTATGAAAGTTATCTAATGATAACTTCATTCTAATACTTAAAAACTTCGAAATTCAAACAATATAACACGTACTCTATAATATGCCTAATTTTCACGAAGTTATATAAAACATTGCACGGGCCATGTTTACTTAAGGATTGTAAACATTTCAGAATTTATCATAGGGAAAATTTATTGCATACTTAAAAGAATTCCTATGTACCTATGTGGTTGACGATATTTCAAAAACAAGCAATTAGTAAACAGGGAATGGATTTAAGAGATTTTCAATAAGTTTGCTTTTAAATGCAATTTCCCTTATCAATATTTTATCAATACAGGGACAACATTAGAGTGTTATGTTTGTAAGATCAATACTTGAAGGGGAAGAGTCGAAAAATATTGAAATATGGTAAAAGTTTGTACACATGTGAATATACTGAAGGGTAAAAGGTGCAAAAGTCTATCATTCTGCTTTCTTAATATTTCAGCGTTGCCACGACAGAACCTGTATTAGTGATGTTGATTATGATGTCGAGTATTTCCGAATCAAAGTTTTGACATCACAAACTAAGCTCTTTGTTCGAAGATGCATATTTACTGATGTTTTAAATACAGTCAAACCTGTGTTAAAGACCACTTGCGAACAAAGACCACTATTGCAAAACCTGTCTGCAAAGACCACCAATTTTATCTCCCATCAGACCATTTTCAATGATATTTAATCTGTTAATAGAGACCACCTGTAAACAAAGACCACATTTTGCTGTTCCCATGGGTGGTCTTTATAGACAGGTTTGACTGTATAAAGTATAATTTTCTTGTTTGTTTAGGTAAACAAATTAAGATGAAAATGAGCATAACTTTAAGCTGATATATTTGTTTGCACAAAAAAAAATGCAGAACTGAATTAAACTTATCAACAAACTTCAGGCTTATCAAACTATGATGCATAGAAGTATAACTCAAATTCGCTATTTCTTTCATTATCGTGTTTACCTAAATATTGATTATAGGGGTGTTGTATACAACCTATTTACAGCGAGTTAAAATGATATCACATGATTTAAACAACCTTCCCACCCTATAATCAATATAATGGATAAATCAATAATGAAAGCCTTATCGAATTGGGTTTAATACAAACACAATATGTTCTAGATGCTTCAATAAACACAGGAAATAGCACCATTTCTCTAGATAATAAACAAAGATATTGTTCTTCATTCGAACTAATGAAATCATTGATTATCACCTCAGCTCAGCCCCTATTTTTCATGTCTTGTTGTCTTACATGGGTCTGGTAAGCTTGGCATCACAGAAGGTCAACAGACTGACCTACCCATTAAAGATTGTGAGTGTATGGTGTTGGTGTAACTTGTGATCTTATGACGATATGCATCAGACAGAAACTCGAGTATTTATAAGTTAGAGCCAGTTCACAAAATCAGCTCACAAATCACTCAATCTTCTAACAATTTATTACTTTAATCTCGAAATCTGGCTGCTGACTTTTGAAACTAGTGCTAGCCTAGAGGAAGCATGTTCAAGGAATTTTACGAATTTATAATAATGGTAGCTAAAATTTCAGGTTATGAAAAATGCAAAACGATGTATTGGCAAAAAAATTCTAGGTATCCCAAACATCTTACTTATCAAATGGTTGTGACCATAGGAGATTGTCACCAGTTCTTTCCTGTTATCCCTTCTAGAGTTCTCTCCCTTTATTCTTTCTATAGTACATGTATAATCAGCACTACATATGATATATAATATACATATACTATAGAATAGATAAAGGGAGAGAACTCATGACAATCTCCTGTGGTCGTGACCGAACAATATTTAATCTTCCTCAAATGGTAGATAAAAATAATTTATCATTTATTGGAGATTACTGAAACTTAATACCATACTTAAATTTACCCAAGGCTGACAGAGTACATGTACCTTGATAAACTTAGGGACAAGGTAGGATCTCTTGAACTCCTTTCAAAATCAGTAGCAGCAAAGTCAAGTCATTTTTTTTAAATTTCGTGATAGGTACAAAACATACTATCATCTAAATATTAGTCTTATTACTAAGTGACTGTAGCCTAACATAAGTGATTAATGGTTGAGTTTCACATTCATAGCATTATAGTTCTGTCAGAATGAAATTTTTACATGACAATAAAAAATGTCACAAGATATTTGACAAAATGTGGGTCCCTAATGTTCAAAAATACAACTATTTTAATCAAACACATTTATCAGGATTTCCATTCTAAAAAACTTTGGTATTGATCAATAAAATATATTAAAGTTATCAACCAGGTACTCGTCCAAATATTATTACTATACTAAAACAAGGGCCATAACTTTGAAACTACAGGTTCGAACTATCTGTTCATCACAATTAACCTTGTCAGATTATAATAAAAAACCTCACTTAATCAGCACCTCAAAATTAATACCACTCTATTAATTAGTCCTGGTTTTACTTTTTTCTACGATATTTCACCTTGACAATCAGGCCACCTCTCAACTAAGACCAGGGGTTCCATTTGACCCTTGAGTTGACCCTTTGACTCCTTGAATTTCCCAAAAGCCATATTTTGACCCTCAAGATTCTGGCGGGTCAATTTTTCTCGAAATTATAGGCAATTTGGCTATAAAATGGTAAAATCTGGTAAGAAATTAACAAAATGACCCTTGAGATTCAGCCCCTAGTGGAGCCCCTGTAAGAGTTACTAAGACCGACTTTCTTCAGAACCAATGGTGGTTGTATTATTGAGGTTTCACTGTATATGGAACTGAACCAAGAAGCCTGTTTTGCAAAATACCCCATATTGGAAATTTAAAAAAAAATACATGGTTATTACACATTATGACATACAAATCAAATATCTTAGTCGTACATTTGTAATATCATGCTGCTGTAAGTTCAGGGTTACAAGCCAGAAATCTGAGCCACTTCCTGCATGTATTATGCAGTGAAAATTTAGACCTTTCTCTTACCATAACTTTTAATTATTTTGTATAGTTTGACATTTGTTGCTGTCTGCCAATATTGACTGCGGAGCTATTGTTCTGTTATTAACACCTCATTTCTAAAATCTTTGATAACATATTTCCTCTGATTACAATTAATTGTCATCACACATCTATAATTATATCTGAACTGTTAATTTATCACCAAAGCCCTTAAGGTCTGGCTTCCTAATTATCTTTGTTTTAGGTGTGTATAAATACACGTAACTTTATATGCTAGACAGAAATAAGAATTCATTCAAAGGAGTACCTTTAATTTACGTTTAATTAGAGTACCAGAAATTGTGTTTAGGTTATTTTATTTTAGTATTCACTGGAGTACCAGCTTGATATACATATTGGAGAACCATTAACTTTAGATTAATATTCATAACTTTATATGACTGGATTTCCAGACATTACATTTAAGTGTGTGAATAAAAAGAAATACAAACAGGACTTTGTGGATCTTTGCAAACGTTCACTACAATCCACACGTCAGAAACTACTTCATAAAACATGTACAGTCACTTTGGTTGTCGACGATCTTAACCATTCAGTCTCTAATCAATCAAACTATTGGTGTCAGAATTTATTCTCAAGTATGTATGCAATATCTATTAGTCATATGATCAAATCGAAAATATTGTGGAAGAATTTTTACTTGAATACAGTTAAACCTCACTTAAAGACCACCTCAATAATAAGACCACCCCAAAATTAAGACCACAATTTTCAAATCCATTTTCACTGTTTTGCTCTTTATCCAACCTTAATATTAAGACCACCTCAATATTACGACCATTTTTCAAGGGTCCCAAAGGTGGTCTTATTATTGAGGTTTTACAGTACATACACTTTTTAAAGGTGTTTGACAAATTATCCTGTCACTTTCTGAAATAAAAATCTTAATAGGCCCTGTTTTGCACCTGATGCACTTTCGATGCCGAATTAATTTTCATCATTTCTACTAGATAAAAAAGACCTGTATCCAAATTAATGTGTGGAATTTTAATTCACCTTTCGGATTCACCCCAAATAATGAGTGTAAAACATTGATTTCCATTTGATATTTGGTGTCTATCCAGTAACCTGAATTATTCATTATTTTTAGGCAGTGGCTATGGGTACGGGTCCGACTACCTCTAGAATCGGATTCTATGGGTACGGGAGTACGATATTCCGCAACACTACACTTGTTTTAGTATCAACCAAAATGGCAGTGTCATCGTATAATTAATGACAAACAAAATATAAACATTTCTATAGTGTATATACTGTCTGATATTTGTTTTAATATCTTACAATTATTTGATCTGAATAAGTGTATTTATAAAACTCCCGTACCCGTATCCTAGGTAGGATATCTACGAGTATGGGACTCCCATACCCCTAGAATACAATTCTAGAGGTACGGACCCATACCCGTAGCCACTGCCTTATTATTACTGGGATGGCTTAGAATTAAATTTCATTATAAATCTGACATTTAATAGCTGTCATATTAAAGTTAACCATGTTAATCATGTGCTATAGATTGTAATTGGGTCTATCCAGTCATCGTTAGATATTTATCACATCAGTAAAAATGTAATTTGGACTAAAGAAACGTGTGAAATTAGAAGAAAAAATGAAAGAGGCTAGGTGACAAATATTAATTCGCAAAATTCTGCTGCGAATGAATGAGTTCGAATAATATGAGGAACGAATTTTCATAACGATTTCTAAACCAGCGGCGACAGTTCAAGAGGTTTATAACAGTTATATGATTATCTTTTGGATAATTTAAAAATACCTTTATTTGATTGCAAATTGTCGTCGTTTTTCATCGCAGCACACTCAATTTAATATTCTCGGAGTGTGTTTACATTTCAGCGGATAATCGAATGGACGTCCAAACTACATTAAGGGAGATAACCGCTATAGTAAGCAAGAAATGCCGGCAGTGATGACTTCCCCTGTATTGTTAAACATCCGCAATTTCATTGACAATTAAGTTCATGACGGCTGAAATAAATGGCACACTATTTGATTTCGTGAAATTCCGTGTGTTTATTCACTACCACAAAAATATGCGAAGTCACTCCGCAAAGCACATGTTTAGTCAAAATTACCTAAATCGGCCAAAAGTGGTACGGCCTACGGCAGATGTTAGAAATAAGCCTTACAACAAGCATATCCCTGTATCGGAAAGATCGATTAGTTTTTTGCACGTGCACGACTTGCCAACATAGTGTAATTTAAAAAAATTATAATGAATATCGTTATGTTTTTTTCAAACTGAAGAAAGTATGCTTTCCTCATATTTGTGATATATACGTACATTATCAATACATGATAATCAACCGGAAGTATTCTCACAGCGTGTACGAATTATATAGCCATTTTATGTTCCTGATAGCTGGATCAAACTACTGTTTTCTTCGTCAGTTATCTTTTATATGATCCATATGTTCTTCTTCGCACTGCTTTTATGTCTGTACAACTGCCAGAAAACGCTCGAAAAACGTTAATATACGCTTGTTGTTGAAATATGCCAAAAAGGGTATCAATGTAAGTCTGGTGTAAAAATCCACTCAAGGTCAATATTTCGGCCATACAAATCCTTTATCAAGAGCAAAGAACGCTATTACACAAATCAACAAACAATAGGCTTGTAAGTCTACTCATCAAATGCAAAACTCGTATATATGTGTGTGCTTTGCTCTTGATAAAGGCCTAGTGTGGCCGAAATATTGACCTTGAGTGGATTTTTACACCATACGTTAATAATACGTGTTTACCGGTCTAGACGTAATTGTTAAGTTTTACAGGACAACGTTTTGATGTAGACGCAGCGTACTGCCCAATAATCCATGAAGAAATATGCAAATGTCCAGCAGCTGGTACCGGTATGTAACCCAGAAATACTGGTTAGGTCAACTGGTGAGCGTACATAGCCCAAATACCGTAGAAAGACGGTGTAAAACTCCGACTCAACCAACTAAAACAGAACCATTTCGTCCAGATCGTTGTCGCACTAGTTGGGATTCTGATTTTAATGAGACTGTCAGTCATAAAAATGTAATAGAAATGTTTTAAGTCATGAGTTGTGTACAACATAAACCATCCTTAGAAATAATTAGCATTCAATCAATTACATCGTCGTATTACATATTCTAAGAAATACAATAATATATAAATGGAATCTAGATTTTTTATTTGATGCATCAATTTACCGGTAGACATTGCTTTCGTCTATATTTTCTAAAACATCTATGATATCATGTCAAACATTATAAAAAGTAGAATAGAGTAGCATTACAGTCACAAAATGACACAAATGATTAAGGGCGAAATGTCGAATTGTAATGACCTATACACATGTATATTTACACGATTTCATGCATAAAAAACAACAATTACATTACAAACGCTGATATGCTAAACACAACACCTCTCCATGTGACCATTTGCTGGTCAACACTCAGAATTATCGTCATTTCTACCAATAACATCCCACGACAACTCTGAACTCTCGATAGACACATTCGGTACAGACGTTTCAGATTTGTCCTTATCATCAGTGACATGTATATTTCTTTCTGTTGATTCGCCAACGTCGAGTATATAATTTACATCTGCTTGGCGGGAATCTACGCTATTTTCGCGACTAAGAAGTTCCCAAGAAAGTGTTGTAGAATCCATCGATTTAGACATGTTGGGTCCGTCATCGAGTGTCAAGGAAAACTCTGACTGATATGAAGTATTAAAGTCAGAATGTTTCGACACTCGTTCAAAGCTTCCGGCTACTCCATTTTCTACATTATCAGAAAAAGCATTTTCTTCAGTAGAAATTTCCAACGATTTTCTAGTTTCATCTTCGGAATTTTCTGACAATGAAGATGAATTATTAGTATCAGAATCAGATTCAGCGTCAATCGTAGTGAAATCAAAACCACCTGCAGTAAGTTTCTTTTTACTTGCTGAATCCGATGTCTCTGTACCGGCGACTTTGGTATCTTCCACCCCTGAAGCAGTGGGAGTTGATGTATGTAGGAATGATGTGGCAAATTCATCATGTAAACTGTCAATGTGGGCAGAGGATGCTAGCGATGGTGCATTTGTACCATTACTCTCTTCATCGAGCCGGAAAAAACTCTCATTTTCGGTTGACAAAAGTGTCTGTCCCAGCAAGGCAAACTGAGTTTCATTGGACTCGGAAACTTTATCATCAAAAGTAATATCAGGTTTTAATAACCAATCGTCATCGCTAGACGTTGCAGACTGAGCAATTTGGCCATACTCGTCGGTTTTATCAATCGCCTCCACTAACGTCAAGGCAGTATTATCATCGTCGTCTTTCTCTCGAGTATTGTGTTCGTCAATAGCTACATCGTTTTCCTCTGATTCTGTCATAGCTGGAATTTGACTTCCAGTACTATAGTGTTCCATTTCATTTTTTTCTTCTCTTTCATTGACATTTACTTCTGTTTGGTCTCCAATATGAGCCGTTTTAATTTCTTGGTGTGGAGATGTAAAGTTATCTGACGTTTCTAAAGTTTCTGACACGTCGCTTGAAATTGACATGAACATGTTTTCCACATTTCCAGAGTTAGCTTGTAACTCCTTTATTGCATTCATTTCTGAATGTACGCTATCACCTAAGGAAGCATTGTATTCTTCCACTGTGTTCAAAATCTGGCCAGATTTGTTTTCAGTGTTGCAAACTTCATTCTTGATAAAAGTAGAATCTAAAAGCATGTTATCTGATAACGTATCAGTTAATGATACACTATGATTTCTGTTATCAATACCATCAGCGGATTCTGGTTCACTTGGAAGGTCATTGGTTTGTGTCAGTACTTGACTAGTTTTATTTAGCTCACGAAAATCGAAATTTATCATCTCTGTTGTTTTGAAACTGTCATATTTTAGCTCGTGTATTTCCGGTGAGGACGTAGATCGTACATCCACATGTCTGGCTAAATTCTGGTCGGATGCTGCACATTCCTTAGCATTCGTTTTTGCATTTATACTTAAATCGTTCAATGTGAATGCTCTTCTGCCTCTCAAAGGATATGCTTCAGTGGTTACTAAATGAATTTGGGGCACTCCTTCCGATTCGAATATTATAGAGTCTTGAACTAAGACTGTCGGTGATTGTGGTGCGATGTCCAGAAAATTCGGTATTCGATCATTAGATATTGGCAGTGAAGGTCGTTTCGATAATAAATCCGAGGTAAAAGATTCGTTCAGTGACGCTTTGTCCAAAGACTCTACAGATGCTCTCAGTGACCATGTGTTATTCTCTTCAGGACTGAGATTACCATCTTCACCTTTGTCTGTGCTTTCTGTCTTCTCTTTCTCCTTAATGTCTAGCGGTTCGGTGTCTTTGCTGGTTGCATGCTCTGCAACATTTGTAAAACTGTTTTCAATTTCAACCCATGAATTCTCATTCTCTTCTCCTTCAACATCTGTCACAGTGATGTTTTTAACGTCGGGATGTTCAGTGTTCTCTTCAGAGTTGGTGTCCATTGAAGATTCCACGACGTTATCGCCCAATATTTCATTGTTGAAAACTTCAACAAATGATTCAAAATTATTGCCATGTTCAGGTATTTCAGATGAAGCTGATTTTTCTGAAGTTGCTTTATGACCAGACGTGTTGTCACCGCTTTCGGAACCACCAATTGATTGTTGAGTTGTTTTAGTTACTTTAATATCAGGTGATTTAGACTGTTCCGGTTGAGAAGCTACACTTCCATGACGGTTATCGAATGTTTCTGAAAAGGACACACTTACGGTGTGTGTCCCAGTACTATCATTTCCTGAGCTTATTTCGCTGTCTGTTCTCTGACCTAAGTCTGATTCAGAGACCAGTTCGAACGCGTTTTCAAATTCATCAGTGTCTTGCGATTTAACGAGCACTGCTTTCTTTGTTTTTGGACGTTCGCGAGATATTTTACGAGTGGCCTGCTCTTCGACTTTCGTCTGGACCGTATTAGATTTTTCGACATTATCTTCTATTTCCACTTTCACGAATTCATCGGGAATGTTTCTATCGGTCTCTTTATCAAATGCAGCATTATCGATACCATCGACTTCGTCTTCTCTTACAGCTTTTATGATGGGATTATCACTACCAAGGTCGTCCCACTCCCTATCGCCATCTTCACGTACCTGGCATGATAATAAAAATATTTCTAATCATTTGGGAAGATTGCACATACGTGTACATTTGTATTTCGTAGATAATGGTAAATATTGATATCCAAAGGAACTGGTCCGCTTGTTCCATTGCCTTATTATGGGAAGATGACACGTTTTAATGGAAGGAACAACATAAGGCCTAAATATATGTTTGTTTCAGGTTCCATGCCCACTTCGTTTTCATATTGCCATATGGGGAAACTATTGCTTTCTGTCAGTACATGATGACGTCACATATGACGTTTTCTGGAAATGACCTCACTAAAAGATGAGGTTGGGAATCCTACAGCGGCGCTCATATATTCTATTCATACTGTATAATTTTATATAATTTCATTAAAATGAAGATTAATAACATATTTGATAATCGGTTGAGATGTTATATTACAGCTTATCTCACCAGGGTTAATGTTGAATGTCTCTTGCTGTAAGCCGGGTTGGAGAATTTGGCAAAATCCCGACCGGGTACCATGCGGACCGGATACTTGCGGCGGTACCAGACATAGACGACGAATGCGCCGATGCCAATCAGAATCAAGGGAACCAGCACACCAACAACTATTGTGACGACATTCGGTGCGTCATTTCCGGTGTCTGAATTTCCATGCTGTTCCTGGAATTAAATATACATGGTTATGCAAGACCGAGCATCTAAATGTAAATGAGAGCGTGAATGATCGACCTGGCTTGTGGTACTTGGTTATTTACTTCCACAATTTGGATCTTAATACAGTAGTCATTTGGGTATGATTATAAAAATATTGAGGACATTTTGTGTTGAACTTAATTTCCGATCTTACGAAACATTGATACTCATCCCGACTTTTTAACATGACATGATACTTTATTATTTCATCTAGGCTAAATTTAGAAATTATTCCAGCGCTGTCTGCCGACTCGGCTTTAAAAAATTTGGTGGCTATGTAGGTAGGTAAATTATCTCATCTAAAACAACTCTTAATGCTGAAACAATGTTTATATTTCTTGATCGAATCGGAAATATGTCCTGTCTTGGTCCACTATTTTCTTTGGAGCGCAGCAGTTTAGACAGGTACTAGCGATTCAAAAGTAGTTGATAATACCTATGTCAATTGGTCAATCGTTTGTTAAACACGTTTTCATTGGCTCACCACGTCAACATTGGTTTACAATCGTTTGTTAAACACGTTTTTATTGGCTCACCACGTCAACATTGGTTTACAATCGTTTGTTAAACACGTTTTCATTGGCTCACCACGTCAACATTGGTTTACAATCGTTTGTTAAACACGTTTTCATTGGCTCACCACGTCAACATTGGTTTACATTCGTTTTCATGTAATTATAAACGTACTATAGGCATGAAGACGACAAGACACGGTCGATTTAATTTTGGTCTTACAAACAATACACATTTAACATACAGCCTTATAAGACGGATGTCTTCATAAATATCTTTAATTTCGACTCAGCAATCGAGCAAAGTTATGCATTGAGTTCGAATCTCAAACTCAAATCGTGGTTAAACTCAGTATGGGGTAGTTTTATAATATTTGTACCCTATCACAGAAACGTATTTTTGATAAATTACCTGGTTATACGGAGGAGGTGTTGTTATATTCGGGTGGGTGCCTCCAGGGTCTTGAAGGCCAACCAAGTTCACGATCGGAGTGGTTGACGATGCCATTTCCGGTTACGCATCCACAAAGAAGTAGTTCGTCTAATGAATACAGTAAAATGTTTAATTAGAATGTTGACATGGATATAATGCACAACTGATATAAAACATATTCCTGTTTGATTGTTTTAGATTACAAAATGTGTCCTAGATTATGTTTAGAAATACAGTATACACGCGGATGCTTTTGTAATTGGCCACTTCTTATTTTATCAAACCGTGTGATAAGTTTTCAAATTATAAGCGATACGGTGAAAAACTTAAATTGTATATCAAAACTAACTTTGTTTTCTTTATTCTTACACACACACACTAAATCTTTTCAACTCAAGTTTCACTCATTATTTTACACAAAAATCTTCTTAAAACATATTTCTATCACAATCAATAAACCACAGAAATATTGGGTGACCAGTCAGAAAAGTGTTTCACTGTTCATGTAATGAAAAAATACATATTTATTTTAATCATATGCCAAGTTATTGCTTAAATATTATCCATCCAATCAAAATAAACTATATACAATGTATATCAAAATAATATAATTATACATTGTAAGCAAATGGGTTTGGCCTAACGGTTATTACAAAATTAATTACGGTCCTTCCCTTATTGAAAAAAATATATCACAATTGTTTTTCTGGATTATGCCGTAAAACTCCTCTCGGTGTAAGTAATAACAAAGTGTATTCCTACTCAAAACGCAAATTAAATAAAGGTGCAGGATATTAACTCCCAGTTAGGGTCCGCGGTTGTCGCAGTACGAAGCACAAAGAGAAACTGATTGAAGAACAAAGACCAGTAACCTTTAACGCTAATCTAATCTTCAATCCAATTAACCAGAAGAGATTTAACAAAGTTGTGAGATGTATTCAGTATGTACTGACGGACCCCGATTATATCTAAATCGTAAAGTCAAAACCAAAAATGTGCATAATGTAAGTTTCATTCATTCGGCTGATAACAACATACTATCAATCCAGATTGAGGCGTTATAAATACATGTAAGTTTCTTTGTTTTTCTTCGAAACAAAGGCACTATAAAGGATATACCCTTGCCATGTGATTTAGATGTGGTGAGTAAATATAACTTTAAATAAATAAATTGTCAGCTGTTTTATTGTTTTATTAAATTAATTGTTATTCGTTTTATTGTTTTATTTATACCAAATCAGCGCCCTTGATAAAGTTATCATTGTTTGATACATCGTAGATAATGGTCCCAACGATAACATTTCAGTTTAACTGTTATTTACGTACATAATTAAATATAGCTTTAAGATCAGTCCATGCAAAAGGTTTCTTTAAGATATACATGTATATGTAAACCATCAACTATATATTTGTATTCTGTATTCAGTAGGCATAATATATCAATGTTGACCTATATCGCGTCAGAATATATTCCTTTTCACCATGTTTACTGGCCAAATGAAATACGCACAAAGTTCACAGCACAAGAGACTGTCAAGAGTGTTCTCCCTTAATTTATTCTAGAGTTCTCTCCCTTTGCACCTATATACATATACTATAGAAGGGATAAAGGGAGAGAACTCTAGAATGGACGAAGGGAGAGAACTCGTGACAATCTCCTGTGGTTTTGTCAGTCTACAATAAATAGACTCAGGAAACACGTTATCGTTAGGGCACTGTGTTATATACTGCATACATGTATGTATAAAGAGAATATAATCATTTTATCGAGTGTTTGCTTTGTTTGTGATAATAAGATCACTCTCCCATCACACCGTGGCTTACAAGTGGTTCAGTCGTGAACACAAACTTTCAGTGCACATATCATGCATGAATATATACATGTACTGGTCAAAAGAGATAACCCGCCATTTTGAATCTTCACTAAATTTTGACCAAACGATCTAAGTCGATGAACGTGACATGTATACATCGAATTTCATCGATAGTTCAATTTATATAAATCATTAATGCGGAAGTATATATGACAATCAAAATCATCCGAAGAATCTAGTTGCTTTGTAAAAATATGTTCAATAGTACTGGCGGATTAGCACTTATGACCAGTATATATCTACATGTAAATAAGATAGATATAGTTAATATGCAAAACATATCTCGTTGCTCGATCCGTGTAAGAAAACAATCATACGAAATTGATTAATGTTACACTAAACTAATGAAAGAAAACACTACATACTGAATTTTGACAAAAAAAACAGCATAAGCATCTCTGGGGTGCCCGACTATACTAACTTGGTCTATGCCTAGACTAACAACTTCTAGAATGTTGACAGTAACGTAGCAGTATAGTCGAACATTTGTATAAATCGGTGTGACTCTGAAATACATCTCGAACCTACAACTGCGCTTTTCAGTCGTTCCAGCTACCCGACTGGCTTACGGAAGGTTCTACCCAGGTTCTGAAGACTTAAGCCACCCTAATAGATGGAATAGTCACTACATGGCCGTGACTGTTTGTATGAATTAAACGCCTATCACAATCAATTAACCAAAATACCCAATTAACATTGTCAGTTTTAATTCAATATGCGTACCTTCATTTTCACGTGTTTAAATCCAACAAAACAACAACACTTGCGTTGATTATATCACAATTTTCAACGTAATTTTGTGGAACGTATTGTAATAAATACAATTTAATTATTTTCCTATTTCAATTTCGTACCGCCGTGAGATGTAACTATATTAGGGGGGCGTGAATTAAAGGTAGATAAATCCAGTGACCAATACAGAGAGAAAACTTGATAACAAATTACATGGACAATTATCAGCATGTAGACTTTATCTACATATACATGTATGACTCACATAGATGGTGAATAACAGTACAGTTAATTGTATCAAGATAACATACATGGTATTGTTTGCAGAGTCATATTTCTGAATATAAAGACACGGTTTAAAAGTCATGAAAAGCAAACGGAGAGAGATGTTGGTTCAATTGATTGGTGTCTGACCCCTGGGCCCCTATTCACAAACGTTGAATCTCAGACTTGGACTTTAAAATTGCAATTTAAAATTATTTTAAATCATTATATTTAAATGGATAAATTTTGCCTGAATATTTGTTGTTACTCACTCTACACTTTTGCCATGTTTTATTAAAATGTATTGTGTAACAATAACGTAAGAACAAAATGAAAATTTACCATTTTAAAGTCTAAGTCTGAGATTCAGTCTAAAACGTTTGTGAATACGGGTACTGATCCGGAGGTTGTGGGTTCAAATCCCGCGTTTGGTAAGGTTGAATCGGTAATTTCAGTTTCGCTGAATAAGATGCAAGGACTTTTACAATAACCAGCGAGTTTTCTCCCTTTATCCCTTCCAGAGTTATCTCCCTTTGTCCCATCTATAGTATATGTATATATACTGATTAGTACAAGGGGTTTTCACACATGACCTGTTTTCGCGGCCGAAATACATGTGCTATAGAAGAGACAAAGGGACAGAACTCGTGAAGAGATAAGATAAATAACTCGTGAACTATCGCGTGAATGTGACCCAGGAAGCAAACATTGACTGTACTTTATATTGTACATATTAGTACAAAGATGCTTTCCTAAACAAGAAATATTACAAAAATAGAAGTGAAATGTTATTTTTCCATTTACTGATCATTTTTGCTAACGTTTTTTTCAGGAAGGAAGTTTACATAGAAAAAATGTTAAACGTTTAGAACGGTAAAAAAATATGAAATTTAAAAAAAAATCCGCATTATACAAATGTAGTACAGGTTGAACCAATACAAATTTCATTTGCCTTTGGAGAAATGTTCATTATGGGTGGAATACCTTAACACAAGTTATCATAACTTGTTTCACAATCGATGTATAACAAATAAGTTGTTCTTTTTCTATATTAAACACGTGTTTACCTTATAACGAGATTGTCACGAGTTCTCTCCCTTTATGACAGTACAGAAGGGATAAAGGAAGGAAATTCTAGAAGCGATAAAGGGAGAACACTCGTGACAGTCTCATGTCTGAGGGCGTCCTCTAATTCAAGTACGTGTAGTTGGATAAAATTACATGTTGTCTGTTTGTTTTGAGATCGTACATGGTTTAATGGCAGAAGAAAATTATTGGATTTAAATGTCCGGTTTACTCCCGGAAACTTAGGATATGCAGAGGTAATAAATTCCACTATAAACCATAAACATGCACATATATACTATTTCTGCAGTAAATTTGAATTAAAGATTGTCGCAAGGATCCGCCTCAATAGCTCAATTGGTTGAAGATATGATGATGGAAGGTCGCGGGGTCGATCCCTGATTGCGTGAAAATATCTCTGGTAGCTCCCTTGCTAGGCATTTAGTATATAAAGGGTAGCACTAGGCGATACATAAGCTCAGGTAAGTATCTGTTAGTAGATGTCTTGTTGGTCACACAAGAGCGTTGTAGCTCTTTTTAGCTAATGTTATTTGTTAATCATACGCAACGTTATTTAACTAATCAAAGCACTGAAAGTGTCTACAGCAAGGGGCTCACTGCAGATCACAGACGTCAATTTGACATAGATTTATCTATCACAATCATTCTTTCAAGAACACTTTGTTATGGCAGTATATTAAATAATCGTATACAAAGAATTGGTTTAGACAGTCAGAAGGATGTATGGAGAAGAAGTAAACAGTACCTTAATATTGATTATAATTTATATTATAAGTTTCAATGCAATCCATTGAAAACTAAAGTGTTTTGCTACATGTGTTATAAAAGGAGACTTCAGTTCAAAGGGACAGAATTCTAAAACATTTTGATGGATACACAGCAATATATATGTCTTCCACATCTACAAATCATGTATCATGCCATGTTGGTACTTGTATTATCAAACTGCATCGTAATCCCTTGAAAACTGAAGAAGTAGTTAGCCATACAAATTACATATGTTTTATATTGGACAGAACAACCAATCGACCGACCTACAGACAGGATATGACAATAAAACAAAAAGTATGTTTCCGTAAATAGACGATATTCAACGGAACGATGACGGAAAATTGCATTTCCCATGATTTCAATATACGTATAATTGTTCGTTGGATATATTATATGTTGTACCGTTTTTCTTGTATACGTTAGGGCGAATTTGTTTGTACCAAACCGGTTTGAATCCAGAACTGGTTTGTCAAACCTTTCATTTGTTTTAACTAACTGGTTTCAAACTAAAACAAGTTTCTGTATTTGTTAATATCAAATCTTAAACCGGTTAATCAAACTGACCGAACTACCTCCAAGTGTGGTTTGTCTGGTTTGATTTATCCGAATAATCGTATACTAGTTAAACAAAATGGTGGACTGATTTTATGGCGGGTGACCGTGCCACCCATATGTAGGGCAATGTTTAAAAATAAATGTTTCTTTGCTACATGGGAACCTGGCTTTAAAATTGTCCACTCTGTTACGTTGCAAAACAGACTTATTAAAGTTCTTAACTCTGATTTTCTTATCACGCACCAATCTGTCTGCAATCTCGCACAATCAAAATCACGTGGGCTATTTTTCATTGACTAAAACAAATGAAAGGTTTGCAGACCAATATTAATCTTAACTTGTTTAAGTTTTTCAACCAAACTACAACAAAACTGAAACCTCAAACCTGAACCAGGTTTTGCAAAACAAATTCGCCCTTAGATCTCTGCCTACTGCTATCGCCCGCTGCCTACTGTACACAATCGTATACTATCGTCCGCTAGCTTGTTTTCAGTGCACTTCACGCGTGATACGGCTGCGGCGGTGGCAGACCATAAATTTCCAACCCATCGTTCGTCTTTTCGAAATCAAGTAAACCCAAAGTGATGCGTTAGAACTTTGGGTGTGAGTGTAAGTTGATAGCTCTGCATTACAGACTCATTCCGTGATGTTATCTTTTTACACAATAAACCTGAGGAATAAAGACCGAACGACAAGTTACATGTGGTTAAATTTATACTGATGACGTCATGCCCCCCCCCCCGAGTTTTAATTTTGCCATTTTTTCCGAACATTAATGCAACATTCAATATGTGATCTGAATATTTCTTCATAGTCTGATTGTCGTTGTGTTTTTGCTCACCTTTGTTATGTCATGACGATATCGCAGGTAACTAGACATTCGTTATAATAGGGTGAGGAAAGTATTGCACTTATACATGGCTACGAATCGTTTGCGTAATATGCCCCGGGGGTACTAATATTTACTACGGCAGGTAAACATATGAACATAAATATAATATTTTTGCTTATATCTTTTTCATTATACAGTCAGTTGGCATGAAATAAATTCACGCATAACCTTTTATTTGAAATACATCGCATACACTGTTAAATTGAATTGGTTTATCTTAAATTTCACTAATGTACTCGCAAGTAATTCCTTATTTAAAAGTCGTTCACAACTTATTTAGCAGTTGTATATAAAGTGTCAGTTATGTTTCATTGACTTACTGTATAGTCAAGTGTAGCGGATCCGTAGTCCAGTGGTAACGCGCTGGACTTGTAATCCAGGGATCGCAGGTTCGATTCCCCGCTTCATCACTGACCGTACTAACGGTCTTTCGGACGAGACTTTAAAAACCGAGGTCCCGTGTATGATGCTTTATATCGAGCACGTAAAAGAACCAGGGGTGCTTTTGGAACTGGGGCATCTCCTGTATCATGCACTATCCTTCAAAAATCTAATATGACTAACAATCTTCCGGATGCGTCGCCCATATTGGAAAGCGGTGGCGACGATAAATAAACGCAAATACAAAGACAAAGTCATTGACTGACTGTATAGGCCAGCGTAGGATGCATTCTGCTTATAACTTGGCATGGTGGGTGGTTTTTTCCCTATAATCCTTCTTACTTGTCAGGGTTTTCGTGGAGTCGACTTGGCGATATTGTATTTTATTCTACCTTAAGCGACGTTATAATGCAAAATTCAAAAGGCAGATCGGGTGTTATTTCGTTCGATCTCATGATATTCATATCTCCTGCTACATTGAAGGAGTACATGTCCACTACTGCTAAATTAGTGTGGCATTATGTTGCAGTTACTTCCCCTAGTACGAACTTGTACTCTGCTTTTAGCGTGGTTAACTAACCACATGAGATTGGCACGAGTCATCTCCCTTTACAAATACTATAGAAGGGATAAAGGGAGATAACTCTAGACGGGATAAAGGAAGAGAACTCGTGACAATCTCCCGTGGACCTTACATGTTACAGAGAAATGAATTGTTGTTTTCACAATTGGAGACCGCCTAGAACGAAGTATTTGGGTCAGTTATATGAACTGTTGGAATTTGTTAGGTATGACAAAACAAAAACAACAAGACAGCGATTTTGACAGCAGGGTTACTCAGTACGCGAAAAAAATATGTCGGCACTTCAGTAGATATTATTTATAATCATAAATGACACCACAGAAGGGTTATGACAACCATATACAGTAAAACCTCAATAATAAGACCACCCTTAGGACCCCCCGAAACCGGTCTTCTTATTGAGGTGGTCTTAATATTGAGGTTGAATAAAAAGCAAAACAGCGAAAATGGACTATAATTTTGTGTTCTTAATTTCGAGGTGGTCTTATTATTTAGGTGGTTTTTAAGTGAGGTATTACTGTACTCAAGTTATTGTCTACAATTTACAAATGACATAACAAATAACGCGAGGTCACCATTGTTTTAGCAGTGCTGACCTCTGGTCTTCTGAGCGAGTATATGTACGTGTATTTACAATTTATTGTACATATACGTATAATCACGGACATATAAACCATGTTAGTGGTATAATGAATAAAATATTACTATTCCTGTTCATAAGTCACTGAATTGATATGGTGATACCGAGGGCGAAACATGTATGATAATGTTAAAAGAGTGCTGAATGTTTTTCGTGGCCCATTTTCTTATCTAGAGATTTGAGTGTTATACGAGATCCGGCAGTGGCGTAGCTGTCGTTACCGGTGCACAATACGTTCAATGCGTACAATTCGTCACCGGCATCAAAAAAATATTGGAGGCCAAAAAATAAATAAAAACTGTGGGGTAAATACATTTTAAATTCGAGAGACGATAAAAGCTCAACAGCTCAAAAAGTACAATAGATAGAACCGCGTTTACCTTCTATCTGAACGAACGCCTTTTATTCCCTTCAGTGTACAAAGTGAGTTATACAAATAGGTTTCTCTCCTATAAAAACGCCAACTGCCCATTTGAACCCCAATTGTGCGTACACTTCAAAAAGGCCTAGCCACGCCCCTGTCTGGGAGTAATTATTGAGTATGAGTGTGATTACACTTATAATACCGAGCGTATGCAAATAAGTTGCAAGTACCATTTAACGGCTTTAGTATGTTGCGGTTGGGGCTCAAACCTATTTCAGCATTTGAGCGCTGCTATGGGATTTACAACGTCTTCTGTAAGCGACGACATTTCAAGAAAACGCAATATGTGATGTCACTATTTGCAGCAGGACACGATATTTACTCTATATGGTCACTTCGATTTCAGCACTCATTTGTATTTCTAAATTACAAAAATAAATATTTTAGTCTGAAGTGGTGTGAGGTTGACTAACTCGCTCAGTTGTTAAAGCGATGTTCTTGTGTTTAGCCTTCAAAGGTCCTGGTTTCAATCTCCACACCAGACACACTTCAATGGTGACAGCTCGTGACAGCAGTGTTTGGTGTCCCACGGTGATTAGATCAAGACCTGGGACAATACTGGTCCTAGTTGAGACCCAAATGTTGGAAAGCGGATGAGGGTATTGGTGTGGGGTTAGATGGCGACCTACGGTAGTTCAGTTAGATTTACTTCAAGATTTTGTATATTACAAAACACGATATTTTTCGACGACTCAATACGGTCTCAAATTTTATGAGTCTAATGCAGCGTGACGCAATGTAATATAGTAAACGATTTAAACAAGTCTTCCCCAAATACTTGACTAGCCACGAAGTCTACTTTCACTTTAAAAAATGTTCAAAATCGAATGGATAGAAAACGTCCTGATCAAACTTACCAAAATGACATATACCTCGTTAACATAACATTGAGGTAGTTTGATCAGCAACTATAGTGACTATGGTTGGATGATTAAAGTCTAGTTCATCTATGGTCTAGTTACTCTGGTCACTCTTCGAACTTGGAGGTTAAAAAACTATAAAGAGGTGTTCCGAACATTAACTATGGTTCAACCACCGATTTAGTCGATATTCGGAACACCTCTATAGGGTTTTCAACCCTCCAAATTCTGAGGGCGAATTTGTTTGTACCAAACCGGTTTGAATCCAAAACTGGTTTGTCAAACCTTTCATTTGTTTTAAACAACTGGTTTCAGACTAAAACAAGTTTCTGTATTTGTTAATAACAAATCTTAAACTGGTTAATCAAACTGACCGAACTACCTCCAAGTGTGGTTTGTCTGGTTTGATTTATCCGAATAATCGTATACTAGTTAAACAAAATGGTGGACTGATTTTATGGCGGGTGACCGTGCCACTCATATGTGGGGCAATGTTTAAAAATAAATGTTTCTTTGCTACATGGGAACCTGGCTTTAAAATTGTCCAACCTGTTACGTTGCAAAACAGACGTTTTAAAGTTCTTAACTCTTATTTTCTTATCATCCACAAATCTGTCTGCAATCTTGCACAATCAAAATCACGTGGGCCATTTTTCATCGACTAAACCATCTGTTTGTTTCCAGACCAATCTTAATCTTAACTGGTTTAAGTTTTCAACCAAACTACAACAAAACTGAAACCTCAAACCTGAACCAGGTTTTGCAAAACAAATTCGCCCTGTGTTTAATCATCCAACCATAGTCACTATAGCTGCTGATCGAACTACCTCATTTAAATACAAATATGTAGAGGGGAGAACGGTGCGTAAGAATAGCTGTACCATTTAGAGTAAATAAAACAGTACGGTTATTATTACGTTTCGCATAGTTTAATTCTAAAGGACAATTCATATGAGGAGGGTCGGGGTAGTAGGCGGAGTTTTGCTACCATGTGGACCTACGTCATTTTACCGCCGTTATAAAATCAAAATTGAAGATAATTCTTTGATCATTAGATCTAAATTTGGGCAAGATTTGTGAAGGTCAAAACTAAAAATATAACTAAACCAGGTAATTATGAAGCTCAACTAGTCACAATAATGCATGAACGGTCGTACATCAGGCTCCTAGACACCTAGATTAAAAAAACAACAACATGAAATTAAGTTTTTATTCCAAAATAACAACAACATAAACGTAAAACATCATCAAAAGTCATTCTACGTGTACAATTTTACTATACAGTGAGTTAATTGAGTTAATCCATAAATTTGTATATTGATAAACTTGTCAAAACACATCGCAAGGTTATCGCCTTAAAGACCAACTTCAATACTAAGACATGATCAAAGTTAATAACAAAATGTCCATTTTTTGCTCTTTATCCTCAATGTTAAGACTACCTCAATAAGAAAACCAGTTGTCAAGGGTCCCAATGCCGGTCTCGTCATTCAGGTTTTTCTGTGTATGGAACTTCGAGATTGACTATATATAGTCTGATTCCTCACATGGTTTTACTCTGGTGGTCAGCATACTGTAACATTGTGAATAGCATCATGTCTATTGTTATATATTTATGTATGATCTCCTATGTTGCTGTTGTGGTTTTTTTCGGTTAAATTTTAATTGTCTGTATAATCTATACCTACCTATTAAAATTATTTGTGTTACATAATGCTGTAATCATGTACCTATCATAGAGGCTCACAGGGAAGACTGGGCTTGCCCAACTGTGTCGCCTCTTTAAATAAAGTCGTTATTATTATAATTATATGGTGGGTATTCAGTGTAATTGAAGATTTCAGATTGTATATACAATGTATGTACATGTACATATAATCTTCCAAGTACACGGATTTAGCAAAATTCAATAGTTAACAAGTAAAAAATTGCTGCCTGATGCAGCAAAGGTGGGTGCACGGCGTAAACAAAATGAAATAGAACAACTGCAATTTGAACTAACAGTATGTGTTTATTATGCTTTAATGTGTAACTATATATTAATGTATAAAAAGTACATTTGTAGTTTTAGTAGTAGGAATTTATTAAGGAACAGACTAGTTTTTGTATGGACAGTTAAACAGAAATAGAAATTGATAGTGCGGAAAACTTTCATGATAATGAACATCATGCATGTAAATTAAGACAACATTATACATCTCAAAATGCAAAACATTGATTGAAACATATTAACATAAATCACAATCATTATCACGGTAGAAATAAATAAAGAAATACCGACAAATTTACATAATTAGTATTTACTAAAAATTAAAAAGAAGAACAATAATCACTAAATGATATTGCATATCATGTCAAAATGTGAGAGCACTACAGTTTAATTAACAACATGTCAGTGGACAAACAGACATCCAGCATCACACACTGAATTAATCAAGCAATGTGTGAATGTAAAATGAGTTTAGACATTTTGAAAGTTAGAAAAATAGTGTAATTTAATGTAAATGATAGCTAAAAAGTGACACATGAGAGAACTATAAAATGCTACCTGAATGAACAAGTGGTAGGAAGTGAAAGCAGGCCGTAGTTTATGAATGACTATTATAATAAGGCAAAGAACATAGCTAAGAGAAATAAAACCGTATTTACTTATATCTCAAACATATTTACAGTGGAAAGAAATAATGCAAAAGTGACCAAAATGCAACACAATAACCCAATACAAAAACATTAATCACTAAATGATATAGCACCTTGTCAAAATACGATATCACTTCAGTATGTAACAACCGCATGCTAGAATCACACACTGGATAAGTTATCAAGCAGTGTGAATGTATAATGAGTATAAACTTTGTGGAGGACTGGATAATGGTGAAATTGTATATGTAAATGAAAACTGTAAATGATACCTGAATCTACAAAAGTGATAGGAGGTGTACACAGACGGATTTAGCAGACTTAGTATATGAATGACTAGAGAAGTAAACAAAAAGAACATAGCAAAGAGAAATATAAACGTATTTACATATATCACATACATATTAACAGTAGAAAGAAATAATGCAATAATGACCAAAAAGCAAAAACGATTACTCAATACAATCAAAGCAAACAAATGGGGTGTGGGACAGTACCACTTGTCTATGTAGCCAAGCTGGCAACTCGTTGCATATAAGTTTCTGTTTTGTAACTATAGTCAAACCTGTGTTAAAGACCACCTGCGAACAAAGACCACTATTGCAAAACCTGTCTGCAAAGACCATCACTTTTATCTCCCATCAGACCATTTTAAATGATATTTAATATGTTAATAGAGACCACCTGTAAACAAAGACCACATTTTGCTGTTCCCATGGGTGGTCTTTACAGACAGGTTTGACTGTAAACAGTTTTATAATATCAAAGTTTGTGTAACTAGGTAAGAAGGTTTGCATGGAATATGGAATAAAACAAAAACATAAGACATAAATGTGAAAAAGAATAAAAAATTATTGAAGAAAGAATAAACATTTTTTCCAAGAGATCTTCAATCCGACTTGTTCTAGAAATGCTAGATTTTCAATCCAAAATAAAGAAAAATGGTCAGTAATAATGGTAGAACCTTAAGACTGTAAAACAAGTGAAATGTTTGTCACGATTGTAAATAAATGAAATACAAAGATATTAGACCCTTTATGTAACGTTTGTGAATATTTAATTATGAAATGACATATTAAAGTCTATCCTCGCTAAATTAGAGTAAAATCAGTATGGCCAGGCATAAAGTTATGATAACACTAGCTTGCCATAGGTTATGAGTTATCTTGTTGCAGTGGGGTATTTTCCAATTAATTTTCAAAGCACAACTTTGATGAAAATGTAACAGGTTTTTTTAGAGATGAACAGCAGACAAGGTTTTCAAGTTTCAGACACCTGTGACCTTGACTTTTAACATTATGACCCCAAATTACAATATGAACTACTAGACTTCATACTGATACTTCCCAGCAAGTTGATGAAAATCTATTACTGGATTTTGGAGATAAAGGGAGAACAAGGCAGACTGGACAGACAAACATACAACATGTGGAGACATAATAAATACAAGATGATGAACACATATGTACAAGCAATAACAAAGTTTATATAATTATACATTGTAGTTAAATATTAGTACTAAACTGTTTACTTCATATGCAGCTTAATTGCAAAAACATCATCTATTATATAGTTTATACATGAATCCAGGTCAAATCATCCAAGCTTTGTTTTAAAGGAAACTACTTTGAGCTTAGTCAGTAACAAAAAGTATGTTAGACCAGTTGTATCAAAAGTTGAAAGTAGACTGCAGACACAGCATAGGGCTATTCAAGGAACATTTTTACCCGGTTTGGTTTAAACTGCTCTAGCAGCTTTAGATAAAATATCCAAAATATGTCAGCGAATCAGATGTTGGATGTAATTTTGGTACAGTACAATCATGTGCCATGTTCATAGCAAATCAGCCAAAGGGTAAATAGGTTTTTTTAGAAAAAATGTCTGGCAATCAGAAGCCCAAGTGGCTATTTTGGAATTCGAGTGGGGCTGAGTGGGGCTGTGTGACACAATATTTGAGGACAATCATGCAATGAACAAATCTCGAATGAGTTAAATAATTAAAAAATATCAAAGTGAAACAAACAGCAATAAAACACCTGAAGACTGAGGCAAGACATGAATATTGCAAAAGCACATTAATGTAAGAACTGTTACAAGTATCAAAGACAAGCAAAGTCAACTATCAAAACACAGTACAATATATTCAAATAAGAACCCCAAGCAAAAATTAAATCAAAATAAGGGAGGGCTTGGTTTTTTTAAAACTTTTGAGTGCTGACTGGGTTTTTTTACATGTGGTTTTTTGACATACTTAACTTTTGCCATACAGTAAAAAGGTATGTATGTATAGTATTACTGTGTTTATGAGGTCGCCCGTCGCCGCGCACATTTTATAATGCACATTATGGTAATTTGGTCGACCCGGTATGTCTGCCGCACACCATAAATATACTTTTTTGATGCCAGTAGAGAAGTATAGGTCAAACAGACAATTTTTGAAGCCAAATACGGTCACTGCATAGTGCCAATGAGACCCATCGTACAGTTACCATTTTCCTGGCATCTAACCAGTACTTTCCTGGAATCTACCCACATCCACATTTTTTGTTTCTAGGGTTCCCTCTGTCATTCACCAATAACATCAAATGTGAAAAAGACAATAATTTGGCAACAGGTTTTCAATTTTGGCAACAAAAATATTCCAAAAGAAATTATACTTGTAAGCAATTGCATAATTTTTCATGCTTTTTATCAAAATTGGTGTGTACTGAATATGCCACAGGGAATCATGTCTTCAAATTAAAAAAAATTAGCACCTTCAATACCGGGATATGAATAAATACTGAATGATATCAGAAATGGAAGTATCTAGTTTTTCGCATAACTTTGATTGCAGTCTCAGTTGTTCCGAATAGATAAGGGATCACTGTCCTTGTAAGTGCAAGTGACACTTATTTCAGGTTTACACAAATCAACAATATGAAGCTCTAATGTTCATCTTGCATATCTGGGAACATCTGCTTCACCATTCCTACAGGTACCACAACTACTTTGTCATCTATTGTTAAGAAGGAGAACTCATCTTCTTCCTGACAAACACTATCCACCTCATCAATTACGTCTTCTACTGGAAATTCTGTTTTCTGTTAAAATACAATAGTATAGGTATATTGTAAGGGTATTAATGAAACATATTTAAGAAATATCTGAACAATTTTTGCTATATTTAGGTGTTGAACCTTTCGCCTAGCGTTAAAGCTCTTTTTGATGGAGTGTGAGGATAAGTGACCCAATCGTGTTTATGATAAAAAAAATGTATTACTTTGATCTTGCTGCTGCATATACTCTTTGACGGTTTGTTGTTCTTTGTGTATTTCTTTACTTTTCTGCTTTAACAATGGATTTAGTTACATGTTTATTATAACCATGACATATTAATGTCTCCATGTAAAATTTAATGGTATTAAAAAGCATTAGCCAATAACAATATATTTCAAAAGTATCAGTTGACAGCTGCTAAAATTATTAAACTAAAACTATCTGAATGGACAAAAAAAACTTCATGCCTTTTTGATGATATAACTACTGTACTAAAGTACATTCAGAATTTTTTTGCAATATCTTATTTTAGCTTAAGGTAACAGGCGACAGGATTGCAATAATTTGAACTTGCTATTTAAATTTGTATAGCAGAATATCAATGTATCATTTCCTATAATTGCAATAATTAACCTCACAATTTGTCTGTTGTTCAAGACACAACACAAATCAGATTTCCCACCCTTCCCAAAAAAAATTCAAGGACTCTTCAAAGGGTATTTTCACAAAATTCAAGGACCAAAACAGCATTTGTACTGCTATTTTATTCATTCAACATGTCTTTCAAATTAACTTTTTCCATGAACATTTAAGTATTAAACTTCAAATTATGAATTTATATACAAGGAAATGTTACACGTACTTCAACGCAAGTTTTCCAAGGCTTTCAAAGTCACTATTTTTTATCTGTTTAAAGTGAGTTTATTATACAGTAGGAGAACCATGTGACATACCGTGACTAAGGTCTGGGATGTTGTTGAAAGGGAAACTTCATTTCTGTAGGTATTTGTAACACTGTCTGTTATGACAAGTCTCCAGGTTGAAAGGTTTCATTCACACATTTGCACCATAAGGCCACCTAACATTTGTTTGTTTCATCTTCAAAATATATGTTCTTTATTTTGACATTCTCAGTACCTCACATACAGCTTCTTCGGAACTTCCTGCAATAAAAGGTAAATCAATAAAATACTGCATTAGACTTTCCAATGGATAATAATGCATTTTGCCTTTCATCTCAAATAATGTTTTAGAACAGCCATTCATTTGCTGATCGTGCATCTGAAGACATCAATTTAAAGATGTCATCAGACAATTATCTTAATTGAGATTCTCCATCTATCATTGGCAGTGTTTTCCGTGGACTTTTAACATTGAAAGTCATTGCAATTTCATATCCGAGGCCAGGGTCATTTCCAAGTATTGGAGGTCATACAGGAATATGCTAAATCGAGTCGACGCTTATGTACTTAGACACATTCAGTCTGCATGTAATAATGAAATTGAAAGTTGAAACTGAAAGTACATTTTCGGAAAATCGCTGTAAGGTTAGAACATGTGATCAGTGTATTTAATACAACCTGCGAGTTTAAACGTTTACATGTTAATTATCACGCATGTTTGAACGATACATGACCTATGATTGAGGGAAAATACTGCAAAATATTAAACAGAGCACAGAGACGAATGCTGGCTGCATCATAACAATAACAAATAAAATGTAGGTCAACCACGCGATGGGTCAACCACAATGTTGAAACGATAAAATTCAATAATTATACAGTTGAAAATATTAGTTAATGACATCAATCATAATATACAACAAAATCACATACCTTAATTTAGCTTTTGTAGCATACAAAATCAATAATGACGTTACAACGTACAATCGTTCGCTTCCCGACATATATTCCCGCCGGTCTGCGCAGGCGCACAATAGGCTCTGGGGTGGGACTGAAACCCGTTATCCGGGATCCGTGATTCTCCGGGATCGATTTTTAAAAATTGTTCGAGTGGAACATATGTTAACTGAAGGGTGTGAACGAATGTTCCTCTATCCGTTATTGACCGTTGATACCTACGATATAGTCCAAAATATCGATCCCGGATTTTCCCACCAAAGTCCCGGATTTTTTTAAAGTCCCGGATTTTAGTCCCACCCTAGGCTCTGTTCGATTTTTCCCCAAATTTTGTTCTTAACCGAGTCCATTGCAAAACGACGCTAACAGAACTCAATATGCACGGCGTTGACACGCCGTGCAATAATATTGATATTCCGCAACACACCACTTGTTTTAGCACGGACATATGGTTTATATGTCCGTGGTTTTAGTATCAACCACAATGGCGGTTTCGTCGTATAATTAACGACAAACAAAATATAAACATTTATGTAGCGTATATATACTGATATTTGTTTTAATATCTTCCAATTATTTGATCTGAATATGTGTATTTATAAAACTCCCGTAGGATATCTACGAGTACGGGGCTCTCGTACCCCTATAATCCGATTCTAGAGGTACGGACCCGTACCCGTAGCCACTGCCTCCTGTTATTGACGGCTAGAAATTTCAAGGGGAGTTACTCTGTTATATTATCACTAGTTCTTTCCTTTGAGGGAATTTCCTTTTTCTTTCTGAAATCGAAAGTAGGGTTCAAAGTCAAACATAGAAAATGGCATCTGGAGGACGTTCTCAGCTGAAGATGTCGGAGGAAATATTTGATATTGTGTGTACAGCTTGTGCAGAAAATAACAAAACAGCAGAAGCTGTGAAGTATTGTGTAGAATGTTGTGGTTATTGCTGTCGGATATGTACGGATGCACACAAGAAGGTCTCGATATTGATGAAACACAATTTGATGGACGTCAGTCAAGGACCCCAAACGAGTAGTCAACAATCTAGATTGTTGGAGTTTCCTACCGAAAGATGTAGCATACATAAAGGGAAAGTACTGGATATGTATTGTGAAGGTCATGATATTGTTGGCTGCTATGTCTGCATTGCAAAAGATCACAAGTAAGCTAAATCTGTAATCATATGGATTTGAATTTTGCTACAGTAAAGTTAGATAATGTTGTTGGATGCAGCCGATGTAGGGCTGAACACGCAACTCCCTAAACACTAGTACGGCGCTCTACCGACTGAGCTAACCGGGCAGTTTACTAACCCCACACAACTACACACACCCTTCCGGCATTTGAGGCTCAACGACCGTGGGCCCATCAAACACCGTTGTCTGCATTGACGTAAATTGAGGGACAGAACGATTAGTTTTATTATATGACCAGAATATTGTTTAGTATCTCCATGTCTCCCTGTATCTTCGAAAAAGTGCGCTCGAAACCACGACCCTCAAAACACTGATAAGGTTTAGTCCAAAATTTTAGACATGTACATGCTCATTTTATTAGAATTTAAAGAATGAAGCAATAGTATACATACTTAAGTTTATCAGTGCTCGATTTTCCATTTTTAACTTTTTAAATATAATCAATACGTAGGCTATTGATGAACATTGTCACAAATTCTATGTTTTAAATGTGTTGTCTATACATAACATAGATATATAAATTATGCAGAATATAATTATAAATCATTCCATTTCAGATCTTGTCAAGACAGTCACATCCATTCCATACCAGACATGATTGACACCATATTTAAGTTGTCCGACTGCAAACAGACGCACAGTCTTCTGAAAGATATGATGGTATCCATGGAAATTGTAAGTAAATCTAAAAATACCCAACTTCAAACTTTGGATAAAGCAAAGAAAGAGGCGTTAGGTCAAGTCAGTACATTCCAAAAAGCTTTGGAAGCCATCCTGAGTAAAATTGCCGAGTCATCACGCAAAGAAATAGAAGTTGTATACAAACAACTAAAAACAGAAATCCTACAAGACAAGCAAAGTGTTGATAACATATGTAAAGATTTGCAGACGACAGACGACAAGCTAAATCAATCAGAAGGAAATAGAGCCCAACGTTTTGTTTGTACAAAAATTGCCCAAGAAAAAATGGAAGTAGCCGACAGGAAGAAGATGAAGCAAGAATTACAACATAATACAGACGTACAGATATTATTCATTCCAGACCAATCATTGATGGAATATATCCAAGCTTTACAAGGTATTGGTCAAGTACAGAAACATAGAAAGCAGAAACATGACTTGTACAAAATCAAAGGAAGTAGAAATATTACCATAAAACTTTCTCATGATTCTATGACATGTCGTTCTCTTGGATGTTGTCTGACACATGATAACCAACTACTTGTCACAGATGGTAACAATAAGAAACTAAAACGTTTTGATATACAAAAGATGTCAGTTGTTGACTATTGTACTTTAGATTCTGTACCTTATGGTGTATGTTGTATCAGTAAACATGAAGTTGCTGTTGCATGTGAGAGAGACAACAAGATCCAGTTTGTTTCCATTCATAACAAGATGACTCCTACAAGACAAATTAAAATGTCTCATGATTGTTATAGTATTGCTTTCAAGGATGGTCAGCTTTATGTGACAGATTGGGATGGTGCTTCACTCTATGTGCATGATATGACTGGTACCCTGTTGAAGACAATTACACAAGACAATGCTGGGAATAAGCTGTTCAGCTGTTGTACACATGTTACATTCAATGAAAGTGGAGACAGAATGTTTGTTGGAGGTGGGAGCAAGGGACTTGTATGTTTTGATGGGATGAGAAATTATCTGTCCAATATTACAGACACTGACCTGAAGTTTGTAGTTGGTGTATCTTTTGATGGTAGAGGAAATATGTTTGTAGTTGGGGCCGATTCAGATACTGTGGTACAATTCAGTGAGAATGGGAAGAAACTTGGTGTGGTTGTGAAGCAAGGAGATGGATTACATCAACCACGCTCAGTGTGTTTTCATCAGGGACTGAATAGAATGTTTGTTACCATGTGGGAGAGTGATGTAGTGAAAATGTATGAACTAGAGAAATTAAACATATTGTGAGATAACAGAGTTGACCATTCTGTGAACATGTATTATTGATAGATAGAATATAAGTAAAACTTACATAAAACTTAACAGGAGTAATTTTCAGTTCTAACAACAACACAACTGTACATGTAGTTTGATTCACATAATCAAACAAATCAAGATAATATGACGATTATAATAGCATCTAAGACATAAATTGTATGTGTTTATTGTTGAAATACGTATGTAGCTTTTGTCTCGGATTGCTGAATAGATATAGTTAACACTTTGTTATACTAAAATGCAAAATTAAAGGGAGGTAATCAAAATATTAAATTTGTCATTTTGAGTGTAATACTATAAATGATAATAAAAGTAAATGTACACGATTGTTCTGTGATAAGATTGTTGTAAACATATGTAGTATTACAAAAATTAGATAATTACAAAATGACTATATTTTGTTTTGTTTTAAATTATTTAAGTATAGAGTAGATCATCACATGATAAAAGCAGACACATATTTTATTGTAAATGAAGCATTTACAAAGAATAAAGCATCTAAGCGATGAGTCATATAGTTTTTCCTTGGGTTGTCTGTCTGTTCGTCCGTCTGTCTGTCCGTCACAAATTGTGTCCGTTTCATAACTTTTGAACCGCTAGAAGGCTTTTTAAATGTCTTGGTATAAATGTTCATGATATCGAGACGATGTGCAGAGCGCATATTTCAACCAGCTAAGGTCAAAGGTCATATGACTTATTTCTTGAATTCTTAACATTCTATTGTAATTTTAAACCTGGCATCTTGGCGGTTTAAGAAAGAATGTTGACTGCATAATTAGATTTAAATTACGTTTTAACATAAAGGAATTGTAGAAATTTCGGAGAGGGAAAGTGGGAGACGGGAGAGGGCTGGTATCGGGGAGGGAGATAGGAGTGGGCTGGTATCGGGGTATGACAACTTGGGTTGTGTTTGGAGATATTTATGTAACGTTTGTCTGGTTTAGTGTAAGTTTAATGCGATATATATATAAAAGAGGGGTCATATAGATTTGCCCTTGTCTGTCCTTCCGTCAGTCACTCAATCTTGTGGAGCATGTATCTCCAACTGTTGAACAGTATATAAGCTAGCCTCACAAAACTTTACATGAATGTTCACCAGCATGTGTAGTTGTGCACCTGGGTTTCATGTTTGGCTCTTCCCAGTAAGTGCAAAGTTATGGCCCTTGACTAATAATATAGCATACAGAGCGTGCAATTTTGTGTCGCGCATATCCTCATCAGTATATCAGCATTTTAAAATGACAAATATTTTAGCTCGGACAATTTGCCAGTCTTTCTATTTGTGAATAAGATCTAAAGGACATGCACAACATTTAAATCAGCTATTTAAAAGCTTTGGTAAATTTTTTATTGAGTGCTTGATAGTCACATGTACATAAGTAACAGCATACATATAATGAAGGCTTGTTTATATCAACACTGCAATTCTCTAAAAATGCAGTTCACCACCCCCATCCTCTTGCGGAACTGCGATATTACCTTAATGACAAGCATTTTGAAGCTCTCGGGTGTATCAAAGGTTACTAAGTAAAATGATTATTAAACTAATATTGTTGTCACTCCAGATGATTGTCATTTATATCATGGATATATAACAGGGTATACAAATCAGTAATTTCTTGTAATTGGGTTAGTTATGTTTTGTAATTGGGTTAGTTATGTCTTGTATTTGGGTTAGTTATGTCTTGTAATTGGGTTAGTTATGTCTTGTAATTGGGATAGTTATGTCTTGTAATTGGGTTAGTTATGTCTTGTAATTGTGTTAGTTATGTCTTGTATTTGTGTTAGTTATGTCTTGTATTTGGGTTAGTTATGTCTTGTATTTGGGTTAGTTATGTCTTGTTATTGGGTTAGTTATGTCTTGTAATTGGGTTAGTTGTGTCTTGTAATTGGGTAAGTTATGTCTTGTAATTGGGTTAGTTATGTTTTGTAATTGGGTTTGTTATGTTTTGTAATTGGGTTAGTTATGTTTTGTAATTGGGTTAGTTATGTCTTGTAATTGGGTTAGTTATGTTTTGTAATTGGGTTTGTTATGTTTTGTAATTGGGTTAGTTATGTTTTGTAATTGGGTTTGTTATGTTTTGTAATTGGGTTTGTTATGTTTTGTAATTGGGTTAGTTATGTTTTGTAATTGGGTTTGTTATGTTTTGTAATTGGGTTTGTTATGTTTTGTAATTGGGTTAGTTATGTTTTGTAATTGGGTTAGTTATGTCTTGTAATTGGGTTAGTTATGTTTTGTAATTGGGTTAGTTATGTCTTGTATTTGGGTTATTTATGTTTTGTAATTGGGTTATAGTTATGTTTTAGTATAAACAGTCATTTAAATTTAATAATTCTATTTTCTTATTTAACAATAATTTTATATAAAAGTATATTTAAATTAATACTCAACAAATACAGACAGTTATATTATCTCTGTTTAATAATGTCATTTAAATGGTTTATCACACCAATCTTAATCTAGACATTTATATTATTTTCATGCCAATACTTATTGACACAGTTTTAATTATATCCTGCTTAGTCTTAAATTGTTTTCATATCCATCATTTCCTAGATAATTCAATCAAGCCATAAATATGCCAATGTCCAAACATTACATAGGCTTCATTTCCTGTCGAGATTATACAGGTTTGTTCTTAATATGATATCATGTAATGTCATTGGTTAATTGTTGTTAAGGGTTCAGTCCCTCTTTCTTAATTTGTTATT
The DNA here is from genome assembly GCA_032209605.1 of Mactromeris polynyma. Classification (NCBI taxonomy): domain Eukaryota; kingdom Metazoa; phylum Mollusca; class Bivalvia; order Venerida; family Mactridae; genus Mactromeris; species Mactromeris polynyma. The sequence continues at coordinate 5,496,435 of JASFXZ010000005.1, forward strand.
CTCTTGTTTTTAATAAGTTAGTCTGAAATTGGAAATCAAAAGTAGAAAGTCTCTAATTGGGAAATCAAAGTAGAAAGTCTCTAATTTGGAAATCAAAGTAGAAAGTCTCTAATTTGGAAATCAAAGTAGAAAGTCTGTAATTTGGAAATCAAAGTAGAAAGTCTGTAATTTGGAAATCAAAGTAAAAAGTATCTAATTGGGAAATCAAAGTAGAAAGTTTCTAATTGGGAAATCAAAGTAGAAAGTCTCTAATTGGGAAATCAAAGTAGAAAGTCTGAAATTGGAAATCAAAGTAGAAAGTCTCTAATTGGGATATCAAAGTAGAAAGTCTGAAATTGGAAATCAAAGTAGAAAGTCTCTACTTTGGAAATCAAAGTAGAAAGTCTCTAATTTGGAAATCAAAGTAGAAAGTCTCTAATTTGGAAAAATCAAAGTAAAAAGTCTCTAATTGGGAAATCAAAGTAGAAAGTTTCTAATTGGGAAATCAAAGTAGAAAGTCTGAAATTGGAAATCAAAGTAGAAAGTCTGAAATTGGAAATCAAAGTAGAAAGTCTCTAATTGGGAAACTAAAAGTAGAAAGTCTCTAATTGGGAAACTAAAAGTAGAAAGTCTCTAATTGGGAAATCAAAGTAGAAAGTCTGAAATTGGAAATCAAAGTAGAGAGTCTCTAATTGGGAAATCAAAAGTAGAAAGTCTCTAATTGGGAAATCAAAAGTAGAAAGTCTCTAATTGGGAACTCAAAGTAGAAAGTCTCTAATTGGGAAATCAAAGTAAAAAGTCTCTAATTGGGAAATCAAAGTAGAAAGTCTCTAATTTGGAAATCAAAGTAGAAAGTCTCTAATTTGGAAAATCAAAGTAGAAAGTCTCCAATTTGGAAATCAAAGTAAAAAGTCTCTAATTGGGAAATCAAAGTAGAAAGTTTCTAATTGGGAAATCAAAGTAGAAAGTCTCTAATTGGGAAATCAAAGTAGAAAGTTTCTAATTGGGAAATCAAAGTAGAAAGTCTCTAACTGGGAAATCAAAGTAGAAAGTCTTAAGTTTGAAATTGAAGTACGAAGTCTTAAATGTTGTAAGGCGTTGCCTAAAGTCTTATATGTTTATGTCATGAACTGGAACAAATAAATCTACAAAACATCAACTGGATTGTTATAATACATGTTCATAATTAAACAACATTGGAGAACTCTGTGCGACTGAGGGACTTGTGTACCAGTTAGGGCTGTCTGTTGTTATGAGCTAAATTTCCCAGAATCGACAACAGCCGACGCCTCCGCCCAGCACTCGGTCACAGATATAAATACATTCCGCAGACACGAAGATTTATTGGTTTAGCATTATAAAAATGCTTATATTCTTTGTGTTCTCTTTATATTGTAATAATTTATGTATGTATGAAGGCCTCTTGTTAGATAAGTTTATGTATGTATGTTTTTATGTGTATAGCTTAAGGAGTTACCTTCAATAAATAAAGTTTATTATTATTAAGTATATAAGGGTTATATTGGACTGAAGTTATGTTCATCGGTCAGCCTGTAGACAAAAGTTGTCCATCATGTCTTGCTCGAATAAATATTCTCAAAGTTATGACCCGTTGTTATTATTTGTGAACGTTTTTGTCAAAGCAATTTCTCGGCTATACCTAGGGTCGGATTTCAGTGGAACTTCACAAGACTTAATAATACCAAGCCTAGCTGTGCATATCGTCAGCATGCCATGTTCGGATAACTTTTCATTGAGTTATGGCCCTTTGTTATTATTCTTACTATTTTTGTCAGCGCTATTTCTCGACTACCCTTGGTGGAATTTCATTGAAACTTCACGAGACTTAATTGTACCAAGCTTAGTTGTGCATACCATTGGTACTTCATGCTCGAATAAATTTCCGAGGAGTTATGGCCTTTTGTTATTATTCGTGAATATTTCTCGGCTACCCTTGGTGGGATTTCATTGGAACTTCACGAGACTTAATTGTACCAAGCTTAGTTGTGCATACCATTGGTACTTCATGCTCGAATAAATTTCCGAGGAGTTATGGCCTTTTGTTATTATTCGTGAATATTTCTCGGCTACCCTTGCTCGGATTTCATTGAAACTTCACGAGACTTAATTGTACCAAGCTCAGTTGTGCATACCATCGGTACTTCATCGTCGACCGGATTTAATTGCAACCAAGCCTAGTTGTGCATGTCATCAGCACGCCCAATCTCATTTCGGTTCCCATGTCTTAGACGGGTCATCAAGACTCATTCTCTTCATTGCCTGAATCCATCGCTGGGGCCGTGCACCATCAGTTGGAAACCGGTGAAATTTTATCCATTAATTATTTTTACCCCTATTTGAACAATCTACTGCACTGCAAACTAACCATCGCGTGTGTGTTTACAAATGTCAGTTAAAAATAGCGCATTCACGCTTACAAAGGCACTGATAAGCTCAACGGCTGCTCCTTTATACAATTAATATAAGGACACAAACGGAGCATGATCCGCGCGAAGCAGAAATGAGCAATACGCTTCATTGATACGTGAATAAATACCAAAAACACAGATGATTGCTTAATAACTTTATAACGGCTTTCACAGAAATGGATCTGACGATATTCAGTTGTATTTCTGTGTCAAATAAATTTAAATTGGCATTTAATGCAAAAACATTTCTGAGAAAAGCTGTTGTTTGCATTAAACAACTTGGTTTTTGATATTGCGTTAAAATCGACAGCTTAATGGAATAGATATTAGCAAAAGTATAATATCTAAGTTCAGGATTTTTCGTCTCTACGTTTAATGTTTGTGCCCCGGGGGCATACGCAAACTACACAAAACCTTACTCTCGCCTATAACAATACACGTTACATAAACGTAATGGAAATATATTTCAGTTCTGTCCTATTGTTTTCAAGCTGTTTGTAACAGTTTTTCTGGCCTATTTTCCATGGCAAATATTCTCCCAAAATTTAATGGGCATTTTTCTGAAACCGATGTCAAAATAAGATAAAAACATCATGTTATACTGGATAGTTTTGATAATGCGTCATGATCTGAAACATTTTTACAACCAGTTTTGGCATGCTGTGTTGTACATTAAATTAACATGCAGAAGTCTTGGGCGACACTGTAAACATTCATTGCCTACATCAAATGTGTCTTTTAGTCACGTGCTCCAATTAACATACATTGTATTTAATTGGATATAAGACCAACAACTCTGGATTCGCTACAATGTCTGTTTTCAAATATTCAGAAAACTCGAATAACGATGTACGAGCTGGCTTGTTATTCGACTCCAGATATGTATTCGCCGCGGACCCATTTCGAATGTTGATGTCAGTGCTAACTCTGGGTCCGCTTTAAGATATATATTGAATCAAAGCACGGAAAGTGCTGACAGCAAGGGTCTCACTGCAGATCACAGACGTCACTTTGACATAGATTTATCTATCACAATCATTCTTTCAAGAACACTTTGTTATGGCAGTATATTAAATAATATAGGAGTTAAAAACACAAGATTATATACAAAGAATTGGTATAGACAGCCAGAAGGATGGATGGAGAAGAAGTAAACAGTACCTTTATGTTGATTTTATGCCATGGTTCAATGTAATCCATTAAAAACTAACGTATTTTTCAACATAAACTGTAATATGTTCTAAGAGGAGACTTCAGTTCAAAGGGATAGAATTGTTAAACATTTTGATGGATGCACAGCAAATTTATGTCTTCCACATCTACAAATCATGCATCATGGTACTTGTACTGTCAAATTGCATTGCACTCCCTTGAAAACTGAAGAAGTAGTTAGCCACACAAACTACATATGATGTATATTGGATAAAAACTAATCGACTAACCTACAGACAGAATGACAATAAAACAAAAAGTATGTGAATTTTTTCAATTTAGAACGATTTCCGTAAATTGTAGATATTCAACGGAACAATGACGGAAAATTGCATTTCCCATGATTTCAATATACATGTACGTATAATTGTTCTTTGGATATATTATATGTGTCACCGTTCTTGTTTATGTAATGTGCGGCCGAATATCGGTGTTCTCTGTAGCAATTCAATTTTGGGCAGCAGTAATTTAAGTAAGCGCGATGGGTAAGCCTCAAACCTTTTTCAGGGGGGAGTTTAAATCACATTTACTCAAAATGAGAAATAGAAAAATATACATATTAACAAGACTGTGCGAATTGGTGATTGATGGGCATCACTGTCCGGCTAACTCCACGGACAATGAGGAAACAGGACTCAAATCTAAACAGACTCAAACAAAATTAGCAATGCACTCACATGCGGCTCAAACCAGAGGAGTTGGTACGTAAACTCATAAAATGAGCAAATGCGCTAACGCGCGGATGTTAGCGCGGATCAAATCAGAACAGTATCCAAAGACTCACAAAAATGAGCAATGCACTAGCTCAAACCAAAAGAGTTTCAAAAGAGTCGCAGTGTAAGTCACAGTTTCCCGAAAGTGAGCGACCATTTACAGTCAACAAAAAAGGCACTAATATTGAGAAGCTAATTTAACAACGGTGTTCTACGTCATAACCGAGAGAGCGACAGCGTATAACTCCAATATATGCTTCGGAGTTAAAAATGAGTTCGGATACTCCGCAAGCCGGAGCAACATTTATATGATGTGCTGCAAATATTTGAAACTTAATATGAGTTCCTCAGTTGCTCCAAGTGAGCAATAGTTTTGATATTTACTGTTGTTCCATGTCACTCCATTGATCCAAATGAGCAACCGTTTGTTTGTATTTGCGTTTATTTATCGTCGCCACCGGTTTCCCATATGGGCGACGCCTCCAGAAGAATGTTAGTCATATTAGATTTTTGGAGGATAGTGCATGATACAGAAGATGCCCCAGTTCCAGAAGCACCCCTGGTTCTTTTACGTGCTCGATGTAAAGCATCATACACGGGACCTCGGTTTTTAAAGTCTCGTCCGAAAGACTGTTAGTACGGTCAGTGATGGAGCGGGGAATCGAACCAGCGATCCCTGGATTACAAGTCCAGCGTTTTACCACTGGACCACGGATCCGCTACTGAGCAACCGTTGGTAGAATGTATGCTTAAATAACTCCGCTCCGCACTCCGATTCTCATTTATTTACTCCAATCGCTCACGGTTAGCGCCACGCTGGTCACAAAAGTGACAGAAAATGAGCGGAGTTCGACTGATACGTACCTGTATCATGCAACACTTACGCTGCCAAATGTATGGCGATTGTATTTTGTTTTTGCTTTTATTTATCGTCGCCACCGGTTTCCCATATGGGCGACGCCTCCGGAAAAATGTTTAGTGTGATCCCTATGAACCAGAGGTCATGTGTGTTGTTCTCCCATCATCTGCCTAATTCTGATCGCTTCGGTTACATTAGTTATGTGTGGCTTTGGTCAATTTTAATTTTACAAGCTGACACCAGAAAAAATGCCTATTTTCCCGTCATACATGTACAATGTGTCAGTTAGGCAAATGAGAGTTCGGTTTCTCAAATGAACACATTTTTCTCTATAGCCAAATGTTGGTGTAACGCTGAGGTAGACATGTGTTGAACATGTACTGCTGGATGCCCACGGCGTACTACATGTACTGTGCCTTCATTATGGTGGAAATCGAATATTTATATAGAAGTCGCTGAAATGATTCGCATCGCATTATTCCAACATTCTCACATCCTGCGGTCACAAAAATATACATGTATACTCTGAATGGGTAAACAACTCTGACTTCATGATTGAGGAAGACTGTTTACTGATTTGCTCAGCACAAACGTGAACACAGTGAACATGTATGTATATATCGGCACAATAGTAACGCATGTGTGTACCTACATGTGTGTGCATGGAAGAGATGAAGTAAATATTAATTCATTACTTGTAAGTTTGGGGCACAAACATTGCTAGACTGAAACTCTGACTAAGACTTTAAAATGTTTAAGTTCTTTTTGCTTCTACGTTATTAGTACAAACTAGATTTTAATGAAAAGAAAACGACAAACGTATGGAGTGGGTAACAACATTTATTTTCGTTTATTTTTCGTACAAAAAGAACGAAACGAAAGGCTAGTAAATATAAATTTTGTTAATTTAAAGTCTATGTCTGATCGAGTTTCAATCTTAATGTGTTTGTGAATAACGCCCCAGGTCGGGTGACTTTAAAGGTGGTGCTGCTTATAAAGCAAAGAAAATCAAATTGGCTACATCAGTGACATTAGCAAGTCATAAGTCCAAACAGGTAGCCACCAAAGACAATTCCTCATCCAGTGAAAACGACAATCCAAAGCCGAAAAAGCGCAGAATTTCATCACTTCCAGGAACACCAGAGTCGCGACATGCATGAACTTAGAAAAACGAGCGGGTACAATTTTAATAGAGTGTTAGTGAGACTTATTTAGTTCTGGTCAGATATATGCATTACGCATTTTGGTTTCTAGTCACATTTTCTATATGAAATACGCTTGATTTTAAGTATTCGTAGTTTTAGTTTCGAAGGATTTACATTAATAGATGTGCCTAACAGGTGTCATATCATACTCTATATCGGAAGGCCATGGTATATAAGGGCACTGTTTACCTTTTATGATCCTTGCCAGTGACTTCATGACTGCAGTTGATTCTAAAACAATTTGTTTCAAGTTTTGTCGTCGAAATTTCAAGTGGCAGCTGGTCTGAGTTCACTTTGTTAGCAATGGAATAAAGTACTTTTTCTCAAGGAACGGCTGTTATGAAAAGGAAAGAGTTGAAGTGTTTTCACAGTTGGAGTTTTTGTTAATTCAGCAACAGTTGTTGCCGGTTTTATTTGTAATATTTTTTTTAACAAATAAGATTCATAAATGTGTATGTGTACACAATATATTCCTGATGTTCACTGAAAAGACAAGTGTGTTAACAATAGTTATTGTTTGCTGATTGTTTTCTTCATTTTGATGTTTTTTACGAAGAGAAATAGAATGTATGCTGCTCATTTGTCCATCACTTTTCTCAGGTGTCATATCATACTCTATATCGGAAGGCCATGGTATATAAGGGCACTGTTTACCTTTTATGATCCTTGCCAGTGACTTCATGACTGCAGTTGATTCTAAAACAATTTGTTTCAAGTTTTGTCGGCGAAATTTCAAAGAAAATAAAACGTTCTTTACACGTTTCGTTATGTAATTAAATTCCTTTCAAACACTACTGCAATACGTCTGCATGGGGTGCCTGTCTGTTTTTTCCTTATGTCTTGCAAACGTCTTGTTGAGGTTTGGAAAACGTACCTTTAAGGAAAACGTCTTAAGATCGTCCTAAAGACGTGTACATTGCAAAGCATTTTCAAGGTTTTTTAACAGTCCTCAACACGTTCAGAAAACTAAACCGATACGTCGACGAAATGTAACACTTTTGGGTGACGGCAACGTCTTCAGCACGTGTTAGCTGGAAACGTCTGGAAACGTCTCCGTCACGTTCAGTCAACGTAGAATGGATCACTGGGCTTTAGCGTTTCGCGTAGAGTAAATAAAACGGTACGGTTATTCTTGCGCTGAACGGTGCTAAGAATAGCTATACCGTTTCGCATAGAGTAAATAAAACAGTACGGTTATTATTACGTTTCGCATAGGGTTATTCTAAAGGACAATCCATATGAGGAGAGGCGGGGTTGTAGGCGGGGTTTTGCTACCGTGTGGCCCTACGTCATTTTACCGCCATTATAAAATCAAAATTGAAGATACTTCTTTGATCATTAGATCTAAATTTGGGCAAGATTTGTGAAGGTCAAACCTAAAAATATAACTAAACCAGGTAATTATGAAGCTCAACTAGTCACAATAATGCATGAAATGTCAGACTCCTAGACACCTAGATTTTTAAAAAACAACATGAAATTAAGTTTTTATTCCAAAATAACAACAACAGGAACAAGGGGTGAGTACCGAAAAACTAGTTTTTATATATATTTTTATTGATATAATTTTGAGAGAAAAAATCGATAGCATAATCTAGTATACTTTCTCTCCTTTCCAAAAATACTTTTGATATTAAAATATACTGAACAGAAATTTGTGTGCATTTACCGGAATGAAACACATCATCAAAAGTCATTCTACATCTACAATTTTACTATACAGCGTATAGAGTTAATCAATAAATGTATATACATGTATTGATAAACTTGTCAAAACACATCGCAAGGCTGTCGCCTTAAAGACAACCTCAATACTAAGACATGATCAAAATTAATAACAAAATGTTCAAGTCCATTTTTTGTTCTGTATCCTCAATGTTAAGACTACCTCAATAAGAAAACCAGTTGCCAAGGTTCCCAATGGCGGTCTCATCATTCAGGTTTGTCTGTATATGGAACTTCGAGATTGACTATATATAGTCTGATTCCTCACATGGTTATACTCTGGTGGTCAGCATACTGTAACATTGTGAATAGCATTATGTCTATTGTTATATATTTATGTATGATCTCCTATGTTGTTGTTGTGTTTTTCCGGTTAATTTTTAATTGTCTGTATAATCTATACCTACCTATTATAATTGTTTGTGTTACATAATGCTGTAATCATGTACCTATCATAGAGGCTCACAGGGAAGACTGGGCTTGCCAAACTGTGTCGCCTCTTTAAATAAAGTCGTTATTATTATTATAGGGTGGGTATTCAGTGTAATTGAAGATTTCAGATTGTATATACAATGTATGTACATATAATCTTCCAAGTACACGGATTTAGCAAAATTCAATAGTTAATAATATTGATATTCCGCAACACACCACTTGTTTTAGCACGGACATATGGTTTATATGTCCGTGGTTTTAGTATCAACCACAATGGCGGTTTCGTCGTATAATTAACGACAAACAAAATATAAACATTTATGTAGCGTATATACTGATATTTGTTTTAACGTCTTCCAATTATTTGATCTGAATATGTGTATTTATAAAACTCCCGTAGGATATCTACGAGTACGGGGCTCTCGTACCCCTAGAATCCGATTCTAGAGGTACGGACCCGTACCCGTAGCCACGGCCTCCTGTTATTGACGGCTAGAAATTTCAAGGGGAGTTACTCTGTTTTATTATCAATAGTTCTTTCCATTGAGGGTATTTCCTTTTTCTTTCTGAAATCGAAAGTAGGGTTCAAAGTCAAACATAGAAAATGGCATCTGGAGGGCGTTCTCAGCTGAAGATGTCGGAGGAAATATTTGATATTGTCTGTACAGCTTGTGCAGAAAATAACAAAACAGCAGAAGCTGTGAAGTATTGTGTAGAATGTAGTGGTTATTGCTGTCGGATATGTACGGATGCACACAAGAAGGTCTCGATATTGATGAAACACAATTTGATGGACGTCAGTCAAGGACCCCAAACGAGTAGTCAACAATCTAGATTGTTGGAGTTTCCTACCGAAAGATGTAGCATACATAAAGGGAAAGTACTGGATATGTATTGTGAAGGACATGATGTTGTTGGCTGCTATGTCTGCATTGCAAAAGATCACAAGTAAGCTAAATATGTATTCATATGTATTTGAATTTTGCTACAGTAAAGTTAGATAATATTGCTTGATGCAGCGGATGTGGGGCTGCACCCACAACCCGCTAAACACTAGTACGGCGCTCTACCGACTGAGCTAACCGGACAGTTAACTAACCCCACACTACTACACACACCCGGCATTTCAGGCTCAACGGCTGTGGGCCATCAAATCGAGTATATCGAGGGGAAAATGTGCATCCAATATGCGGCTCGAACCCACGACCCTAACCACTAGTACGGTGCTCTACCAGCTGAGCTATCCAGACATCCGTCAACGTAACGGCAGAACGATTAGTTTTTATTATCTGACCAGAATATTGTTTAGTATCTCCATACATGTCTCACTGTTTCATGGAAAAAAGTGCGCTCAAACCCACGACCCTAAAACACTGATAAGGTTTAGTCCAAAATTTTAGACATGTACAATGCTCATTTTATTAAAATTTAAAGAATGAAGCAATACATACGTATGCATAAGTTTATCAGTGCTCGATTTTCAATTTTTAACTTTTTACATAAAGTCAATACATAGGCTATTTATGAACATTGTCACAAATTCTATGTTTAAATGTGTTGTCTATACATAACATAGATATATAAATTATGCAGAACATAATTATAAATTATTCCATTTCAGATCTTGTCAAGACAGTCACATCCATTCCATACCAGACATGATTGACACCATATTTAAGTTGTCCGACTGCAAAAAGACGCATAGTCTTCTGAAAGATATGATGGTATCCATGGAAATTGTAAGTAAATCTAAAAATACCCAACTTCAAACTTTGGATAAAGCAAAGAAAGAGGCTTTAGGTCAAGTCAGTACATTCCAAAAAGCATTGGAAGCCATCCTGAGTAAAATTGCCGAGTCATCACGCAAAGAAATAGAAGTTGTATACAAACAACTAAAAACAGAAATCCTACAAGACAAGCAAAGTGCTGATAACATCTGTAAAGATTTGCAGACGACAGACGACAAGCTAAATCAATCAGAAGGAAATAGAGCCCAACGTTTTGTTTGTACAAAACTTGCCCAAGAAAAAATGAAAGTAGCCGACAGGAAGAAGATGAAGCAAGAATTACAACATAATACAGACGCACAAATATCATTCATTCCAGACCAATCATTGATGGAATATATCCAAGCTTTACAAGATATTGGTCAAGTACAGAAACATAGAAAGCAGAAACGCGACTTCTACAAAATCAAAGGAAGTAGCGATATTTCCATAAAACTTTCTCATGATTCTAGGGCATGCAGTTCCCTTGGATGTTGTCTGACACATGATAACCAACTACTTGTCACAGATATATACAATAAGAAACTAAAACGTATTGATATACAGAAGATGTCAGTTGTTGACTATTGTACTTTAGATTCTGCACCTCGTGGTGTATGTTGTATCAGTAAACATGAAGTTGCTGTTGCATGTCAGAGTGACAACAAGATCCAGTTTGTTTCCATTCATAACAAGATGACTCCTACAAGACAAATTAAAATGTCTCATGTTTGTTATGGTATTGCTTTCAAGGATGGTCAGCTTTATGTGACAGATTGGGATGGTGCTTCACTCTATGTTTATGATATGGCTGGTACCCTGTTGAAGACAATTGCACAAGACAATGCTGGGAATCAGCTGTTTGACTATAGAACACATGTAACATTCAATGAAAGTGGAGACAGAATGTTTGTTGGAGGTGGGGACAAGGGACTTGTATGTTTTGATGGGATGAGAAATTATTTGTCCACTATTACAGACACTGACCTGAAGTTTGTAGATGGTGTATGTGTTGATGGTAGAGGAAACATGTTTGTAGTTGGGCTCCATTCACATAATGTGGTACAATTCAGTGAGAATGGGAAGAAACTTGGTGTGGTTGTGAAGCAAGGAGATGGATTACAACAACCACGCTCAGTATGTTTTCATCAGGGACTGGATAGAATGTTTGTTACCATGTTTGAAAGTGATGTAGTGAAAATGTATGAACTAGAGTAATCAAACATATTGTGAGATAACAGAGTTGTCCATTCTGTGAACATGTATTATTGATAGATAGAATATAAGTAAAACTTACATAAAACTTAACAGGAGTAATTTTCAGTTCTAACAACAAAACAACAACTGTACATGTAGTTTGATTCACATAATCAAACACATCAAGATAATATGACGATTATAATAGCATCTAAGACATAACTTGTATGTGTTTATTGTTGAAATACGTGTGTTAATGCAAAATTAAAGGGAGGAAATAAAAATATTAAATTTGACAGTTTGAGTGTAAATGATAATTAAAATAAATGTACACGATTGTCCTGTGATAAGATTGTTGTAAACATATATAGTACATGTATTACAAAAATTAGATAATTACAAAATAACTATATTTTTTGTTTTAAATTATTTATGTATAGAGTAGGTCGTCACATGATAATGGTAGACACATTTTTGTGTAAATGAAACATTTACATAGAATAAAGCTTAATATCTATGCTATTGTAGCGATGAGTCATATAGTTTTTCCTTGGGTTGTCTGTCTGTCTGTCCGTCTGTCCGGCAGTCTATCTGTCTGTCACAAATTGTTCCGCTTCATAACTTTTGAACACTTGAAGGAATTTTAAATGTCTTGGCATAAAAGTTCATGATATCGAGACGATGTGCAGAGCGCATATTTCAACCAGCTAAGGTCAGAGGTCATATGACTATATTTCTTGAATTCTTAAGATTCTATTGTAATTTTAAACCTGGGATCTTGGCGGATTAAGAAAGAATGTTGACTGCATAATTAGATTTAAACTACATTTTAACATAAAGGAATCGTAGGAATTTCGAAGAGGGAAAGTGGGAGACGGGAGAGGGCTGGTATCGGGGAGGGAGACGGGAGAGGGCTGGTATCAGAGAGGGAGAGTGGGAGAGGGCTGGTTTCAGAGACGGGAGAGGGGTGGGAGAGGGGAGAGGGCTGGTATCGGGTGGGAGAGGGGAGAGGGCTGGTATCGGTGAGGGAGAGTGGGAGTGGGGAGAGGGCTGGTATCGGGGAGGGAGAGGGCTGGTATCAATGAGGGAGAGTGGGAGAGGGAAGAGGGCTGGTATCGGGGTGGGAATGTGGAGAGGGCTGGTATCGGAGAGGGAGAGGGGAGAGGGCTGGTATCGGGGAGGGAGTCATGAGAGGGCTAGTATCAGGGTGGGAGAGGGGAGAGGGCTGGTATCGGGGTGGGAGACGGGAGAGGGCTGGTATCGGAGAGGGAGAGGGGAGAGGGCTGGTATCAGGGAGGGAGACAGGAGAGGGCTGGTATCAGGGTGGGAGAGGGGAGAGGGCTGGTATCGGGGTTGGAGACGGGAGGGGGCTGGTATTGGGGAGGGAGAGGGCTGGTTTCGGGGAGGGAAAGTGGGAGACGGGAGAGGGCTGGTATCGGGGAGGGAGACAGGGGAGGGGTGGGAGAGGGGAGAGGGCTGGTATCGGGGAGGGATAGTGGGAGAGGGCTGGTATCGGGGAGGGAGAGTGGGAGAGGGCTGGTATCGGGGAGGGGGAGTGGGGAGAGGGCTGGAATCGGGGGAGAGGGGAGAGGGCTGGTATCGGGGAGGGAGAGTGCTGGTATCGGGGAGGGAAAGTGAGAGACGGGAGAGGACTGGTATCGGGGAGGGAGACAGGAGAGGGTGGGAGAGGGGAGAGGGCTGGTATCGGGGAGGGAGAGTGTGAGAGGGCTGGTATCGGGGAGGGAGAGTGGGAGTGCGGAGAGAGCTCGAATCGGGGAGGGAGACAGGAGAGGGGAAAGGGCTGGTATCGGGGAGGGAGAGGGCTGGTATCGGGGAGGGAAAGTTGGAGACGGACGAGGGCTGGTATCGGGGAGGGAGACAGGGGAAGGTAGGGAGAGGATAGAGGGCTTGTATCGGGGAGGGAGAGGGCTGGTATCGGGGAGGGAGAGCGGGAGTGGGGAGAGGGCTGGAATCGGGGAAGGAGAGGGGAGAGGGCTGGTATCGGGGAGGGAGAGTGGGAGAGGGAAGAGGGCTGGTATCGGGGAGGGAGAGTGGGAGAGGGCTGGTATCGGGGTATAACAACTTGGGTTGTGTTTGGAGATATTTTTGTAAGTTTGTCTGGTTGAGTGGGGCAGCTGATATTGCATGTATCAACTGTAAGTTTAATGGCGAAATATATATAAAAGGGGGGTCATATAGATTTGCCCTTGTCTGTCCTTCCGTCAGTCACTCAATCTTGTGGAGCATGTATCTCCAACTGTTGAACAGTATATAAGCTAGACTCACAAAACTTTACTTGAATGTTCACCAGCATGTGTAGTTGTGCACCTGGGTTTCATGTTTGGCTCTTCCCAGTAAGTGCACAGTTATGGCCCTTGACTAATAAAATAGCATACATTGAGGCAAGAAAAAAGTATCACATCAATACTTCTTGAAATACCTTCAAAATACCCCCAAATATGAAGTATATAAGGGTTATATTAATTGGACTGGAGTCACGTCCATCGGTCCACCTGTAGACAAAAGTTGTAAATATCCATTGCCTACATCAAATGTGTCTTTAAGTCACGTGTTCCAATTAGCATATTTAATTGGATATGAGACCAACAACTCTGGATTTGCTACAAAGTCTGTTTTCAAATATTCAGAAAACTAGAATAACAATGTACGAGCTTGCTTGTATTTCGACTCCAGATATGTATTCCCCGCAGACCCATTTCGAATGTTGATGTCAGTGCTTGCTCTGGGTCCGCTTTAAGATTTGTATTGAATCAAAGCACTGAAAGTGCTGACAGCAAGGGGCTCACTGCAGATCACAGACGTCACTTTGACATAGATTTATCTATCACAATCATTCTCTCAAGAACACTTTGTTATGGCAGTATATTAAATAATATAGGAGTTAAAAACACACGATTATATACAAAGAATTGGTACTGACAGCCAGAAGGATGGATGGAGAAGAAGTAAACAGTACCTTTATGTTGATTTTATGCCAAGGTTCAATTCAATCCATTAAAAGCTAATGTATTTTTCAACATAAACTATAATATGTTCTAAGAGGAGACTTCAGTTCAAAGGGACATAATTGTTAAACAGTTTGATGGATGCACAGCAAATTTATGTATTCCACATCTACAAATCATGTATCATGTGGTACTTGTACTGTCAAATTGCATTGCAATCCCTTGAAAACTGAAGAAGTAGTTAGCCACACAAACTACATATGATGTATATTTGACAAAACAACTAATTGACTGACCTACAGACAGAATGACAATAAAACAAAAAGTATGTGAATTTATTCAATTTAGAACGATTTCCGCAAATTGTAGATATTCAACGGAACAATGACGGAAAATTGCATTTCCCATGATTTCAATATACATGTACGTATAATTGTTCTTTGGATATATTATATGTGTCACCGTTCTTGTTTATGTAATGTGCGGCCGAATATCGGTGTTCTCTGTAGCAATTCAATTTTGGGCTGCAGTAATTTAAGTAAGCGATGGGTAAGCCTCAAACCTTTTTCAGGGGGGAGTTTAAATCACATTAACTCAAAAGGAGAAATAGAAAAACACACATAGCTACAAGACTGTGCGAAATGGTGATTGGTGGGCAACACTGTTCGGCTAACTCCACGGACAATGAGGAAACAGGACTCAAACCTAAACAGACTCAAACAAAATTAGCAATGCACTCTTGTGCGGCTCAAACCAGAAGAGTTGGTACGTAAACTCACAAAATGAGCAATGCGCTCACGCGCGGATCAAACCAGAAGAGTCTAATCAAAGACTCACAAAAATTAGCAATGCACTAGCTCAAACCAGAAGAGTTTCAAATGAGTCGCAGTGTAAGTCACAGTTTCCCGAAAAAATGCAATCGACGGCTCACTTCTCAAAGTGAGCGACCATTTACAGTCAACAAAAAAGGCACTTATATTGAGAAGCTAATTTAACAACGGTGTTCTACGTAATAACCGAGAGTGCGACAGCGTATAACTCCAATATATGCTTGGGAGTTCAAAATGAGTTCGGATACCCCGCAAGCCGGAGCAAAATTTATATGATGTGCTGCAAATATTTGAAACTTAATATGAGTTCCTCAGTTGCTCCAAGTGAGCATTAGTTATGATATTTACTGTTGTTCCATGTCACTCCGTTGTTCCAAATGAGCAACCGTTAGTAGAATGTATTGCTCCGCAATCCGATTCTCATTTATTTACTCCAATCGCTCACAGTTAGCGCTACGCTGGTCACAAAAGTGACAGAAAATGAGCGGAGTTCCACTGATACCTGTATCAGGCGACGCAAGCTTACGCTGCCAAATGTATGGCGATTGTGACGGCGACTCTTTTTGTATTTGCTTTTATTTATCGTCGCCACCGGTTTCCCATATGGGCGACGCCTCCGGAAGAATGTTTAGTCATTTTAGATTTTTTGGAGGATAGTGCATGATACAGGAGATGCCCCAGTTCCAGAAGCACCCCTGGTTCTTTTACATGCTCGATGTAAAGCATCATACACGGGACCTCGGTTTTTAAAGTCTCGTCCGAAAGACTGTTAATACTGTCAGTGATGGAGCGGGGAATCGAACCTGGATTACTAGTCGAGCGTGTTACCACTGGACTACGGATCCGCTACAGACGGCGATCCGTGCATTCGCCTGGTATTTATAAGGTTGGGGTCCCGTGGTTAGCTAGGAGTACTGGTCTCGGTGTCCTACTTTGCGCGTTTACGTAGATATTGGAACTAGAGTGAAAGCAAGATTCTGATTGGCTTGTTGGTCCCAGTTGATAAGTGAACAGTTGATGTATTAAAGGCATTTCTAGATTTATACATCAGTTTGTTGACAAATTTCGGATGGTTAACGATAAATATTTGTTAATAGAACAAATCAAATCAATAGGGCTTCATATCGAGTGACTACAACTGCGATGCGAACTAAGAAAAAACAAAACGTAGTCAACGTTTATTTACATGCGATCAATTCAGCGACATTAAAAAGAAAATCGCTCAGATATACGTATCTCTGCCTACTGCTATCGTCCGCTGAGTTATCTGCCTACTGTGCACTATCTTGTACTATTGTAATATTCCTGCATTTCATAAGCACTTCACGCGTGATACACGCCTGATACGTAAATGATCAAGTCATGTGATAAATTTATTCGACTGCAGTCTATTGATATCATAAACATATAAACATTATCATAGTCCGTGTTGTTATATACATTTTTTAATTCTGTAATTGCCGTATTTAAATAACAATTGGGATATTTCTAATGCGTCAGTGATGTCAGTTCAAATCCGTTTCTAGCTGATATAGCAAATCCTTATACCGCTATTTCTTTGTTAGACAATGACTTTTTTCTTCAGGAGTATGTAGCCTTCGGCGGTTCAGAATGTAATACTTGGGATGACTCACCCGATGAGCGTCCACGGAACCTACTGCATGACGAGCCCCTTGCTAAAAACGCCTTGTCTCTTCTTTAGATCGAAGTTAACTTTCACTGTGAAGTACTGTTTCATGAAAACCGCGAGATATTCGTGCAGTTCTCACATATATGTGACGTCAACAGTCGATATTCGCTATCACAGGATTTCATCACGGGTTATCTCCCTTATCCCATATATAGAGGTAGTTCGATCAGCAACTATAGTGACTATGGTGACTATCGTTGGATGATAAAACTCAGTCTAGTTCATCTATGGTCTAGTTACTCTGGTCACTCTTCGAACTTGGAGGTTTGTATACTATATAGAGGTGTTCCGAACATTAACTATGGTTCAACCACCGATTTAGTACGGTTGAACTATAGTCGATATTCGGAACACCTCTATAGTGTTTTCAACCCTTCAAATTCTAAGAGTGACCAGAGTAACTAGACCATAGATGAACTAGACTGAGTTTTATCATCCAACCATAGTCACTATAGTTGCTGATCGAACTACCTCATAGTATATGTATACATAGAACTTTACAATGGAAAGGATGAAATATACATATTGTATAGGACGGATAAAGGGAGATAACTCGCGACAATCTCATGCGGTCTCTGTTGATGCAAGTGTGATCCCTATGAACCAGAGGTCATCCTGATCGCTTCGGTGACATTAGTTATGTGTGGTTTTGGTCAATTTTAATTTTACAAGCTGACCCCAGAAAAAAATCCTATTTTCCCGTCATGCATGTACAATGTGTCAGTTAGGCAAATAAGAGTTTGGTTTCTCAAATGAACAAAGTTTTCTCTATTATAAGCCAAATGTTGATGGAACGCTGAAGTATACATGTGTTGAACATGTACTGCTGGATGCCCAAGGCGTACTACATGTACTATGCCTTCATTATGATGGAAATCAAAAATATCAGCGCATCATTCCAACATTCTCACTTCTCACATCCTGCGGTCTCAAAAATATACATGTATACTCAAAATAGGTATAAAAGCTCTGACTTCATGATCGAGGAAGGCTGTTTACTGATTAGCTCAGCACAAACATGAACACAGTGAACATGTATGTATATATCGGCACAATAGTAATGCGTGTGTGTACCTACATGTGTGTGCATGGAAGAGATGAAGTAAATGTTACTTCGATCATTACTTGTAAGTTTGGGGCACAAACATTTTCAGACTGAAACTCAGACTTAAAAATGTTAAAGTTCTTTTGCTTCTACGTTATTATTACAAATTGGATTTTAATGAGAAAAAAACGACCAACGTATGGAGTGGGTAAAACATTTATTCTGACAAAAAAATTCATTCAACCAAAAAGAACGAAAACGAAAGGCGGGTAAATATAAATTTTGTTAATTTAAAGTCTATGTCCGAGTTTCAATCTTAATGTGTTAGTGAATAATGCCCTGGTCGGGTGACTTTAAATGTTAAATATACACAAATGAGCGAACAAACTCGCGTATTCCTGTATTTAGTGCGTGCATATCTAGATAATCAGTTATGAACATCGTAATACATGTACGCATTAACTTAAACATAATGTTGTCGTTCACACATATGACACCAGGTATCACCAGAATGTTTAATTGGCAGGTGTCAGTCTTTAATTTTACATAAACAATCTAAAACTTATAAAATGAATATCAATAAGTTATGCAGGTTATTTGTCTAAACATCTGCACTACAATACTAATAGTATTAATCTAATAAGTTTCACTTTAAAATATAAAATTCAACAATATCATCGCAAACATTTTATTTATTGTAATCAAGTTTTACTGCTATTAAAACTTGTTTGTCTAAACAATTGCATTATTTATAGAATTATTTTCACTTTTAAGTATAAGATTAAACAATAGCATCCACAAAAGTATACATGTACTCATTGTAATCAAATTTTACTTTTATTATTTATTGTCATCCTTAAATTAACCACACCAATTTTTTTATCTCTAGGCTTTTCTATAAAAAGTCATATTTCCACCAAATTCTTCCCTAAAAGCGCACTCGATGTTAATTAACAGCTTGTATAATCGCTGCATTCGGATTTATCACCCACACTGAATTACAAGACTGGGTAGATATATTTTATGGTATCTCCCAGCATGGGGTCTAATCTCTTATCATCTTAATCGGTAGTAAAACAGATGAGACTGGTCATTTTGGTCAGGGCAGACAACCAGAAATTGATCGATTTGTCTCCCTTGTCAACCGTAATGAAAGTTGGACATGTAACATTTTCTGATTGCAGTTTCTTTTTTGTTTGTAAAATGAATCATATACTTACTAGTAAACCATTGCACTTACACACACTGATCAATATTATGTTATTGATAACCACACCCTGCGTATGGATGAATGTATACGATGAAGGAAATATTAATACATTGTAGTGGATATATTTTCCACTTTCAGCTGTTTCGGTCCAATAGTGCCAACCAGCCATTATTTTTTTACATAGTTCCTAACCAGCTGCTTTATACGCCTTCTGTTACTTTGACTGCAATAAGCTATATCTATATATCGTTTAAATCACTTTGTTGTATTATAATTATTAAAGTGAAGATTTTTAAAATACTAACATGTCAATGTATGCTGTAGATGTAGGTGATCTATATATACGGGGTAATGATGTAAGCTTTGTAGATGACCCAATGAATTTACTAAACGTGGATTATTTCATCACTTTGCGAGGTTTTGGAATGTGTTCATCACTTGGAAATATTGTACGTATATACATGTTTTTATATTGAATTCTGGGTTTTCTTTATGTTTTTACGTTTATGTTCATATATCCCGTTTTAATTAAATGACTAAACTGTCTATAAACAGTTTCTAAAACGTGACATAATGATTATGATTGAATTCAGACATAAATACAACCTCCTAATAAGATTTGCAATCAATATAATATATTATTAGACTGGGGCATTTATCATAGTTGATAGAAAAAATATTTTTGTCAATTAGGATACTGCACTTGCATACACTTGCTTTAATATATAGACATTATAGTGTTCAAAATCTAGTTTGTTTACCATTCTCCAGGAACTGGATGGTTTTTATGCAGACTTTGTATTTACACAGATGCGGAGAATGAGGAAAAAATTCAACAGACTATTCATGATTTTATGGGTACTCATTAAAAACAATTATAATTGATCTAGTCATTACACAATATGATTGCTGTATCTTACATTTATAAAAACAGCCATTTTTTCAGTTTTAGGGTATGTATGGCGAGTCCATTTGATAGGGGAAATTTGTGATCATAATTCATCAAATTTGGGTATTTATAAGGCTAAAAGTTTTAATAATGTTACTGAAAGGGAAAAAAATATACTGTTTTCTGCCAGCACGATACAATTCAACGTACATGTAACGCTTGCAATCCTGTCGGACTGGCAATCAAATGATTAATAACAAGATGTGTTAAATAAATAAACGTTAAGATCAACTCACCTGCACACACATTGATTAGAAGTGAAGGCGGTAAATTAAAACCTGTCCTATCATATTCCAGGTTGAACTGTAGTCATACATGCATGTTTTGAAATTAACATTGATTGACACTGTGCAATACTTGTACAATCTAGGGTTGACAAGTCTTTACAGAACACGAACAAAATTTGTCTGCCCCAGTCTTTCTGCGCTTTCAGCGCTTTGATATGTTATGTTGGCGTAATTTCTGTCTTGCGTTTTGCTCATTCGTGTTTCTTTGTGTTTTTCTTGTTTGTAAAGTGATGTTATATTTTACGAAATAAAGATGAAAAATATTATTAAATATCTTTTTAAAAATACACGCAATTCAGCCGTTTATGGTCTCGGTCGTCTTGTATTTGTTCCGTCATAGAAGGTCGTATAAGATACTGGCCGTCTCCTCGGATGTAGACAGGAAATCAATGTACCGACTGCTCGGCGTGATAAAATGAAAGCGTTTGTATGATAATCGTAGATCGGTAGATGCTTGACGCGGTATGTTCGAACAACTTTGTTTTTGTGTCCAGACCATTTAAACTGCTGATATTTTGATTGGTAAGCGCTTGATATGATGTTAACTAGGGTTAATCGTTGAGATTTATATGAGTCTTACCGCTGCTCGCTCTGGGATCCTGACAACATGGTAAAATGATAGTAAGCGATGTTCGATCTCGAGAATTTCTTTACCTGAAAAATATTCTGTGAGGCTGTGTTTATGACTCCTTGTGCGATGTTAAAACTTTGGTTTTAATAAAATAATTCGATCGATGAGTTTGCTCAAATAACGAAAATACAGCGTTCAAGACATAGATAGATCTGTCACGGCGTAGATTATTGTTTCAGTGACACGATGATGACACTGTGACAGGGGGGGGGGAGACAGGCCAGCTGATTAGCTGTTCATTTGCCATTCCTAAGCTTTATCCATGCCCATGCTGAGCTTTCTTGATCACACTTTGTCCGCTATTGTCAGTCTTTCATCAACAATTCTGCTCCAATCTTGATAAAACTTTGTCACAATGGCAACCTTATTCAAATATATTGTATATATGACACAAGCTGTAAGTTTGATATTTGACTATCTTAGGCCAAATATGAAGTAACTGAATTGTCAATTATAGGAAAACCATGTTGACACGGTATCCTTAGACCTAGTGATGGATAATCGGACAAATTTCATAATCGATTATTGGATTGGTTTGAAGTCATTATAAATATTGGGTCAATGACTTGAAATCAAATGAGTCACATCATAGGAAAGGCTTCTTAACATTTTGTATTTACATACAACTAGGGCCCGTATTCACAAACGTTTAAAGATTTGAATATCGGACTTTAGACTTTCATTTTGTTCCCACCTTATTGTAACACAATATATTTTGATGAAACATGGCAAGTGACTTGAAGAGTGTAGAGCGAGTAACAAGAAATATTCAGGCAAAAATGTATCCGTTTAAATATAATGAAAACAAGTGCTTGTAAATTTAATTATAAAGTCTTAAGTCTGAGATTCAGTCTTAAAACGTTTGTGAATACAGGCCCTGGTCAGCATGTTCGTCTTTATAAGCAAATAATAACACTTAACAGCGAAGTTGCAAACTTTCTCAGGTACTCTGGTGATACAGGACCTTCAGGGCTGTCTTGTTGGAGAGTATTTTATTACTTAAATATATAAACCTGTAGTTTAAAGGAGAGAATGTAATACCACTATGACTCAAAGAATGTGAAAGTTTGATTACAACCTAATGAGATAATGACTTTCTTCAGATGTAACACGCCTGGACTGTCAGGATGAATGGAAACAAAAAGTCAGCAGATTCTTTCTTCCATCAGCTGAGAAAACTTGCCTCCACAGTCGAACATCTTGTTGAGGATTATAAACTTGCAGTCAATGACAAAACCAATCATGAATTTTGTGCTCCCCAAGTTTGTAAAACAATCTCGGACATGAGGAATGATATGAAGCAGTTGAAGGTATGTGTAACAGTTGAAGGTATGTGTAACAGTTGAAGGTATGTGTAACAGTTGAAGGTATGTGTAACAGTTGAAGGTATGAATTGTATGTAATGTATGTATTGCAGGGTTCCCACTCTTCCAGGATAACTGGAAAAGTCCTTGATTTGTTCATGTCATTTTCCAGGCCTTGAAAAATGCTTGAATTTAAAAATAAGAGCAAAAAAACCGGGAAAAGTCTATTTTCTGGACACACAATATTATTGTGTGCTTTAAAAAAACTTGCTTTAAAGTTTAAACAGATAAAAAATAGCGGCTTTGCAAGCCTTGGAAAACTCGCGTCGAAGTGAGTGTAAATATTTCCTTGTATATAAGTTCATAATTTGAAGTTTAATACTTAAATGTTCTTGGAATAAGTTAATTTGAAGGACATGTGATGTTGAATGATTCAATGAATGAAATAGCAGTACAAATGCTGTTTTGGTGCTTGAATTTTGTGAAAAGTCCTTGATTTTTTTTCTGGGAAAAGAGTGGGAACCCTGGTATTGGTAACGCAGAAATTAAAAACAAATGGATGGTCGACTGAGGCTTTATATTGAAGATGAATAATGAGCAAAACAGGGAAAATGGACTTGAAAATGATTGTGTTCTTAATTTTGAGATGGTCTTTAAGTGAGGTTTACTGTACTTTCTTTAACTTGTGTGGAGGAAGATTAGTAAATGTATCACAATGAGCAGGGTGATATTCTTCCGGATTAATCCGGAATTCCGGATTTCTGTGACCAAAAAAAAAAAAGAAAAAAGCCATTTGCTAGGGGAATCTATGCCCAATTTTTCAACTGATAATCCATCTAAAATGCTAAAATCCCAGTAGCTTCAGGGGGCTTTATCCCCTGTGACCCCCACCAGGGCTTTGCCCTGGACCCACATGGCAGCCTAACGCGGCCCCCTTGACTACCCACTCAAATGTTCAGGATTTTTTTTGGGGATCAATATCACCCCTGAATGAGGCTTTTGGTACATGTTTATAAGCCATTGTCATGATATGGATATCAATAACTTTCAGGTTGTGGCCCAGCAAGAGTTGGACGAGGTGAACAAAAGCATTCACACGTTAGATGATATTTTGTCAGCTGGAAATAATTACTTGTCGACATTAAAACTTGAAGAAACAGAACAATACCTTGGCCATTATGGTTTCAAATCCTATGGTAAGTACTTGCCAATAAAATTGTCTATTTCCAGTAATCAGACGAAAATTCTCTGTCTGGACAAATGTATAAACAATTCCTTCCTACCAACTCAAATCTCTTCCAGGATGTTTTCCGAAGAAAATGGGTAGAATATATGAGCGCCGCTGTACGATTTCCAACTTCTTCTGTAAGTGACGTCATTTCAAGAAAATGCAACATGTGATGTCAATATTTGCAAGCAGGAAACAATATTTTCTTCATATGGTCACTTTGTTTTCATATGCCATATGGGGTTAAATATTGCTTACTGTCCATACATGGTGACGTCACATGTTATGTTTTCTGGAAATGACGTCGGTTACAGAAGAGGTTGGAAAACGTACAGCGGCGCTCATATTAATATACGTTTAAACAAAAAATGTTTACATTTGATTGTAGAAGATTATGGGTGCTTGTTTTGAGATTTTCAATGAAGAAAAAAATATTTTTTTCGCGATACCACAGAAGTAAGTTATGCTTTATTTTTACACGTTTTGAAATTTATAGATGAAGTTTATGGTACGAAACAGGCAAAAGTGGAAGATAAAGAAGACAATGAGAGTAAAGATGAGATTGAGGAGGAAGATGAGACAAGTGTGGCAGAAAGGTACGAATTTGGTATTCATGAATTATTTAATTATAGAATAATTTATTCAAAAATATTGCGCATACTACCCAGGATTTCACATTTATAAACAAGCAATGCAAATAATATATATACAGAACTAGCAAAATATTATACATTGGTCAATGGCAATAATGACATTTTGATTTTGCATTATAGTATGGATAATTAATATTCGTCTTCAATAACATTGCATAACCCGCATTTTCTATCTTGATATATACAGGCAAACCTGTGTTAAAGACCACTATTGCAAAATCTGTCTGCAAAGACCACCAATGTTATCTCCCATCAGACCATTTTCAATGATATTTAATCTGTTAATAGAGACCACCTGTAAACAAAGACCACATTTTGCTGTTCCCATTGGTGGTCTTTACAGACTGGTTTGTATGTACTGTTTACAAGAGGGCTGCAATGGGTACTCTAAATACCCATTTTATCAACTACCAATTTGCTTTTTATTTCGATCAGCGTCCCAGTATATATGTATTTCAAAAAATAAATTGGTACCTACTGACTGTTTTTCAACATGTTACAAGGCAAAGATGTTTTTTAATTAAACTTACATCATGAACTGCTCTTTCTCCGATAGCTTATGATAATTATTCCATTTATTAAGACCTCAAACTCCACCAAGAGCGATGGCCCCACCAAAGGACCTTAATCGTACCCCACAGCTGGAGGATTTTGGATTATCAGAAGTGACATTACAGATTATGAACAGTGTACAGAAAGGAAAACCTCCAGAACCAAAGTAAGGAGACAAAAAGTTTTATGTAACATTTTCCTAAACCAGGGACCAAGGGCTGGAGCGCGAGGGTCATTTTGAAAATGTTGTGCCGGATTTTACTATTTTATAGCCAAATTTAGAGAAAAATTTACCTTTCAGTCAGAACCCTGAGGTCAAAATGTGGATTTTCAGAAATTCCAGAGTTCAAAGGGTCGACTCCAGGGTCCAATTGAACCCCTGACTGTCTGATTGAACAATTTACAACCTCTTAGTGACGTCATTTCCTGAAAACGTCACATGTGACGTCACCATGTACTGACAGTAAGCAATATTTGCCCTCTATGGCAATATGAAAACTAAGTGGCCATATGAAGTAAATATTGTTTCCTGCTTGCACATAGTGACTTCACATGTTGCGTTTCCTTGAAATGACGTCACTTACAGAAGAGGTTGTAAATCCCACCGTAGCGCTCATATGTTGTTGGTAGTTGATATTATGTTTGAGTTTGGTGTAAATCCATACAATACGCTAGGCTGACTCTAGTTTTCTAAAGTTGGTGGCCAGACTTGACGTTGTTATATAATGTCTTGGTCACATGTAGCTCCTGTTGTACAGACGTCCCACAGACCATAGCCTCATATAATAATAATAATAACATTTTTATTTTAAGAAGGTTGTTACACATTATGATATAAATATAAAAATATAAAAACATCATATTTTCAATGTGGCCTTCTCTAAACAAAACATAAAAATAATTAAAATTTAACATTTGCACACTATAATCACATGTATATAAATAAGATTTTCACATTGTATTTCAATATAACAATTTAATGCAATATAACAATTTAATTCAATTAATTTACTTACCGACAGACACTCAATCAATTATATCATACAAATTGATGTGAACATAATATCACGGACATATAAACAGTTTATATGTCGGTGATAATAGATATATTTATACTGTTCCCTACGTCTTACAGACCCTTGACCACCTGAAGGTCCTATCTGACCAAGGCATGAACGCTGTTTATGCTCAACTTTCAGCTACATGCTATATGGCAATAATCTGTACAGACTGCAATATACAAACTGAATTGAAAAAAAAATGAAAATTTATGTTTTATGTGGTTTCTTATTTTTATCATTCATGAATATTCCTGTATATTTTTGTAGACCGTCCGTTCCAAGGCCAGAGTGGGCGAGTGTACCATCTATATTTCATCACGATGGAATCATATGTACTCCAAGTCTAACAAGAAGTCTGAATCCAAATTCATCATTTAGTAATGACTTTCATGCTGGTAAGCTTCTTGTTTTATAGTCCTGTTCATGCGTACGGGTGGGCAGGAGGCATCCAGTAAGTTGTCCGATCAATAACTTTAGAAGCATTTGTCCAATCATCACAAAGTTTAGTCAGAATGTGTATGGGCATGATATCTCAGACAAGTTTGATAACCAGCTATATCGCTCTTGTCACTCAGGAGTTATCACCCGTTAGTGATAGAAATTACCTAAATTTTGTCTAACATAATCCTTTTTACACCAATTTTTTTTTCACACTCCAGTGACAACCCCAGAATGGACGTATTACCGGTATACGATAGTCAGCGCTCTTGTTTCAGCTGTTTTTATAGACTTTATTCAGCTAAAGTCCCAATGCCAAAAAGTATATATTTTTCCCAATTTAAAGGTATCATTTGCTATAAATCTGAAGAGAATTCAATTCAGCCAAAAATTGACAAAGTTGGAGGTTCTCTCACATGCAGTTTATTTAAAAATCAATACATAGTTCCCACATCTACAATATTTACCTCCCTTGTTCTGAATTGTCGGCCATTTTGATAGGCAAATTTCCTTTAAGTTTATAGGGAATATAATGTAAACGATGATAAAACTAATCTGATAAATAAAAAATAACTTATTAATTATGCTCATGTGGGCATTTGGCTCAGTAAGTTGAAGAAAAAGTGGTTGTCACATGCAAATTCTCTTGGTATTTTCTCAATTATTACATTTTTGGAAATTACCCCTATTAGGGCTTATCAGTTTTGCCTACCCAAATGGCCGACAGTAAAGGACAAGGGAGGTAAATATTGTAGATGTTACATCTTGTAGGAACTATGTAAGTTGATTAATTAATCACTACATCCTTTACTTTTATTCCTAAGATGTTGCTGTAATTTCTGGACTTCTAATTGTCAGCCAGAACTTGAATTTGTATAATTCTCATCAAATTGCATGTATATGTTTGTTTGTTTCATCGGGTTTAACGCCGTTTCTCAACGATATTTCAGTTATATACGGCGGCCGGTTCACCTAACCTGTCCTGGACTGAATTCTTACCAGTACTAACTTACCCTTCCACAAGGAGCCGGCAACTTCTCCACATGTGGAGGAAAATCGACATTTTTGTCAAATTTTCATGGAAGGGAATCGAACCCGGATCGACGGGTTACAAGTCCAGCACACTAACCACTGGACCACGGCCGCGGCTCATATTGCATGTATAAGAATTCCATGTTATTCTCTTCAGTGTTATTTGCCGAAAGTTCACTTCAATACTTTCATTGTGACGTTGCCATTTTTATTCTATCTGTAGCTCTTGCTAGCCCAATAAACTTCTCTGCGATGTCCGAGATGCCGACTATACAAGAAACTGACTCAATTCCTGGTTCTGCTCACCCCTCTAAGTTGGAATATGATCAAAGAAGCCAGGATGTGAAGAAAAATTTGTCTGGATTGATAAAAAAGGAAGAACTTTATTCTGAAAGTGCACCTGTGTCAAACAAACGGACTGTTAGTGTGGGTTTGTTTAAATCTGAAGAGAAAAAAGGAACAGTGACAAAAAGTAACCAATCCCCAGTAGAACCTTATGCTCAGGCTCGTGGCTTTGATAACATGGAACTTTCGGAACCGGACTTCACTTACAGTCTTGAGGTAATTTGTCTAACTTTTATCTCCTTTATTTGCTTAAAGATAATATACCTGTAACAGCCGTGGTCCAGTGTTTAGTGCGCTGGACTTGGAACCCGGCGATCCGGGTTCGATTCCCGGTCACGGCAGGTCATACCCTTCCATGAAAATTTGACTAAAATGTCGATTTTCCTCCACATGTGGAGAAGTTGCCGGCTCCTTGTGGAAGGGTAAGTTAGTACTGGTTAAAATTCAGTCCCGGAAAAACTGGTTAGGTGAACCGGCCGCCGTATATAACTGAAATATTGTTGAGAAATGGCGTTAAACCCGATGAAACTAACAAACAAACAAAGATAATATACCTGTAACAGGTTTGACTGATTTTTTTCCAAACATCCTTCATTTATGAAATACAGATGAACAAGATGGAATAAATTATCAAAAACAGAATCTACAGGAAAAATCCTATAAGACTACCAAGTTTCATATCAGTGTCATAAAAGTAACATTTCATTATCATAAAAATTAAAAACAAGATATAAAAGAGGACCTTAAGTGGGACGGGTACGCAACCTTCAACACCCAACCCCTCGTCGGCGAGTTGTTGCGGCAGGATTCGCTTGAAGTTGCATGGGACTCCTACTTTTTCAGCAAAGGGGGTCCCAGGACTCCTATTTTAAAATCCTACAGAGAACCCTGTCTGTTTTTATATGAAAGAGTGAAATAAAAAAGATCATTGAAATAGAATATATATACATGTTTAAACTATTGTTAGTGGAAGAATTATCCATGGAAAAAGTATTTTGACTTCATAAACTTAACATGTCAATGATCAATATTGTCTGCAATATAAACAATAATATTTTGTGCCCATGTAAACAAAGAACTGTCTATGTTTTTATTCCAATCTTTAACAGACTGTACCAATGTGTAATGAAATACTTGTACTATATTTGATGAGTCACTGGTGAAGTATTAGATCACGTAACATCAATGCCTTACAGTTGCCACCACAGCTATTAAGGGGAGAAAATTTGTTTGAACTCTTTGTGTATTTACTATTTATTACATATATATATATAAAACATTACATTCATCTTCATAAATTTCTAAATTACTAAAACTCACTTGCAAAAAGTGATAACATTTTGGCAAAGGCTTCGCTTGATTTTAATTGTTTTCTGAACTCTTGTGTGATATATTTATCATTTATGACCACTTACACACTATCTGGTGTCACAACACGGTCGACGTGAATATAGTCGACCTTGATTATTAGGACCTACCCTGCGTTCAGTAACGGTATTTGCGGCTCACGTTTCGTAACGTTTTGCAATTTGGTTCCCTGTGTGCAGTCAATGTGATACAATGGGCCAGGGATACAATACAAAACGTGAGCGACTGTTAGCTGTAACAGGGCTGATACTTATACCAGTGGGCCCAGGATTATAACGAATACTTACACTCAGCACTCAACTCACAGATAACAAAATTTTCTCTTATGAGTCTGATGGTGACTCATATTGTATGCGAAAAATGTGTAATAATGTGAAAAATGTGTAATAATGTGTAATAATGTGAAAAATGTGTAATAATGTGTAATAATGTATAATAATGTGAAAAATGTGTAATAATGTGAAATAATGTGTAATAATGTGTAATAATGTAAATTAAGTGCTTAGGATTCTTTGCAGCCCATCTTCTTGGAGATTTAACTGTCATATGAGATCAGGGAGTAATGATTAAGTCGGAGTGTGGAGTGTGGCACTCAGACCCTATAAGTACTCCCATATCTCATAACCATACTAAAATCTCAAAGTATATGGACAAAAAGAAGATTCAACATGCATTTGCAGGGTTCAACATTAACTTTTTGTACTACTGGACAAGTCTGACAAGTAGATTTAAAAATCGCTTGTCCTGACCAAATGTTCACTTGTCCTGACCTTAAAAAACAGGTAGAGTGAAAATGCAGGAGTTGTGACAAATGAAGAAATATAGCATCAATTTGCAGGCTTTAATACATGTACAATCCAATTAAAACATTAACTCGCTAATTCACATGTAATTCTTATTGTAAGTCTCACATTGATTTTTTTGAGCCAATTTTTGTTAACTGCGGATTGATCTTTTGGTTTAGTTGAATTGATTTAAGCCCATCAGGTAACTTGGACACAATTTCTTCCATTGAAAGTCACTGGTCACATCGGGCAGGTAGTTTTGGAAATTGGTTGCCCGGACCTTCAAATTACTGGTCAAAATCCATTGGACAACCGTTAGGCCTAAAAAAAAATATCTGTGTTTCGGGTAACCCGACCCTACCTGTCGAAAACCCCGACCCTAGAGTATTTTTATGACCCTGGATATTTTTTTTTCGATTTTTAATTGTTTTTGAAAAAAAAAAACAAACTTTGTCCCTACCCTACCTAGCATTTTTGAGACCGTTACCCTAAACACACATATAATCCCCGGCCCTGATGATACTAAGTATTCGGATAGAAGGTCGTCGAATAAACGAAGTGTGACAGTACATGTTTCATTTATGATTTTCTGATTTTGTTTTAGGCATTGTCGGAGATGACTGGAGTGTTTAAAATTAATCCAGTGATGAAACCGCCAACAACTACGGTGAAACCATACCCACTGCTACCAGTGAACGATGATAAAGAAAATGCCACGCCTCCTGAACCTAAATTGTTAACAGAACAAGTCAGTCGGTTCAAATCGAATTTACCCAAAACTGATAAAATACCAGACATTGATGTTAAAAAACACCTGTGTGATGACATGCCCCCTTCACCCAAGTTGTTAGGAAATTACGACTTTCTGAAATAGCTCGTTATTTTGTAGAATGCTGGATTATAGTTGTTGAACTGACTGGAATACTTGTTTTCAGATACTATGCATATATATGCAGTGCTATGCAATGAAGCAACTGTGTTTAAGTGTCATCAATGTGCATAAGATTACTTGTTTTATGATAACTAGGATCATTTGATATCATAAATGATGTCATAGATGTGTTGTAATACTCATGTTTTTTTTCAATATTTCACTGATGAAAAAATGATATGATGTCACTAATGTCTTACAGTGATGGTCACTGTTAATATGGGCAAAGTTATCTTTTACTGTGTACTCTATTATTGGTATCAATATGATATTATTGAAATGCTTATAATTTACTACATTTAATGTATTAAAAAATTAAAATTTGTTTCTTTTTCGTTTTCAGAAAACTTGTTTATTAAATTTAGTGATAGATAACTATTCATGATACAAATATCCTTTATTCAAGGTACATAGGTTTTTTTTGGACAAAATATTCTTAGTGATAAATATGAGAACATTGGTGGTACTTGCCTTCATACAGATGTACTCTACAACACTGCATTGTCACTTTTCTTACATATTTACCAAAAACACAAAGACAAGTGTCTGATACCAGTATGTTCAATCCTGACCTACACACCAAGTCGGAGCCAGCATAGAAAATACATATACTCTATTTTTGTAGTTCCAGGAAGATTTCAAGAAAAGTTACAATGCGATGTTTCAGAGTATGTCTGTGTGAAGGCATTGACATTCCATTTTCTGAAAATTATTATGTAGCATATTTTGAGAGAAAAATCAGAAATTCTACCTTTTATCATTATATCCATAGTTTATTGTTAATCTGTCATGTATTCAACAAATAAAATCTTTAAAGTGACATTACATATTATGTGCAAGTAATGTACGTTAACACTTTTTACCTAATTGGTAGTAATGACATTCTTGCCGACAAAAACATTTTTTATTTTACTGTATTTGACATAATGTGCAATAAATAACACATTTAACTCCCGACATTCTTCTAAGACATGTCGCCGTCTCAAACTGTTGTACATGGCAATTTCTGACATAAAACAGGTATGGAAAACGTTCCTGTTTTTTATGCAGCCCGATGTTTTTCCGTGTTTATTATTAAAACGATAAATTAGAAAATCCTTTCAAATCTGTCAAAAACGCTTCATTCATGTTGAAGACTAAAGTCAGTTACCTTCCGTTTAGAAATGTCAATGTCAAACTAACCGAAGGTCTTTTTTGTAACATGAAATGTGATTTGGATGGTTTGAAACAACCATACTGAGAATAGAGAGAAAAAAAGTCATGCCACTTTAAGATGACTGTTATGTATTCATGGACAATATTCAGTATGAGTGAAGAGTTGGTATGTTCTACTTTAATAATTTTGTAGAATTACAATCTGACTCATCAGTACAGGCTTTCTGTCGTTATTTCACACAAGATATACCAATGAAGCCATTATGAAATTATTGCTAAATTACCCTTTATTTTCTAATTTCTAAAAAAAAATATTCTCCCTTCTTGTAGGCTCAAGGCCTATTTTTAAATAATTTTGTCTAAGCAAACACAAGGAATAGGGAGGTACGATTATATGAAGCGAAGTTTTTGCCTTATACCCCAACTTAAAGTGCAATTAAAAGTTTAATTTTGCTTTAAAAATTAAGGAATACAGTAAAACCTCAATAATAGGACCACCCTTGGGACCCTTGAAAACTGGTCTTGTTATTAAGGTGGTCTTAATATTGAGGTTGAATATAGAGCAAAACAGTGAACATTCAACATTTTGAGGTGGTCTTTAAGTTATGTTTTACTTTCCCATGTGGTCAACAGAGATACGTGCAATTGTCTGGTACCGAGAGGTAGATTTGGTTGAAATGTTTGGATTGCGAAGCATGTCTTTTATTATACACTGTTCGTAGGTGACCATTAGTGGACATGCTGCAGGAATCACTTGTACAGTACATGTATCCAGTTTATATGTTGTCACCTAGTATCCACCATGCTGCAAGTGACATTATCGACAACACTTCAAAACTTTTTGTATATCAATGATTCGAGGCTTAGTGGAAGAGCAATATACATAGTTTACATTTTATATCACAGGAGGAGACTGTCATGAGTTTTCTCCCTTTATCCCTTCTATAATATATTATAAAGGGAGGGAACTTGAGACCATTTCCTGTGGGTTATAAATGCTCGACAATAATTTGTGGGCATTAATCTTAAGCTTGATGGGACTAAAAGATGCTAAAAAAAACTTCAAATTGACTAAAATCAAGATAGGGCGAAGAGGAAATAAGGTGTCTATTTGTAGTGGCTTCATTCAAGCTGTTGGCTTCTTGGGTCCAACATGAGATAGGAGATAATGCCCTGATTTCTGTACTATCATTTCAGTTTTGGCCATGTGAGGTCAGCTGTTGGACAAGTCCACTGGGGATTGTCACTAGTTCTCTCTCTTTATCCCTTCTAGAGTTCTCTCCCTTCATCTCTTATATATAATAATATATAGAACTCCAGAAGGGATTAAGGGAGAGAACTTATGACAATCCCCCGTCGGACTAGTCCATTGGTTAGGTGAATTGCCATCTTGTTTTAACTAGAGATCAACTTATGTTAGTACAGTGTTACATTAACACTACCGACAATGATGAACTACAGCAAGGTTTCATCACAGAGTAAAAACAAACTTGATTTATATAAATATCCCAGTGCTGATTGGTTGTATTTTATTCATAATCCAAGAAAGATGTATTAGAAACAGATTATTTTCGTCATTAGTTTCATACAAACACTTGTTATTAAGTTACGGAAGTATTTATCAACAAAAAAGAATATTCTAACTTAATTCTAGATTAACAGTAGAAAGAGATATTATAGAATAAGCAAAATACACCACAATTATAACATACATTTTACTGTTCATTCAAAATAAGTTTAAAATAACGGCTTCTAACATATTCACATAATTCCATGTATACAAACTGTAACAGGTTCTAACATTATATTCATATAATTCCATGTATACAAACCGTAACAGCTTCTAACATTATATTCATATAATTTCATGTATACAAACCGTAACAGCTTCTAACATTATATTCATATAATTTCATGTATACAAACCGTAACAGCTTCTAACATTATATTCATATAATTTCATGTATACAAACCGTAACAGCTTCTAACATTATTTTCATATAATTTCATGTATACAAACCGTAACAGCTTCTAACATTATTTTCATATAATTTCATGTATATAAACCGTAACAGCTTCTAACATTATATTCATATAATTTCATGTATACAAACCGTAACAGCTTCTAACATTATATTCATATAATTTCATGTATATAAACCGTAACAGCTTCTAACATTATATTCATATAATTTCATGTATACAAACTGTAACAGCTTCTAACATTATTTTCATATAATTTCATGTATATAAACCATAACAGCTTCTAACATTATATTCATATAATTTCATGTATATAAACCGTAACAGCTTCTAACATTATATTCATATAATTTCATGTATACAAACTGTAACAGCTTCTAACATTATATTCATATAATTTCATGTATACAAACTGCAACAACTTCTAAAATTATAGTCATATAATTTCAAATCTTCAAACCATAATAACTTCTAAAATTATATTCATATAATTTCAAAATTCTTTGATGTTATCTGAACTAAAACAATGAATAAATCCTATTGATTGACAAAGGAAGCATTTGACAGATTAAATTTACAACAAACTTATTAAAGGGTATAAAATCAAATATTAATATTCAGTATAAAGTTAAATCTAGTTCTAGTTACTAATAAGAAGACGATAACAACTGATATTATGGACCCTGTTGAAACACACACATTTGATTGGCTGAATGCGCCACACACTTAGGTTAGGAAAACCTGATAATGACTTGACAGTGTTTTTTTTGGGGCCGAAATTCGGACCCATTCCCCTCACTCAAAAGTATGTTTTTTCCCCTTTTCTCAGTAAAAATTCCCCTCCTACAGCTTTTTTTTAAATTGGAGATTTGTTGCCAGTATTGTTGATATTTTTAGTCAGAAAGATAGAAACATTGACCTGTAATGAGACTAACCAATCTGTTAGCATATTTACATGTTTACATCACTGCAACAAAGAAGTGTAGTGAATATAGACATAGAAATGTATACTTTAAATGCACATTATTTTCCCCTAACAACGCTATTTTCCCTATTTAAGGGCCCCGCCACCATTCCCCTAGAAGTGAAAAGAAACACTGCTTGAAAAATGAGAGAAGTCTATAATTATGTAATATTTAAAATTGCATAATAACGTACTAACAAGCCATAGGAATCAGATTATCTAGACGTAAATAAAATGATAAGGTATACAAGTACTTTATAATAATACACATTTTGATCAAAGATTATCCATTATTGATTATACAAGCGATGAACCATATTGCAGGAGCTAGTTCATTTGAACACAGTAGAAAAAAAGTCTAATAAACGAAGAATTCACAAAACCCAATAATAAACATCAAACAATATGCAAAAAGTAAGTCTAGATGTATGAGGCATTTTTGATATAGATGTTAATGAAAGCATGTAAATATAAACTAAACGATATTATGCATTTAACTTTCAACAAGAAGTAACAGAAAGACAATATCGAGGGTTTGCGGCAAAACTCCTTTTTTGCAGAATGCAATTTTTTTCGCCAAACCCTTGACATGTTGCTCTATCAAAATTGCAAAAACGCTTGCATACACATATGTAGACAAGATCATTATAGCTCTACACAGCGCGATATCACATTCTACATAGCTAGACATTGTAAAGCTAACATCACAAACAATAAATTAAATTTCTGGTCTAATAACGCCAACCTGTAAGTATCGTGTCCCTAAATAAGTGAGATTCGACTTCGATAAATAACACAGACATACACCATGTTCACTGTCATATCAAGGTAAGTCACAAAGATATTGCAACCCCTTTTCTTAAAGTTCCGACAGTTTTGCCCCAAAAGTCTAAATACGTTCATTACATTACATCACCACAAAATACACAAATCAGGAATAATACCAACTTTTATAGCAACCCAAATATATCTACAATAGTAGACAAAACAGTAAAGACAGTTTCAGATAAAATAATGACAAGATAGGGAAAATGAAAACTTCCCATGAAAAACCGTCAAAACACAATAATAGAAAAATCTCTAAATAAACGACATTCTTGGTACTTAAGTAAATGTCGACTGGTATAAACATAACAAAACCAGACACGAGATCAAAACTAATCTATCTGTTTCTTTATGAATAAAGATACTCTAGTTTTGCTTTCACACCTTAAAAATGTATGCAAACGAGATATCGACCTGATATTTATTTTGGATGATACCAAGTATTCCGATAGAAGGTTGTCAAATAGAGGTCCGACTGTATATCAGGTACTTAAGATTGTTTACAAGTATACCACAGTTCATTATAAAGATACCGTATTCATGTTCAGACCACTGCCCGGTTTTAGCGGGGAAAGAATAGTCGATGCACTATTAAGTAAAAAGCTTAGCACTCAGAAATACATAATTATAAGTGGTACGTTTACTTCAAAAAAAGAAAGTAAAGAGATTCAACCAAAATGCCGAGCATGTAGTCTATAAGTCTTGCAAGAAATGCCCGAAAGAACAATACACAATGGAATTAAGATCAAGATTTAATAATTTAAGGAAAATAAAGCTGGAATTCTTCTGAATTATAGATGAAATCACTTTCTGGCTGTATCATAATTGTCCACAAACCACTTACAGGTCTCTTTCACAGCTGAAAAAAAAGTATGCAATAAGATTATTCCATAGAAAATCTTTATTATCAATTTATTGAAGCCTTACAGAGCTCTAATAATTATCGTTAAATACAGTTGTCATGGGCTAGTGTACATGTTAATTTTGACTTGTCCAACATAGGTGGTTAGTTGAATTACAGACTAAGTCCATCTCAGCTGTTGGAAGCCCGAATCGGCAATTAGACTTTTGTAGAGATCTGCCTTAAATGTAACATAGGTCTATATTATCAGCTAAAATAGCTAATCAGTGATTTTTTCCACCCTTTTGTGAATGGGGCCGGGGCCCGTAGAATTGTGAAAATAGCGTCGAATTGCCCATAATTGTGAATATCATAGTTTGCTTAAAATAAAAAGATACTGATTTACATGACCTCATGTAGTACACTACAGGCTAGCAGTGTATTCATCTATAGCATAGCAGTTAAAATACTGTTAGTCAGATTGATCAACATTCGTAAACAAAACCCTGAACATAAAAAAGTATTAAATAGCATGAATTGTGAATTTTTAGCCTGGTTTTTGTGAAAAAAAACATACTTTTGGTGATTGTGAATGGAGCCGAATTTCGGCCCCATTTTGGGGCAAAAAAAACCTCTGAGCTTTAACTTCATTTATTCACACCCCTATGTACACTTTGGTTAGACAAATGGGTCACAATTTTGATCCAATCGGATTATAATGACATGGCGTACAGTTAAAAAATGTTAAGGTATGCCCATGATATCTTACCTTCCTTAAAAGGTGTAAACTTGAAGTCGGGGAGATATTTCATCAATTTGTCATTCGATGCCGTCTTCTTGAACTGACCGTCGGATTTGCTCGTATCAAATGTGACCTTGCCCTTGAAATCAAATCCTTCAAGGACGGCTTCGGCTGCTTCTTTAATGCTGACTTCATCATCTTCTTTCACTGTAACATAATATGGGGATCAATGTACAAAAAAACTAAATACAGTCAAACCTGTGTTAAAGACCACCTGCGAACAAAGACCACTATTGCAAAACCTGTCTGCAAAGACCACCAATTTTATCTCCCATCAGACCATTTTCAATGATATTTAATCTGTTAATAGATACCACCTGTAAACAAAGACCACATTTTGCTGTTCCCATGTGTGGTCTTTACAGACAGGTTTGACTGTACTTGGTGTTTTTATGTTTTTAAAGCTTTTTACTCCTTCTAAAAGTATTTGTTAATGAACCAAATACATGTTAATACATCAACATCAGGGCACTTCTTCACTATTTTGGGAATGGGTCCGGTGTAATTGGGAAAATTAGAATTGCAACTGTCTAAATTTGGAAACAAAAATTGTAACATTTATTGAAAAACGTATCGACTTTTTCTCTAAACAAATGCACTTAAGTATTCTCCGTGACAACTTGATTATACTTTTTCGAAGGTCGAACCTGAAACCTATCCATAATCAATGCTGAATTTTGATTTTAAGCGCTAGACGATTATGGGAAATTTTCAGGTTTTGATTGGGAAAAATATATACTATTTTCATTTTGGAATGGTTCCCTTTACAGGAACCAACTTAATAAGAACCATGCATTGTTCTTCTCAAAATGAGGTTTCGTTATCACTACTGAGATTAACAGTATGAGACAAATGTATGAGATTTGTAAAAGAGAAGGAATAAGTTGCTACAAGAACGCCACATACATTAGACAGTGCCTCCCCTCGCAGACCTCCGGTAAAAACAACAATCCAAAAATCATAAGGCACTTGAGGAGGTTTGAAGGGTACATACGTAAGGGAACAGAGGCGCAAGGAATGGCTTGGAAGAACATAAGGAATAACTAGGATCAAAGAGGACAAACAGTGAAGGGGGGAAATTAATGGATGGAAAGGATCACCGGATAAGTCAATACAGCTGGCAACAATAGGCCGAAACTGGGCACTATATAAAGTGAAAGAATTGCACAGGGGAAAGATAAATATAACATACATTCAAAAGACTGCATGAACAGTTTCAATGTCAACACAAAAATTAGATTTTTCGTTCAAGTAAACTGTCTTTCCCCGTCTTTGGTGCAACATATTCCAGACAATGCTGGCTTGAAGATTAAATACTTCTTATATAAGTAGTGCATTTGCTTGATACTTTATTGTTAATATTAATCACAGTAGTACAATAAACTCTCTGAAGAGTGTCCATATACTCGTATATCCAGTTTTCTAAGGATTGCAAGGAGTTTTTTGCTTACAAGTTACATCTGATAGGGACTACTTTTCCTATGTATAAGAAAAGGCAACGCTACTTTTCCTTTTGTAGCGCTAGGTTGAATTCTATTTTTCCAACCTCTAAAAAACGGACCTCGGTTAATACAGGAATGTGACCTTGACCTACCTGAGAGAATGATGGGCTCAATCTCTGTGTACTCCCGCAGCACCCAGATCATGAGTCGTGCCAAATCATGAGAATATATGAACTGTCTTCTAGGGGAACCAGTGCCCCATATAACAAACTCCTTATTGTCCTCTGAAATATATTCATACATCATTAATGCAAATGTTAAAAACCAGGTACCAGGTATTTTGCAATTCATATAAGCAGAAACACGAGTTCTTTGTAAATTTATTGTACATAACAGGCGCATAGGAAAGCTTTCGCAAGTGTAGTTGCA
Source organism: Mactromeris polynyma (assembly GCA_032209605.1). NCBI lineage: Eukaryota > Metazoa > Mollusca > Bivalvia > Venerida > Mactridae > Mactromeris > Mactromeris polynyma. Next base: position 5,535,701 of record JASFXZ010000005.1, read on the forward strand.
TACACATCGCAAAAGCATAGTAGCAAATACGAAAATCTGTATTCAATAACAAAACATCTTCAGAACAAAGAAATTAACAACATTTGAGTACATTTAATTTTTGATGACCTATGTAATTGCATATATCATGGTTCATACAGAACTTCCCGAAAAATATTCAAGTACTTCTCAAGGACTTTTTCCTAATTTTCAAGGACTAAAAATGGTGATTTTTTTTGGTGCACAGAAGAAGTGATCTGGTGTATTTTTCAAGTTAAACCCCCCAACCCTGAGATGACCATCACTGCAGAACAGATTACATTACACAACCAGAAAATTACTTTAAGAGAGCATAAAGCCTGTCGAGTACCGTACCGTTCTGTACTAGGATACGAATCGCCTACTCAGCAGTAGGCCCTTCGAAAATAGCTGTCATTTTTTTGTGATTTTTGTCATTGTTGGTTTGTTTGATTTTTTTATTTTATTTTTTCTAATCACAACAGAAGAAGAAGGGCAATTTACAAAAAAAAATAGTTTTTTTTCAAAATTCATGTACTTTTCGAAGAGTTTTTGGCTGTTACAAAATCAAGTTGTTTTCAATGAATAGGCATCAAATTCAAGGACTTTTCAAGACCTTTGCAAACCTTTATTCCTGACAAATAAGGCATGAAGTAATTCAAGAATATCAAAAAATAATTATTATACAGGCACAGGTGATTCTTCTGAATATGAAGTGTTTCCCATATCGAGGCAGTCCACAAAAATCTGAAGTAACTGTCACTGTTCAAGAGAAATCGCCCACATGGGTTTCAAGCCGTGATGATGAATTAACGCATTCTCCCCAAGAACTCATACAAAAGAGAAGTGATTATTTTCTTACGCTGAGCACAATAAGCTTTGTTGATAAGTCCTGGCAATACGTGACCGTCTTCTAAATCAAAATTATCATAAGGTCCAAACACGTTGGTTGGTATAACGGACGTAAACTGGCAACCATGTTGTTTATTGTACCCCCTGTAAAATACAAAATAATAGTCAGTTTTCATTTTCTAGAGAACAGATGGAAATAAAGTGTGAGGCAGTCGGCCAATGAAAACATGTTTTGGAAATTTTTGAGGCAGTCGGCCAATGAAAACATGTTTTGGAAATTTTTGAGGCAGTCGGCCAATGAAAACATGTTTTGGAAATTTTTGAGGCAGTCGGCCAATGAAAACATGTTTTGGAAATTTTTGAGGCAGTCGGCCAATGAAAACATGTTTTGGAAATTTTTGAGGCAGTCGGCCAATGAAAACATGTTTTGGAAATTTTTGAGGCAGTCGGCCAATGAAAACATGTTTTTGAATATTTTGACAAATAGATAGAGTGTACACAATAATTGAATCCTCAGCTAATTTCAACCATGATAAGTAGAGTTTGTTAACAGTCACACATGTTAAGTCTTACCTAAGTTTTCGATCCCTGTTTTTGTTCTATTTTAACACATCTTATAAATAAGAAGTTATGCATAATAGTTGCTCATTAAACAATACTAAATTCACATTGACTCCATTTTTTCATGCACACAGAAAATCTACAATACCTTATAAATATACATAAACTCCGTTATCATATCCTTTCAGAGATTTATAAATCTGTTATCATATCCTTTCAGAGATTTATAACTCAGTTATCATATCCTCAGAGATTTATAACTCTGTTATCATATGCTTTCAGAGATTTATACCTTAGTTATCATATCCTCAGAGATGTATAACTCTGTTATCATACCCTTTCAGACATTTATAACTCAGTTATCATACCCTTTCAGACATTTATAACTCAGTTATCATACCCTTTCAGACATTTATAACTCAGTTATCATATGCTTTCAGACATTTATAACTCTGTCATCATATCCTTTCAGACATTTATAAATCTGTTATCATATCCTTTCAGAGATTTATAACAACAGTGAGAATTACATCAATACAGTAGAGATCAAACTATATTGCACCAATCAACGTTTGTCTCACAAGGGTGGGCACTGGGTCAGGCTTCTATGGAACTTTAGATAGCCAATGATTCCAACAGGCAGATTTTTGATGGGGTCACTGAAACTATCACCCAGAAAATATACTTGGTATTTAATACATTGATAGGTACACTGCAACTTACTTGTTCATAACATCAATCATTCTTTTAGCAAATGAGTATCCGAAGTTAGAGTTATGAGGAGGTCCATTATGTATCTGGAAGACAGAATAGTTACACGTATATACCAGAAATAGCAACCTGACAGCCTAAATATCTATCATCCGACCTCGATGACTACTAGTACCCACAGGAGATTGTCATAAGTTCTCTCCCTTTATCCCTTACATAGTTATGTATATATAGTACTGTATCATGGAAGGGATAAAGGGAGAGAACTCTAGAAGGAATAAAGGGAGAGAACTCTAGAAGGGATAAAGGGAGAGAACTCTAGAAGGGATAAAGGGAGAGAACTCTAGAAGGCATAAAAGGAGAGAACTCTAGAAGGAATAAAGGGAGAGAACTCTAGAAGGGATAAAGAGAGAGAACTCTAGAAGGAATAAAGGGAGATAACTCATGACAATCTCCTGTGAATAGAAACATACAAAACAAAAACAAGAAAAATATATAAAATTATCACTTTAATATTAACATTAAGAGTATTTTGAATTTTATCAACCAGAGACTTTAATTGTATGGTATGACTGGGTGAATTAAATCAAATGTCCTGCAGAGTGAATATTATATGGTATTTCATTCCATGTTTTTGAATCAGAGTAATGAGTTGGGAAAAATCTTAGGTTTCGGAACATACAAAAGTTTTTAGGCAGAAGATCTCAAATTTTGATTGTTTACATACTGAATTTTATTTTTTTGTATTAAAATTTATTTCTTTATCTTTTTAACATCATATATCAATAAAATACAACATTTAAACATAGACACTATTCAATTTTCATATTTTGCTCACATTACATTTTAAACATTTCACAAAAATAAATTCACTCAATTTCAACATTTCTCACATTAGGCCAAACAAAAATAAGTGTGGTTCCAGTTACATGCCTGAAAAAAATAGGGTAGGTAGGCTTTTTTTTTGGTTTTTGGTTATTAACGACTATAATTTAGTGTCGTCGTCGCACGCAACAGAGTTTCATATGGAACCCACTTTTAAGATTTTTTTTTTTTTTTTTTTTTTGATATTGAATAAAAAAGTTAGGGTCGGCGGGAAAAAATAAGGTCAATCGGGAAATGGAAACCACACTTATTTTTTGATTGGACTTACACACTGAAATTTAAAGAAAAGCAAAACTTGATAAATTCTTACCATTGTCTCATCGATCGGGTATGTGGTCTTATCTGGGAAGATACACGTTGACAGACAGGACACAACTTTCTTCACACCGTATTTGTGACACATACTCAATACATTATCATTAATCTTTGAATTCACTCTCTGAAATAAAAATAAATGTTGCTACACAATATCTAGTAAATAATTTGGTGTGTGTAGTGTTCTCAGGGGGATAGGAGCACTTGACTCCTGATCTCAAGGTCATGAGTTTGAGTCGGGCATTCAGTGGGGTTTGCATACATGTGAAGTCTCCCGATTTCCACGGGAGATTCCTTGTTTTGACAGCCAACTCCCACTCTCCCGGCCGGGAGCCACGATCTCCTGATTTTCAAAGTAAACATCGTAAATTTTTGTTATGGGGTATTTTTAGTTCATTCCTGACTGGTTTGCTGAAATTACTTGTCAAACTGATAACCGAAAGTGTATAATCGGGATACCAGTCCGAAAAACTCTCTAAACCATGGAATCAAGCGCTTGATGACACTGATCAAAATATAACGCGACCCTCGCTTGTCATGTTGTTTATTCAAGTTTCACACGTTTCTATTGATCAAAACTTGAACAGCCGCTGAATTATGCCCAAGCGCTGGTTAAGAACTCGTGAAGCGGTCAAGGAGAGTGATTAGCAAAGGTTGTAAGAACTTAATTCACAATTGATGTAAAATAATAGGCTTCAACCAAAGGAGATTGTCACAAGTTCTCTCCCTTTATCCCTCCTAGAGTTCTCTCCCTTTAGTCCATCTATAGTATATATACATAGTTCCTACATCTACAATATTTACCTCCCTTGTTCGGAATTGTCGGCCATTTTGTCGGCCAAATTTCCGTAAAGTATATGAGGAATATAATGTAAACGATGATAAACTTATCCAATATATAAAAAATAACTTATTCATTATGCTCATGCGGGCATTTGGCTCAGTAAGGTGAAGAAAAAGTGGTTGTCACATGCAAATTATCTTGGTATTTTCTCAATTATCACATATTTGGAAATTACTCCTATAAGGGCTTATCAGTTTTGCCTATCAAAATGGCCGACAGTTAAGAACAAGGAAGGTAAATATTGTAGATGTAGGAACTATGTAATACAAAGTTACTACATCTTATAGTTTTGAATTTTATAGAGTAAGAACTGTGTAGTCGTTCAGAAGAAATCATTTTGTTAAGATTAATACAACATTAATTCTTCACCAGGGTTGAATGAAAAGTTTATAAAATGCAGAGAGGGACGGTAATCAGGTGTGAAAGTAATTACATCAAGAAATAATTTACAACTCATTTACATATTACTAAACCATAAACGCTCACGTTACCTGCTGGGTTATGCATCTTAAAAACTGATGCACCAGTGACCCTCCAAAAAAAGGCGCATAGTGAGAAAGTCGATAGTAGGCCAGTTTAGTGTTTACACATGTTATTAAATATTTATTGGTGAACACTTATTAGTCAACATATTATGTGAATGTTACTGAAAGCTGTCACAACATAAACTACATGTAGAACACACCTGTTCATGGTAAAGATACACATACATGTACTATTGATTTTCTTATCATAATAATTATGCTCTGCCGTATTTTTGAAAATTGGTGAATTTACTTCATACAGATATACTCTACAACACTGCATTCCCAGTTGGCTTACATGTTTCCCGAACCACGTGATTATACAAGAGTTCAATCTGGTATTTTCTATCCCGCCCTACCACCGACAAGCGCAAGCATAGAAAATAAGTGTATCAGGCCTTTGTTTAGCATTCAAGGAAACATACAAGGACAGTTATAATGTAGAAAATAAGTGTATCAGGCCTTTGTTTAGCATTCAAGGAAACATACAAGGAAAGTTATAATGTAGAAAATAAGTGTATCAGGCCTTTGTTTAGCATTCAAGGAAACATACAAGGAAAGTTATAATGTAGAAAATAAGTGTATCAGGCCTTTGTTTAGCATTCAAGGAAACATACAAGGAAAGTTATAATGTAGAAAATAAGTGTATCAGACCTTTGTTTAGCATTCAAGGAAACATACAAGGACAGTTATAATGTAGAAAATAAGTGTATCAGGCCTTTGTTTAGCATTCAAGGAAACATACAAGGAAAGTTATAATGGAGAAAATAAGTGTATCAGGCCTTTGTTTAGCATTCAAGGAAACATACAAGGAAAGTTATAATGTAGAAAATAAGTGTATCAGGCCTTTGTTTAGCATTCAAGGAAACATACAAGGAAAGTTATAATGTAGAAAATAAGTGTAGCAGACCTTTGTTTAGCATTCAAGGAAACATACAAGGAAAGTTATAATGTAGAAAATAAGTGTATCAGGCCTTTGTTTAGCATTCAAGGAAACATACAAGGAAAGTTATAATGTAGAAAATAAGTGTAGCAGGCCTTTGTTTAGCATTCAAGGAAACATACAAGGACAGTTATCATGCAATGTTTTAGAGTATGTCTGCATGAAGCCATTAAAGGTGCTGAACTCCAGATTAAAAACAAATCGTCGTATTTTGCAATTCCGCAAAATATGTGTAGTCTTATCATCATAAACGTAAATAAAAGTTGTATATGGTGAATATTTGAATCATTTAAAGCAATTAGGCTAATTAAATCGTCGTCGTAATATCGAGCAATCGGGGTTTTCCAGTTTAAAAATACCGCGGAGTTCCCATCTAGCATGCACCTCACGAGTCACATGATCAATTTGCAATATAAACATACACAATGGCGTGATCCACTACTGACATCGAGGAGATAATTGTTCAGGGATTATTTATTTTCTTTGCGTGTACATAAATAGTAAGTGACTTATGGCTACCTTGTTTACTGCATTTATTCTTTTCTTTGCGCTGATGAATTGTTTACATGACAGAGACGTTCCGAATGCGCATGAGCTCAATGTTTACGGTTCTATTTTTAGATTTACTGGGTAGACTAACCCTAGTAAAATTTACGATGGAAAAATATGAAAAACTACGCTATGACAATGTTTCGCAAGTAATGATGAATGAAAGTAAGAATGTTTTAGAGCTTTACGTGCAACAATATCAAGATTTTGTAAATGTTTGACAATTTTCTTTTTTTTTGCTCGCTCGTCAATCTGGAGTTCAGCACCTTTAATATGACATTTACTCAAATTATTACTTTGCATATTTTTGATAGAAAATCCACCCTTAAAATAAAAGTGTTCGAAACTAAACATTTTCCTTCAGAAGATTTATATTCATCATACTAGTACACAAAATTTGCATAGTTTCAATGGAACAATCATTTACCCAACTGTTACAGCTAAAACATCCAGCTGATGGGACTTACACAGTGGACTTAGACAACTTGCCTTCTTTGGGTCTAAATCCCCACCCTAAAGCCAAGCATTTTGTCTAAATTCCTAATTCCCCACTTCCAGGACATGTTAAAATTCCAGCCAAAGTCTATTTCCCTGGACCCAGCATCATTTGTCGTGTCAAATTCCCTCCTGTTGGGACTTCTGTCTTAAGTCCTGTATATCATAGCCCCCCCCTGCCCCCCCTCGGGATGCATAAAATGATCTTGGATGGTTTAGCATAACGGACCAGCAATCTGTAGACCCGGGTTCGAATCCCTGTAGCGCCATTGACCAATTTTTCGTGTTCCACAAAACATGACTTTATTATAACTATATCAAGATATTGTACAATACTTACAAAGAAATCTAAGTTATATTTGAGATTTCTGAAGAGACCGCCAACCATGGCGGCTAAATGAATCACCTGGGTTGGTTTGTACTTCACAAACATAGCTTCAGTTTCAGCCTCAATGCTGAAAATATATTGTACAGAGTGATAAATATTATCAGAGTGAGGTATCACTGTATATTTCTTTAGAATGAATTTAAAAATTTAGTTCAATGCATATTGTATTTTACGGTGTTTTAACAACTAATGTCACTTGAGTTCAAGGGTCACATGACTTTCTAAATACAGCGAAGTCAGACAATTGAATTCATGTAAGCAATCTAGCACAATTTGATTTAAGCATAATGTATGATGTGTTTCAAGTTCAATAGTGATAATAGTGATGGCAGATTTTGTTTTTAATGAAAGTCAGATACAACAGTCAATTAAAATGTCATTAACACTAATTAATTAATTAGACATTCAATTGGAAATTTGTCAACACAGCATTGTTATCTACAAAAAATGATTTTAATCAGTAAAAAGCAAACTTTGTTTTGTAACAAATTATGCCTTGGGCACTTGATTGAATAGTAATCAAAATTGTCCTCAAGGCATGAGAATGTACTGTTATGTATTACAAAGTAATAACAAATTGACAAACTAGAAATTGGTGCAATCTCAATTCTAATCACTACATAATTATGAACATATAGAAGAAAATGTTTGATTCTAAATAAATGATATCAACCATTACCATGTGTGGACCTTACAAGAAAATGCATTGCATTATAAAAATTAAGGGACTCCAAGGGCTGACTTAAATCTGCTGCCCTACCAGGTGCTGGATCCCCCTGCCCCCCAACCCCCCCCCCCCCTGGATGTAAATATCTGGATCCGCACATGAGTATTAATGTTTCTACTGCAATAACTCCCCCACATTAATAGTAGGTGTAGGACAAATGACTTGATATATAACTCAAATTCGCTATTTCTTTCATTATCGTGTTTACCTAATTATAGAATATAGGGGTGTTTTATACAACCTATTCATTCGTTCATAATTGAAAATATTATTTAAACGACCTTCCCACCCTATACCCAATAGAATGGATAATTCCATATTTGGGTTTATACATGTATAATCTTCAGTCAATTCTGTTCATGTCTAAGGTCACCCGGTCTTGTAAAAGTATCTATTACATTAATCGATTAATACTATGTGTAAATGGTATATGGTGCACATGACACAGAAACTTCATTCTATAGTAAAATCAAAATGATTGGATTGTTTGTTTCATCGGGTTTAACGCCGTTTCTCAACGATATTTCAGTTATATACGGCGGCCGGTTCACCTAACCAGTTTTTCCTGGACTGAATTCTTACCAGTACTAACTTACCCTTCCACAAGGAGCCGGCAACTTCTCCACATGTGGAGGAAAATTGACATTTTTGTCAAATTTTCATGGAAGGGTATGACCTGCCGCGACCGGGAATCGAACCCAGATCGCCGGGTTACAAGTCCAGCGCACTAACCACTGGACCACGGCTCTCAAAATGATTGGAAGAGATTACAATTGATCACTATAAAAAATCATACACTTAAAGCATCGTCTGTTGTAAGTACAGGGTTTATTTTGTAAAGACGACCCATACCCTTCAAATTGGGAATTTTTGTACGTTTAACTTAGAAATTGGGGAAAAAAGTATAGAAATTACAGCAAAATTTAAAGAATAAAAGTAAAGAATGTACAGTAAAGCTTTGAAACCTCGAACTGCCGCCGGACCTAGCAATTAGTTTGAGTCATCTACTGTTCGAGGCATTTACGGTATACGCGTATATGTCCTAACTGACAGTCGCCGGTGCAACTGTATTAAGCATGTTTTCATACTGAATGCACGTAGATCAATAGTCGCAGCGTTATTCATAATAATAATAATTAAAAAAAGAAATGAAAGCAAAAATGATTCCCTGTGGGAACTTATTCTCTCTCGTTTATTCTTGTATGCATGAATTGTCTGTCACATAGTACATGTACAATGGAAAGTCCCTAATCCGGAAACTCTCCAGTCCGGAAATTTCCTGAGAAGTTATGGCGCATAGCTTCCAAGTACCGGTATGGCGTTTTCAAAATACTTCGCACTAAGTTTGTCAGGTTTTATGGACAGTATAACGTTGCGAAACACACATACTAAATTTCAGCTATGTTTGAAATCATTTGACTTGTTGAATGATTCATTGACATACTTGCTTGAGATTGATATAATTATCCACTTTATGCGGTGAAATTATCAAAATATAAATAAATGAACTGCAGGTCAAAATCTTAAGTTAATTATATTCAATGCTTTCATACGGTTTTAATTAAACAAGATGCGTCTATAGCGGTGCATATACTGAAGACTCGACTTTTCTACAATTTCTATAACGAATAAACAAATTATATAATGCTAATTTACATTTGAAAGAATTCAAAAATCAACCAATGTTTAACACAGCATGTTTTTTGCATATCGCATCTTCCTTTTATGAAAGGAGCATAAATATGTTGGTCTCTTATAAATAACTTATGATTTTAGGCCATAAATTGAATCTTCAAGTTTACATAAATTTTGTAAAATATTGTAGCTTAAATTACTCTGCAAAGTATGAAAGAATGTATTGCCTATGGACATTCAATTCAATCTCCTCTAATCTGAACTTTATAGTTTGTCCGAAGGGTGTTCGGATTAGGGAGTTTCCACTGTACATGTACAACTGTCAAGTAATTATCACGAAGTGCGAATAACATGTATCGCCAACCTTACCCGTCAACAAATATATGAAGCGGTCATTGAAAGGTGTGAATTATTGTATTGTTCGACCTATCTATGGTGAACAATGAATGAAATGATAGCTAGGGACCACAAATCCTGTTTGAGTGTTCGACCTATCTCTGTTCGAGTGATCTGCTGTTAGATAATATGAAATAAGAAGGGGTTTCACTGGGATTTAAGAACCTGTTCGAGGTATCTACTGTGTTCGAGCCAAAACTGTTCCGAGGTTTCGAACTTTTACTGTAGTGATTAATTACAATTGCAGTATTTTATAAACTGCCTGTGAGAGAAATGTAATTTTCTACGTCTGAATTTATGAATAAGTGGAAAATTAATTTCCTTGATTTGATGAAATGTCCAGTAGGTGGCGGGTTAGTAAGCTCTGCACGGGTGGTTTTAGGTCTGCACGGGTAGTTTTAGGCGGTAAATTAGTCATTCAGCTTTGGACGTTGGACTGTTCGGACAAACTATTATAAAACCAACAAGAAAATTAAATTGATGTTATTAAGCTGTTTGTTCGGATCAGCAAACTATAGTTTTTATGATTGTTTATTTGTGACTGTGTATTGCTGAAGTTAAATTTGTAAAGTGTCAAAATGCTTTAACTAAATACATTTTGGTTAAACCATGGAGCATTAGACAAGTAAAATGATCACTTATTTCTGTTTTGATACAGTATGAATGGATGTATAGCTTTCTATTGTATGTATAAATATGTAACAGTCAACGTCCGAGTGCTATACGTACAGTCGTACTCAAATTCAATAAATGAATTTTGAATTGAATTTCGTTTGTTTGTCTGTCAATTCTGAGACATGGAGTCTATAAAGGAAATACCTCTAACCTTGTCAAGTTTCGACTAAACTGAACCCAAACGTTTTCTTCAGATTTATTTGGATTTTGGGAAAAGCTCCCACTCAGATCCCTCAAAACTGTTTTGATTAGGGGCCATTTTCATGTAGGTATGTAGGGTTATATCAATCAAACACTTTTTAAATTATAACCTTGTTGGTCAATTCTTAAGAAATAATGTAATTTAATCTCTATCACAAATATATAAGAACAAACAAATACTAGAAGTATAAGGATTTGTTACTTAGGCCTAAACAAAAAATATTCTTGTTTCCCGTGACCCGACCGACCCTATTTTTTGCCGCCGACCCTAAACATTTTTTGCAAAAAAAAAAAAAAAAAAAAAAAAAAGAACTATCTATCGAAGGTAAAATTTGGTGTAGACTTATGTATCAGATACGAAAGAGACATCTGTCCTGTGAATGAAAGATTAGTAATACGAACTTTGTGTTTGACACAAACTAGTGTTTGGTAAAAAAAGCCTACCTACCTACCCAATTTTTTTTCTCAATGTCATTGAAAACAAACAATTTTTTTTTTAGGCCTAAGGCTCATAGAATAAACAATAACTCTCTTTAAATAGGGTTAAAATATAATCCACACAGTACACATAGATGTTTCCATGGTAACGTAAATGGTTTGAATGTAAAGGTCTATACCAACTGTCAAACTTGTAATCTCTAAGGGTTTATTTGTTTATTTTTTGAGTCAGAAAGTCACAGTACAGTTAAGTCAACAAATTTTATTACAATTAAGCAGACGGTAACAATTATGTGAAGCCCATATGGAGGGGGAGAGCAAAACCAGTCTACTTCTGTATTTAAACAGGCTTTTTTCTATAGTTCCCATGGGATATCTGACCCATTCCCAAAGCCAAATATATGTTTTTTTTCACAATCAGAAAAAAAATTCCCAATCGGAAGCACCTATGAAAAATTGTCTACTTGAGCGACCTGGTATATATATCCTGAAGCTCTTTGTATAACTCTGGCCATTATTGTCCCTTGTGTCATAAATGCTTGTTTATATAAAATTTAGACATATAAAGCCTATGTACATTCTTTTAACTTTAAATACAACATGTGCAGTTCCAGAGGGGGTGGGGGTTGGCGAAAATATTTTTTCACTTTAAAATCCTGTCTCCAGAGGGGTCCAAAAATTAAAAGGCCTTATACTGTAAGACCTGGACCCCACCTGGTGAGAATTACTGGATCCGCGCTGGTATAGCAAACACAAAACACAACAAACCTGAGATTTGCGTCCTTAGATGAAGCAAATATCCATTCTTCTCCGGATTTTTTTTCTCCATTTTCTACAACGTGTTGAATTGCTCGTCCTACAAGACCTGTACCTCCTGTGACGAGAATTACTTCTTTTGTGGCCATTTTATTCAATTTATCTAAAATTATATAATTATAGTCACAATATTTTAAACAAATAAATAGTTCATAATTCAGGAATAATTTACTGATTTCTTTAAATTCTTATAAACTTTTTTTTTTTGAATCTTAAAGAGACGAAAGAAATAAAATGCAATGTATATGTGTTAAGATCAAAATACATATATATAGGTTTATTTATTACTGCAGTAAGTACATGTACATATACACTGGATTTAGTCCACTCTTTACTTTAAATACCCCAGGTTTGCCGATTCTTTATAAATTAAATTATCTGTCCTGTCAAAAATCAAAGATTTCTATAATAATATTCATGTGAAATAGCAAAGACCTAAAATCTGTGGAAATATATACCAACGCTATCAAATTTAATTAAAAAAAATACCATAATCTATTAACACTGTGTATTGCTCAGTTTTCGATAAAATCATTCAAAACAGAATAACTACATTGAATTCCCATTTAACAAAATAATCCAATGTTATTTTTACACAAATGAGATTAATAAAGGATGAGTATGGTACACCCAAAGAGGGGCTTGAACCCCAGAACTCGGTAACGTTAGACCAGAGCTCTACCAACCATTTCCCCATGCCCATAGTCCCATAGATCACCCAATTTTCGAGCCATCATTTAAGTAAAGTAGGGAAAAGTAAATGCCCAATGGCCCCTTGCTCTATTTCCCCTCAATATAGAGGCAAAAAAGGGCATGTCTGATAATACATAATTTTGCCGACTCCAAATGGGTTACAATCAAGACATAGGGTGGCAGCAGATTGTTCACAAGTCATCAAAAGTCCCCGTACGACAGGCCAGGTTATGGGAAAAGTGGCTTGTAAATGGCCTGTTGCACAGTAAATGTCCCAATTTTGTTAGCATCTAAGGCAAAAAATTAAGTTTCTTGTATTTTTATCATATTTACTTTTTTGGGTACTATGATACATATAGCAACATGTCCCATTGATAAAAAGATAACTTTTTGTTTGGTATTTGTTATTTTTACCTTTAAATATAACTCTGACTGGGAGGGGTCGGACATTACAAGTTAATGAAAAGTCTGTCTCTAAAAGATGAAGAAACACAAAGTAACAACTTAAAATGTATTTGTTTTACATAAGTATCCAAGAAATAGCATACTCTTATAGAATTTATACTTTTTAGCTAAAATTCTTGCTTAATTATGTCATTCCAACCAATAATTTGAAATCGGTCAAGATTTTTTCTCTCCAAAATATCTATTTCTTGTCTTCTGGTTTTAATCAGTTGCAATTGATATATAACATAGATATATGAAATCATCAATATATCTGGATGCTGAGAGAACATTATATTAGTTTTCTGAACTAAAATAATTGACTTATGTCAGCATTCAAGCAAGTATTTGTACATTTTCTTTGCTTAGGACGGACCTCACTTCATAAATTGGTTATGAAGGCTTATTTCGTTTAACTAAAATGACCAGAATCACTTATAACATCAATAATTATTGAGATTAAAGACAATAAACTAAAAACATATATAGCTATAAACATGTATGTAGAAAAAAAGAGAGTTAATTTTGGTAAATATTTGTGAAAAATTAAAATACAGGTGATATACCGGTATTGGTTTCTCACTGTTAAGTCTTTCTTTCAAAAGTGATTTATAAGAGTAAGAAAAGTTCTTATTTCTTCATTATTTCATTTGCACTGGGGTTTAACAATTTATGTTATTATAGAAATTTGTAATATACTATGTTTAAAATCCTAAATGTCACACATATATGTTGATTTATTTTTTTAATAAATACACTTATTTTCTAACATTCAAGGCAAGTCAGATCAACTATTTTTTATAAATTGTCTTTTAGTTTAAGTCCATAAAAATAATTTACACTCTCAACTTTACTGTATATATGTGTCAGATGGTGACAGCAAGTACTGATTGATGTATATTGGCCTCCCACTGGGCCAGACACTGTGAAATGCTGATTAGGGGTCTGGATAAGATTGATATCTAGATAGTGCACACAGGGGACAATATTGTTTATTGCACAACATTGTATAATGTGTCCAACCTAATACTGGCCTTGTTTCTGGCTCTGTTTCTGATTTTTATCATATTATCTTTAAGTATAATTTCTGGAATTCATAGCAATATGTGTAGCAGGATTTATTGAAGATTTGAGAAATTATCCTAATATTGTAATGTCCGTCCCTTTTTTGTAATGTCCGTCCCCACACTAAATTATTTGTTTTAAAGACTGTATTGTCAATTTTAAGAAACAATTTTTACTACATGGACTTTTAACATATATAGGCCCTTCATTATAAAATCTTTTTGATGATTATAATAGAAAAAATATCCTTTTATTGTCAAAAAGATGCCAATTTTGTGCATTTTTGTTGCAGAAATATAAAATAGGTCCCTACCACTAAGATGCTTCACTATGAAGTAGATTTTTCTTTCTTTCTAGACAAAATAAAGGTTGTCTATGTACATAAACATAATTTTTTTCCTGAACTTGATGCCTAAAATGACTTTCATTCACACTAAAATCATTATACATAAGGGGACGGACATTACGGGGACGGACATTACAGATAACATTTCATTTTTTGCAAATAATTCCATTATAACCAAGAATAAACTGCAAATATGGACTGACATGGTATTATAATGATAAAATGTATTGAATAATATGTTTTATTAAACATTTTTTGTACTTATTCTTAAAAATCACATGGGGGACGGACATTACACTTTTTTTGACACAACTTGCTAAGTAGAAAAATATTTGTAAAATAAAAAAATATTGTTGATATTCATGGCATGTTTATTACATCATCCTTTTATTTGACTTTTTGTCTTTATAAATATGTAGAGATTGTGGATTTCTTTTATTTATATTGTCCTTATAATTAAAAAAGTAGAATATAGGGAAATACAAAAATGGAGACCATTACATCGGTACCTATTTTGGTTTTTCATATATAAATTAGCAAGTATTTATGCTACAGCATTATGCCTTATACCAAACTAACAAGCATGGAATTCTTCAAAGGAAAAGCAAATGTCTTATGCAAAAAACCTATTGGTTTTCTCACAATAGTGTGTAGAAAAAGTGGGAAAAAACTGATGCTAACACATTACACATAAAAATGGACCATTTTTGGGTCTTCAAAGTTGTATAAATTTTAAACCGAAAAAGATTTTATCAAATAATTCACATGCACATTTAAAACTTGATGTATATTTGTGTTTCCATTCATTTTTTTCTAAATTAAGTTTGTAGTTTTACAGAAATTAGCTTGTACAACTATTTTTAAAAAAATGGACAAAATACTGTGCAACAGGCCAAATGAAATAATGAATTAAACATTTAATTATACTGAATATAATACAGTAGTGTATACATGATTACATGTCCTAATAATAATTAATTCATTATAATAATTATTTAGCAAAACTTTAATACTGTACAACTTTAATTAACACATACCATGATCATAAAAACCACGATTTATATGTCCGTGTAAATACGTATAGTTTTACAAGCTAAATGCCTTATTCCGTCACTAAGACAAGCACGGACAACACCGGCCACAAACTATGTTCTAATTAATATCGCGAAATCTAGTGATATTTTGTAAAGTTGGATACCAGGCAAATAAATGCCAACTACATTCATGGCAATATTAATCAAATATCTCAAAAGCAATAAAAGTATCTATATATCTGAAAAAATGAAGCCAGTGATGCAAGTAAGCCTGTCAACAGTGTGGATAATTAGGACGTGTTT
The DNA here is from genome assembly GCA_032209605.1 of Mactromeris polynyma. NCBI lineage: Eukaryota > Metazoa > Mollusca > Bivalvia > Venerida > Mactridae > Mactromeris > Mactromeris polynyma. The sequence continues at coordinate 5,551,538 of JASFXZ010000005.1, forward strand.
GCCCTACTTTCAGTTTAGGTTGGTATCCGTGTTAAGGTTGCCAAAACAAACTCATAATATGAACGTTGCATAAACACAAAATAATGGGGAATATACAGTTAATAACATCACATTCGTGACAAGGAAAAAGTAAAGGCATACCTCGAACTGTCTCCGTTAAACAACTAGATTTCCAAACGCTAAACACACCTGTGAGTGAAAAGTTCCTGTCTTATACCGTACGGAATGGCGTTATCACGTGACTTTAGCCGGACACGTTTCGAAATCACGACGAGCAATCGCTCCACTAAATACCAGCATACACGTCACCATAACGTTGTCGATTCGCATGTTGACATAAGATTTTTATCAAAAGTCAAACGTGGCTGAATTGTTATTTTTGTCTTAAATATAGCACTTTTGGTTTAAATTGGATGCCAGAAAGTCATGAATAGTTTTAAGTGACTGATTAGTTTCAGGTCCGTGGTTTCACTGAATCACATAGAATATATGTTCATAGACTACCACTCAAAATGTAAAGAATTAGTACACGCAGATAACACGAATTAATTTAATTAATACGTTTTAATAATTATAATAATGTCTACGTTTATTGGTACAATCTGCACATATACTGTGTGTTTAATCATTAACGAAATAAACATAAATATGAGATTGCCAAGACAATAAATAAACATATGTTACAAACTTATACAATATCAAAAATGAAACTTACAAGCATATATACATATAGCAGAACAATGATATGCGTGTATTATGATATAACATAAGGAGCAATGAAGTAATCTTAAAATATCTTAATCTTACACAATAGCAATTATATATAACCAGACATGTACAAAAGAAGGTAATTTATAAATAGGAACTCTTAATAACAAGAACATGCTATGTATACTTTATATGGATTAAACATTCATGATTGGTCATGAGGTATTGTCAATACATGTATATATCCAGTCCTTTAATACTGATACCTCCGAATAAATATGCATACATGTACATCCAGTTATTCATTTGAAACTACGAACGTGATTCACAATTTCATAATAAAAATCACAAAACGATTGAAAACTCTGAAAGGTGAAAAGAGCAATTATATATGTACATAATTACAAAATGTTCTGAAAATGAAACTACCATATTCGATTTCTTTCTTAAAATAAATTAAATAGCAACTGTAATAATATCTAAAGGAGAAATAAAACAAAGTTCTAGCATAGAGAAATACTATACGTATATATATGTATTTGTCGTATGGTAGCTGTGCATCAAAAATGACCTCTGAATTTATCAATCTTATACATTTTATATTTTTTAACTATTTCAATTGAAAATTAAAAGAGGAGAATTAACCAACTCAGTCGGCGGTTTTCTCTTCACGCCAGTCAATATCATCATTCCTCCTGTACTTCTAAATACACTTCACGCATACAGACGTAAAATTAGCATTAAACCATATCATCACAATGTCACTCGCCGTTGATCTAGTGAATTTAACAGTTAAATGCATAAACAGTTCCTATAAAATATTAGCAATCTCCGCTAGGGGAGATAAGCGTTGTGAATGGTTTGCAAAATTATACAGAATTGTTGTTTCCCTTGTATGACAATTACAAGCAGAGCCAGAGCAGGGCCAGAGCAGAGGCATAGCAGGGCCAGGTCAGGGGCATAGCAGAGCCAGAGCAGAGCCAGAGCAGGGCCAGAGCAAGGCCAGAGCAGAGCAGAACAACAGAATAGAACAGAATATGTATTAAGTGACGTACGTACACGTCGCTGAATACAATAAACATGCGTGGGTATTTACCTCTCGTATGTATGATGCTTTCAAAAATATAAGGCATTAAATCGATGATATAATGTTTATTTATACAGTGAGTAAAACCTTATGGAAATATAAAAATGCTTGAAATAGTTTTCAAAGTCTGAAAAATAACGTCTTCCTCGGATAGGCTACTCAGAGTATGACATGGTTTGAATAGGACCTAACTTTTTCAGACAAACATCCGATATGAGGAATATTAGTCCTGTTACGTTTGTCTAAAAAATGATAATTAATAATTTATTTGCCTGCAAGGGGGTCATTACCTTCCGAATATCGGGAAGTCCTGACTTAGGAATCGTTCAAGCATGGAACACAATATTCACAATATTCATAGACGGTCCCTGGTTGAGCAGAATTCATTAATGGCCAAAACATGAAATGTTCGATATTAATTTCTATTCTTCTAAGTCGAATATTGGTAATATCATATTTTCAATCAATACGTTTCCTTTTCATTATAAAAAAGGAGATATAAAAAAAGTAAACAGATTCGTAGACCTAACGGTCTCAGCCATTTAAAATTCATTTAAAAATGTTATTTCACTCATGATATGCCTTTTATATAGCAGGGTTGAGCAATATATTATTTTATCACAAAACGCTATTACAAACAGAACATTAAAGCAGTCGATTCTTATAGAATATGCGTCTTTCAATTAATCTATTCATTGAAGTATAATGCGTGTAAACTTTAAGCGTATTTGGATCAAGATCTATACAAGTGTACTTTAGTTTAGATCCGGTTATGTAATTTATATTAAAGCTTTCAAGTTTATTGTTTTAAATTTCTAACAATATTTATATTAGACTCGCTAATGAAATAAACAGCCACTTGATATCACATTTTGTTCTGTGTGATGAAAACTCGAATTTAAATCAATAGACTACAATTTACATTACATTTTTTTTATTCGAATAACCTCCAAGTTGCCTACACCATTGTATAACAAGGTCATTATATATCTATCAGTTTGATAAATCTCAACCTATTGTTAACTTTATAGGATTTCAATAATGATATGCATAAACGGTTAGTCCATGCAAGCGGTTTTAATGAACTATTTCTTTAATCCGTGACAAAACTTTGACAGACGACAAGAATGTATACACGTCTCCAAGCGACGAGAGCGCATCGATATGATATACCACACTTCCGTTACATGAGCATGCAATAAAATCTATTTATTATCATTAAAACGCATTTTTCTATTTTGAAACATCTCGAAAACACTAATTCAAAGTCATAGATTTAACTTTTTATGCAAACAGAAGTTCTCGCATATAGATTTAATTGCCAATTAACGCACTACTTTTTATGGTTTAACTACAGGTGCCCGATAATCGGGGAACTACTTTACGCAGTTACTTCGAGACACACTATCGGGGATAGCCTGATGTGTTTAGTGAAACTTTATTTGTGAAACTAATTAGACAGTAGTGACAGTAGACATAGTTGTTCGTAAATTCGATACTGACGGACGATGGCGGATACTGAACAGGATCCGGGCCCTGGGGAGAAGGAGGCGAACAAGCCCCCGAGCCCAAAGCCCGACACGGACGAAGTGGCACCACCGTTAGTTTCAACAACAAAAAGTAAGTTTTCATATTTTCGATATAACCCTTGTTTATTTTTTTATATTAATTTTATTAACACAAACCACTTAAAACAAAGACTAACAAAAATATTAATTTAACACTCCGTCGAAAAATGGAAGTTAAACGAAAGTTTATGAGTTGGATCGTCTGAGCGAATTCTGCGGCATGACGAATTTGTTCCATAAATTTTAACTCAAACGATTTATTTCTGTAAGTAAATGTTTTTATAACAAAATATAAATATATATAATTACTGAAATTTGTGGAATTCTAACCGTTCAAAAGACTTCACTGATATTTACCAATTTGGCTGTAAAAATTCTATGTCTTGAAAATTTTGCTCAATAATAAGTCCTTATGTGTATTGCTATCTGTTAAAACAAATAGAATGATTTTACGTGATTTGAGTTGGGTGAGCGCCGAGTGTTGTCAGGTGTGTGCTCTGTGGTGAAATTTCCTGGATACAGTCCTCTTGTATTGACAGAGAATTTACATAGACTACAATTACCGCTGATTTCAACTCAGTGGGAGAGATATTACTTGAAACCCACAAAATATGATTGTCAGTTCACAGTAACAATACGTCTTACTGCAATTTCATATTCATAAACTTAATTTCCGATATGCTGAATTTTTCTCAAATTCATATCTCTCTTGTTTATCTAAGAGGCTATCATTTCACAGTTATAAGAGGATTTTAAGGTCACCCATATCTTTTAATAGCTTAAAATTATTTACAATAAGTTGATAGCAGTCAGACATCAAATATTGACCCGTATACTGTGAATAAACATGCCCTTCAATTGATTGACCTTACCATGGCTTTGCCACCGTCTCTCAGCACTGTAGGTGTTAACCAATGTATAAATTATATCTTATTTATATAAAATACTTACAACTTCACCAGTGTGTTTGCTCAAGTTAGATTTTCATTGTAATTAAGTCGTATCAATAGATTTTTCATACAATGGTACAATACTGCACAAGTGGTTTTTGAGAATTTTTTCTCTAAACTGTTCAAGTACTTTGTGACAGGTAGCACAGATATTACAACCTAAGAGGATATATATCTGGGGTTCCACTATGTGCAGAATATCTAGGGTTCATTTTGATAATTTTTGACCGGATTTTATCATTTTATAGCCGAAATACCTATAATTCAGTGAAAAAATTGACTCTTCAACCAAAATACCTGACTCTTCAGCCAGAATCCTATGAGTCAAAATGTGTTTTTTTGGAAAATTCCTGGGGTCAAAAAGTCAACTATAGGGTAAAATGGAACCCCTTACGTTGGGTTCACCAGAAATTTAGTTTCTTCAAGATAGAACGTATAAAAACAAACATAGAAAAAAGCCCCAAAAGCAATCAATATAAAGCAGTATTAAAGTATCATATAAATTGAGAAAAGGGGCTTTATATGTACACGTTACATGATCCCTAATACAGTAAGTTCAGAGTTGTAAAATATGAAGTTCTCAAAATGTTGATAACAGTAGAGTTTAATAGTTATTCACCTTATTTTTTTTGGTTCAATTGACCTGAATGCATCAGAATTTACCTGCCGAATATACAGAAATAAAGGGTCACCGTGAAATAAAAGGTCACAAATATAATCTTCAGATATTTATGAAAATAAAGATTTCATTTATTATAAAAAAATTGATTGCGCTTAATTGGACGTCTTTGCAGTTATTACATGTTGTGTAGACCCTTTATTGGAATAAGGAAAAGTTTTTGTATATAAATTATCTGTATATTTAACACGTGATATTTATACTTACAGAAACCGATGAGAAGAAGAAACCTCCGGCGCCGGCCAAGAACCAGCCTGCTGCTAAGGTATGTATATATGTTATGATGTAATTTCCTGACTACAGTATATGTGTCCGATGTGGTAATTCTTTGTCGTTGGCGACGTACAAACTGAAGTAAACATGAATTTGAAAATGAATAACTGATAATTCTTTTAATTAATTTACCAATAACGTAACCACAGAATTATTTGTTTAAAAAAAACATAAAAATATCATAATTTCGGTTTGGAAGATACTTTTAGTTTAAATGCAATGCTACTTGTAATGTGTCTTCAAATTTTAGCATTTCTTTTTAACAAAAACATTCTTTTTTGGATTTTTGAGAATTACATTGTATACAACATTTCCTGTCTGTTTTAGGGTCCAGCTAAGAAAAATGTTATCCTTACTGGTGAAGCGATGAAGGAAATGCAAAAACAAGCGAGACAAGTCCGAGAGGAACGGAAATCACAGGTAGCGTATAAACTAGTATTCCAGCCTACTTCGCTTTTCCCTATATCCCATTTAAGTTTTATTTGCTATTTACCTTTTGCGATTCATAATATTTTTTGTGTCGCTCATATTTGATATATCGTTACCCCTGGTAGTTGTTGTTATTCTCTACTCAGCAGTAATCCATAGCTCCGTTATAAATTGAACAAAAGCACAGGTGTCAATGTGTTGTCAGTTACTTATTTATTCATAACTATTGACCAGCAAAGGAAGTTCTGTGGAAGATTATTGTTCCCTATAGGAGAAATTTGATTGGATAATAATTATTTCCTTTTCTTCTCATATTTCTGTTGTCAGGGCCAGGGGTTCCATTGGACCCTGGAGACGACCCTTTGACCCCTGAAATTTCCTAAAAGTCACATTTTGACTATCAGAATCCTAGTTGAGGGGTCAATTTTCTCTAAATTATAAGTAATTTGGCTATAAAATCATAGGTTCAGCACAAGACTCCTAACTCCTATGTATTTATATAGGAATTAATATAGTCTTGCACTGAACCCTAAGTTAATAGTCAACACCTTGTGGACCCCTGGTCAGGGGATTGTGATTATAGGGCCTACCTCCAAAAAATAGGCCCGTTATCTGCAACCTGACTGACTCTTTAATATTGTACCATGACTGTATTTTTTTACATTCTGATTTTAGGCCTTGTCTGTGTGTTTTATTTAATCTTTGTAGACTTATTCTTTGATTGAATTTTTATCTCTAATTTTGTTTTAATTTTGAATACACACTGTGAAAAAATTGGAGGTCCATGTATTGGTGAATTAAAAGTATCAAGTTAATAATAAAGGCACAAAGTTTATCAGATAGAAAATCTCCATTGATATTATTTAAGTCTTTTATACTGTGCAAATCAATATATTGGCTATTATTGAACAAAAACACCCTGAGATATTATGATAACTGTGACCTTACGAGAACATTATGTGAGATAGATCTATTTCTTGTATAGTTGTTTCAACATTTAGACTTCAAAACTTGAATACATGTATATCAATAAGACCTATATTAGATCATCCACAGTTTGTTTCTTATCTTTATCTACATTTTCTATATAATAAATCTGATCTAGGGAGCCACTTTCCTGCACTGTTTTCCATTATTTAGATCTATCTATCATTTTTAAGTTAAATTGTGCATTCAATATTTGTAAAGAAAATTGTTTAATGATTTGCCATAATTTTATATAAATGCTTGGTCACTGTCACAATTATATTCTTGCAGAAGTTAGTTACATAACTGGACATTGTCTTGCTTGACTATTTGCTCACCTTGAGCACTTCATGCTTTTCTGTTCGGTCGTCGTCCGTCCATCTGTCTGTACGTTGATCAACAATAGTTTAAAAAGATCTCCTATGAAACCACAAGGCCTAATTTCATAAAACTTCATTTGGCGACACTACAAAATGCAATAAGGCTCCGTGATTGATCAACAACAACAACAACAAAATGGCCAACTTCCTGTTTTGCTTCTAAAAACATATTGTCTGAAACCACTTTGGTTACTTTCACTTCAATTTCTGTCCTCCACGTATACAAGCAGTGCTTTGATTCAGCTGCCTCAGGTGAGCGAATCAGAGACCTCATGGCCCTCTTGTTCAATCATTTCAATGAAATTAAAGCTTGTATTCAAACATAAAATTTAATATTTGTTTATGTTATTTATGATAGAATCAGTTGATGGTAAGTTTATCATGACACATGGTTTGTGAAGATTGAATCTGTATTGGTGGTAGAAATAATAAATAATAGCATTTAAATGTGTGGATGTTAGAGTGTTGTCGTGTTGTCATGGTAACAAAGTTTGTCGGTTTGACTTTTGTATGTAAAAATATAACTTCTTGTGCATGGAATTAGCATCAAGCAATGTAAATATTGGTAGCTTGACATACATCATGGTATCGCACTGAATGGTAGGTTTTTTGCACAGGATAGGTCACGAGTTCTCTCCCTTTATTCCATCTAAGGTTCTCTCCCTTTATTCCATCTAAGGTTCTCTCCCTTTATCCTTTCTATATTATATGTATACAGTATACATATATACTATAGAAGGGATAAAGGGAGAGAACTCTAGAAGGAATAAAGGGAGAGAACTCGTGACTATCTCCTGAGGTTTTTAGCTGATATAGTTGGAGACAAATTTCAGTAGTGATAGATAGGACTCGATCCCCGTATCTTTTTGGTCAGTAAGCCAGCTTTTATCCACAATGCCACATTTATGTGTTTTGTTGTTTTCTATTAAGGCTGAAATAAAAGATATATGTGGTTCAGGTATTGACCCAACCAACCCTAGATTTTCCTGGCTGAACTTAAATTATTCTAATGATTTCTGAAGACCAGAAATTGTTTGTGCAACTAATAATTCCTTAATTGATGTCAATTTATAACAGTATGTAAACTTAAAGGATTCCTAGAAATTTTGTTTACAATTGTCGTCGGCTAAATTTAAAAAAGAAATTTAAAAAAACATTCTTGACTACCGACCCTAATATTTTATCCATCATGTTATCTGAAGCACAGATATTTTGTATTTGGCCTAAACACGCTGGCTCTACAGAAATTTGCAATTAGCTTCTTAAACTTCTAGTCTTCAATACTAATTGTGTGTCACATCAAATATTGTAAATTTTGCTTATTATTCTTCGGTTTGTTATTTTGTTGCATAACTAATGTCTGAGATTGTTAATAATCATGTGTGAAGATAGGTATTGACTTGGAACAGTCTAATTCCCCTGGGTCAGCCCCCCCCCCCTACCCCTGGGCAAAATATTGATAGGTGCATTACCTTTCTTGTTGAACAGATAAATTAAACCATAACTACACTTAACGTCGTTCAAAACGCAACTATTTCACTTAACCTTCATTTTGTTCCAAGTTTTAAATGCGTTCTATTGTTACAAATGCATCAATCATTCATCAAAAAGAAATCAAAACTATGGCCCTAGTATTCATATTTCATAACGGATTAAGTTTAGAAAATATATTTGATATTATAATGTCACCGTATTGACATGGACAATTTTTAGTTGCGTTTTTAATGGCGTGGAGTTATTGTATAATATTATATACATGTTCACTGTAAGTTGAGGAAAGTAAAACCATATGTCTGTGAAAATATGCTAAATATATCAATACCAGCTATGGGTTTTGTTTGAACAGCGGCTATATACCCTGTACATACAGTAGGAATCGGGGGGGCTCTATTCTAATACATGTTAAATGATCCAGATAAACTCGCATTTGTTCACATTCTTTGTTGATAATAAAAGAAAAAAATCTAACAGGAACGAAAGAAATATGTGTACGTGCACTTATACGTATTGCATTGTATAGAATCATGTTTATCTAAGTGCATGTCGCCTAGTGGTATTTGTCAATGTATGTGTGCCTGTCTACTATTGTGTCCTGTCTGGTAGATCGACTGCCACATCGAACATTATTCACACTTTGTGACATGTCTGTTTGATTTAAATGAAAATAATGGGCGTACAATTGATCTAATTTTTTTAAAACTATTTTTGTTACGTTTTAAGTGTGTAATCATGAAACTTGTAGAAGGCAAACGTTATCACCCCATATGGTATGATCATGAGACAAACATGTTACGTAACTCTATATAACACATTAATACTTGGGTATGCTTGGCTCACAATTCAAGATTTTATTGATTATAGATATATATTTTTCAATTTGATAAGTCGGTGCCTTAGTATGTACACTACCTATTGGTTCGTATTGATCTTATTATTTTCCAAAGACAAATTAGTGACAGATTAAGAAATGGCAGGGTCTGCATTCATACAAGATTAAATCTAGTATTAATGCATGTTTATAAATTATTGGTATCAGCGCCTATGTTTTTTATGCTTTTCCTTGTCAATGAAAACCGATATCAAGCCGGAATTTAACATAGCGTGTTTATGAATGCCTCTGTCGAATAATTCTTTATTTAAATTATGTTAAACCTTTGTATTTGTTTTCTTACTATGCAAGTAATTAATTATCTTTCCTGAATAGGGCACACGTGTCTTTGAAAGCTGAATTACATTGTGAATGTGTCTGCTTCAAGTTTTTCTTTGTACAAAGTTTGTCTGACAATTTTTTCTGTTACTCCATTTTTTATTTCACACCAGACCTACGGATATTTGAATCGAATTTATTCTATCTATTCACAAATAGATTAAAATGTCTGTCACACTTCCATACATAGAATATTTGATTTTTTTTTAAAATGCATTACGATGAATGTTTTTACCGTAATTCAATGCTCGGCATAAATTGATTTATGACTGTCGTGCTGCACCGTAGATTTATCTGTGATTTTTTGTATTTTGATATATTTTATTGAGAACTTTAAGATCAATTTCGTGTCATTGACAAGCTTAAATGGCTGAGTTTTCATAGCAGTAATAGTCGGCGCATTATTGCGTCTTTTTAATTGGTGAATCTATGTCTTTGAGTATAATCCTGAATAATCCTTAAGATCTTCAGTAGGACTTTTACATTTTATACAATTTTTGTACACTGTAGAAGTTGTATATTTATACAATCTCCGCATGTGTGATTATTTTCCTGATAATGTCATTTAAGGACCTGATAGACGGAGGTAATAGTTTACATAAGCTTTTTAAGTGTCTTATTGTAGATCAATCTGTCTTGTTACAAAATGTACTCAGATGTCAAAATGTTTAGTCCACTTATAACTGAAATATTCACCACTTATCATCATAAATCCCCATGTTTGGCATATGTTACGACATGTATTATACCTATTTGGAAGAGGTCTTTGTTTAAGGCGTGTATATTGTACAGCATAGGAATTAAAACATTTACAAGAGATTTCTAGATTTGATTTTCAAAGTAGATTATTATTTGTTCACAAATATGTATTACCTAAATTAAAGCTTTGATAGGATTAAGTTGAACCATGGATTGTCATTCGATGTTTGATCATGTCTAAGTATAGACTTTATATAGATATAAATGTATGTATTCTATATACGTAATATAATATCCCTAATTAACAGCCTTAGACAGCTTTATAACATTGCCAAAGGTGCTTTTATTTGTCACCAGATTTCTTGTGTTTATTTTTTTATTGTGGTGACCAAAATATTGATAGAAACAGAAAACATAAAGAAACTCTTTGGTCAAATTGCTGAATGAAATACAAATTAGCAGACAAAACTGAAGTTTTATTGTAGTAAGCCATGTCAGCAATACTTGATATTAGACATATAAGGTCTTCAAAATAAAGGTATGATTAAAGGCGTATCTGTGAGAGTAGAAATGTAACTGATCTTCAATGATTGTTGATTAAATGGCAAAATCGTCTTATCTAATTACAAGTATTTGTATGAAAAAAAAAAAATTAAAACTTATTGTGATTACTTTATTTGATTTCCATCTCAGCCGGTGACATTTTGTATAAATATTTATTGGTAAATCAAACTCTGGGACATATATTTGCTTGTCTTATATCAATATATATACACTATAGCTTTGTAATGGTTACTGTATGGTCCAGTATGGGGTATTCAGGTTTTTAATTTAAAATCAAGACAGTTTTCATGTCTGAAGTTTTCTATTGATTTCAACAAGAAGTAATGTTTGTTACCTGTTGGGTGTCTCTTTTATTTCCTTAGTAACAACGTGTCAAAACTATCGCGTCATTCTTATAACCGCTGTTTTGGATTTAAATAAAAATTTCGCTCGACTGATAGCGGGATAGGCTCAAAACTGATGTAACTGTGTCTAAGTTAGATTAGTTTCGCGCCAAATCCTCAGTTTCCGATATTTAATGTCAAAATCATGACAACTTTTATACTTGAAAAGCTTCAGTATTTCTTAGATACAAACAGACACATACAGATAAGTAAACAAGATAGCGATCTTTACGATTTTCAATATTTGATAAGGAAGCTCGTTCATTTTTACTATAGCATGGCCATCTCGAAGTTTGCTGCTTAGAATAATGTCTTGTGATCAATTTTATGAGTACAAAAACAAACACAGGACTAGACTGACAAACACTGATATTAAATGTTTACATTCCTATACTGTTTTAGAGATAACAATTTACAGTATACATGTATATATATTTTCCATTATTGTATTGTATATAAAATGTCAAGCGTCAATACAGTCGGTATTTTATCGAGAAAAAATACAACTAATGTGATTAAATTATTGATCGTAGTGTTGTGTATACTTACAGAATTTTACATACTTGGGGAAGGGGTTAAATTTCATTCACTTATGTAGAAATTTAATACCTTATACAATTAGCGTGTATTCAATGAATAGCGTGTCTCAGTGCTGTTAATAAAGACACTGTTGAAATTACTGTTAGTTTAATAATAGAGAAAGGTTTGTACACTTTGAATACCAGTATATCGCGTTGGTAATATGGTGATACATATCGATGTATGGTCCTTAAGTTAAAACTGAATTTTTAATCTTTCTGGAGGTCATTAAATGGGTTAATGAATATGCATGTTGTAGAAAAATCGTTACTGGTTACTCTTAACGTTTTGTATTCAAAATTCATTGTATATAATAAATGGGGTTTTGCAATTTCATATACATGTCGGTATTTTTTGCTAGGCTTTAATGGAATATTTGAAGAAATCTTTTGCTAAATCTTTGTCTCTGTACAAAGACTGAAAACAAACTGATAAATCAACTGAAGCTTTTCGTTATTACGTATTTTATTAAATCTTTTGTAATCTTTCTTATCTCCCTTTTCACTAACTCTTCTTTAAATATTCAACAGTTTATGTCCTGATCATGTTCCCCGTCACCCTAATACCACAGATAAACCAATTCATTATTTGTTGTGTAATTTATATGTTAATTAATCGTTCCTTTTATACATTTGTAGGTTGATGCCAGACACAAACATCTCTTCAAGCAGGTATTATATTCACTTTACTTTGTATTATTAGGTAAATGATAGTGGGAAGGGAAGGGAGAGGGGGACGGAGAGGTGGGAGATTGGGAATGAGAGGGGCAGGCGATGTAGAGGTAATTGAGAGGGAGGGAGAGGGGCAGGGGAAGGAGAGTTGGGAGAGGGGCAAGGGAGGGAGATGGGAAGGAGAGGGGTAGGGGAAGGAGAGTTGGGAGAGGGGAAGGAGAGGGGCAGGGGAAGGAGAGCTGGGAGAGGGGCAAGGGAGGAGAGTTTGGAGAGGGGCAAGTGGAGGAGAGGGGAAGGAGAGGGGCAGGGGAAGGAGAGTTGGGAGAGGGCAAGGGAGGGAGAGGGGAAGAAGAGGGGCAGGGGAAGGAGAGTTGGGAGAGGCACAAGGGAGGAAGAGGGAGGAAGAGGGAGGGAGGGAGAGGGGCAGGGGAAGGAGAGTTGGGAGAGGGGCAAGGGAGAAAGAGGGGGAGGGAGAGGCCACATACACAAAACAGAGACTCCCTCCTAAGAGTGGGAAATAATATAAAGAATTCAGATGGGGGATTAAATAGAAATAAATAGAACATAACTGGGGAAATTGAAAGAATAAAATCCAAATTTAGATGCTGTATCAAAACTATAGTATTTATATAGTCAAAGATTGAGACAATTACATACAGCAGTATTGGTGTGTTGGTCATTTCAAATTTGAAATTAAATTTCGGCCTTAACAGATTCCGTAATGAATATTTCTTCCTTAACTGTACAGTAAAACCTCATTTTGGATCTGGAGTGACCAGCAATCGTAACATCTAAGCAATTTTTTATGTTGCACAACAAATCTTAACCTTTAAATGGTGCCGACCATCTTTTTGCAATATATTTCTTGTTTTAATCTGATTAAGTCTTCCACTTTAAGGCTAACTCTACCGTACATTTCATATTTTCAGATCGGAGACGCGCTAGGACTGGAGGAGAGTCAAGTGGAGGATCATATACTCTCTGATGAAAAGGTTGGTTATGTTACTGCATATAAATACAGTGTTTCTTTTCACTTCTAGGGGAATGGTGGGGGGGGGGGGCCCTTAAATAGGGGAAAATAGGTTGTGAGGGGAAAATAGGTTGAAAATAATGTGCATTTAAAGTATACATTTCTATGTCTATATTCACTACACGTGATGTAAACATGTAAATATGCTAACAGATTGGTTAGTTTCATTACAGGTCAATGTTTCTATCTTTCTGACTCAAAATATCAACAATACTGGCAACATATCTCCAATTTAAAAAAAAAGCTGTAGGAGGGGAATTTTATCTGAGAAAAGGGGAAAAAACATACTTTTGAGTGAGTGGAATGGGACCGAATTTCGGCCCCAAAAAGGCCCCAAAAAAACCCACTGAAATAAGAATGTTGCATAGAGTTTGAAGATAATGTTATATGAAAAAATAGAGTTGTTAATCAGTCAGTTTGTGACTGTGGCTATTGGAATAAGATCAGATCATTTTCATATGGATCTGCAAAACAGTTACATATGCTCAGATATATGCTCATACCCTAAGGACATATGCTCTGAAACGTATGCTCAGATAAGAGCTTTTACAACCTGAACTGTAAAATATTAAAAAAACAAGTGTATAAAAACTGAAGCAGAGAATATTACTACAAATATACTGTGTATACAAATACATAAAGGGTCTTTGTCTGTGTAGTCATCACAGGATTCTATGAGTATATCAGGAGCCTTGTAGAAACACACATTTTGATATCCAGTTGTGAATGTTTAAGTTTTTAAAGAATTTTTTTTTTTTTATGCTGGAAAAAATATGTGAATGAAAATATACATAAAACATCAAAGAAGTTGAAGATATTTGCCTGTAAGCCTTGTTATGGGCACTAGACATTGTCCTATAACACCACTGATTTATTTCAATGGCTCCTTACAGTGTAGAAATGCATGTCAACCTCAGAGAATTATTGTGCATTTTCTATTAGCAATTCTAAACCCCAAGGACATAAATCCTTATGTAGAAATGTAATCATTTTCAGTTTTACATTTTGTATTCAACAGTCTGTTCAAATGTTGATAAGAAATTCAAATCGTTCACACATGTATGTAGATTTTTCACATGCACCTAGCGACATGTCATTTACCATTCCTGGGTGTTGAACATATGACCTACGAAAGGTCAGACTGATACAGCAATGGCATATCAGCATATGGATTATCAGCATGTCTGATATCTCTCATGATTCAATAATTTGTTTCACTACCTCCCAGTAGGCATGATATCATTGTTTTGTTTGAAAGTAGTTCAATATGTCAAGTCAATGACTTGTTGAGTATTTTAATTCCTCATTAGCATACCATATACTGCAGGTCTATTAATTTTGCTAAAATTTACTTGATGGATTTGGACCATGTTTCTCTCCTCAAGCCAGTTTGTTTTACTGGTGCATTTTGTCACAGACCTGGAGAGATAACTTAAATTACAGACTACACAATATGATAAAATGGCCTTTTAAAATCAGGCCTTTTTCTGTCCATTTTAGGAAAAAGACACCAGATAAATTAGGAAAGTTTGCGTCGTAGAATTTGCCAATTTAGAAAATTTTAATTGCTTCAACTCCAATTTTGGGAATTTTCATAGTTAAAAGAACATGCTTTTCATATCTAAATTTTATATAAACAAGAATTCAAATCTATATTTCTTGTATCAGCAATCAAAAAGACACACAAAATGTCCACAAACATTTATGACAAAAGGTACAATAATAGCCAGAGTTATTCAAAGAGCTTCAAGATATACCATGTCGCTCCAGTAGACTATTTTTCGTAGGTGCTTATGATCGGCAATTTTTTTCTGATTGGGAAAAATAACATATATTTGGCTTTGGGAATAGGTCAGATAGTCTGACTCGTGGCAAGGCCATGCCGTTTTATATTTTTGTTAAGCGTCCGCGTGCGCCTTGGTTCTGATCTCTTTGAGCCAAAAAACCAACATTTCTGTAAGTTTAGATAATCGCTAATTGAAGAAACCGATGTGTCGTGTTTTATGTATGATTTTATAAATATTTTGTTAACTTGCATGTTTGAAAATAGTGAGTGAAATTAGTCAGTTTTTATGTTAGACTTTTAATTGTTTATAAAGAAACAAGTTGTGTAATTATATTTTATCATGTTTACCTCGTTAAAACATGTGAATTGATACACATCGACTTTTGTCTGGCTTTGCGTTTTTTCGAAACGACTTAGAATTTTTTTTTGAATAGGTAGCTAGATTTCGCAAACCGAGGTTGAGAAATATCCTTGTTTGCCCGTTTCGACACTAGAATAATCCAGTCTAAAAATCTCATAATAGATTTAGTCATCATTGATGTGTTGTATATTTCAGTTTGAATTGTTTACGCCTTTCTTTGCTCAAGATGGCGCCAGGAAACTTATGTTCTTCTACCAAGATGTACAGAAGTCAGGCAGTACAGCTGCCCCAACGAAGAAACTTTTCCTTACGACTGGAAATACTGATGTAAGTTATTTCAATATTCAGAAATATATTCATTCATAGCTTGTTATTCTGTGTTTGTTCTCATGTTGAAACTCTGTCTGTTTTCAATGTTGTGTATGTGTTCTATGTCACGATGACACTTTGTTTGTCTTTATTTTCATGTTGACACTCTGCCAGTGTTTGTTGTCATGTTGACACTGTCTGTGTTGCTTATTGTGTTGTCACTCTTTCTGTGATCATTGATGTATTGGCTCTTTATGGGTGCCTAGTCTGTCTGTGTACAGTGTCATGTTGACACCCCTATATATCTAGTGTCATGTTGACACCCATCTGTGTCCAGTGTCATGTTGACACCCCTCTGTGTCTGGTGTCACATTGACACCCCTCTGTGTTCATTGTCATGTTGACACCATGTCTGGGTTCATTGTTGTCTTGGTACTCTGTCCATGCTCATTGTGTTGACTCCTTGAGTGTGTGTCTTGTCTGTCTGTCTGTATTCAATGTCATGTTGACACTCTGTAGGTTCAACGTCATGTCGACACTCTGTCTGAAATCATGATTGTGTCGTCAGTATAGTATCCTTCTCATATCTGATCAGGTGTTTTATTTCTCGCCTCATGTTTCACATTGATTCTAATGGAAACACGGATGTCATGGCTAATTAATTGATCAATTTGATTAAACACTTTCAGTTTGTTTAATCATTGATCAGATCAACTTCAAATAACTAATTGTTTATTCAGTCAATTAGACTCAGCTAAATAGCTGTGCTATCTTAATTCTTAGATCTTGTTTTTCTGTTGCGATGATTTATATGTACCCATCTTATAAATTCAACATTATTTGAGCAAAACAGACTTAAAAGAATGATTCATAACAAACCCTGGTCAGCTGCAAAGACAAGAATTACAAGCAAAATATAGTAAAACCTCAATAGTAAGACCACCTTTGGGACCCTTGAGATCTGGTCTTAATATTGAGGTGGACTTAAAATTGAGGTGGACTTAATATTGAGACAAACTTAATATTGAGGTTGACTTAATATTGAGGGTGGACTTAATATTGAGGTGGACTTAATATTGAAGTGGACTTAATATTGAAGTGGACTTAATATTGAGGTGGACTTAATATTGATGTGGTCTTTAAGTGAGGTTTTACTGTATGGTATCTTCAGTTCAAATTTTAATAGAAGTGTGAAATGTAATTAAAATTCTGTAGACTGAATGACCACAGAAGAGCATTTAACTTACAGGTTTTTTCCATGGCTGTAATTGCTTTGTCATAATTACTGGGTGCACGTGATCAAAGCAAATCTCAGGATCCTGTTTGTAGATCTTGTAATCAAATTACTGGTAGCCACAATCTGAGCCATTTGTTCTTCTCATGTTCTCTATCACTAAGCAGTAAAATTATTTATGCCGAGTCAATATTCCAATTTGGTTTGCTTACTGAAAATCTGTGATTGCTAAATTGAAGTGGAAACATAATTACCAGCCCTACCTCCGTACATTGATTTTGCCTGGTTTATTGTAGCTGTCAATCATTGAAGCACTTATTGCATTGATTGTACAAACAATATGGTATGTTATAGGAGCCATCATTCAGATAATACTGATGTGGTGAAGTGGTTTGATTATTGGACAGCAGGTATTGCTCAGATGCTGACAAGTGCTTTCTTTCAATAAATGCTACGGTGCCAATGTGATTTATGGTGTGTCAAGGTCATTTGTTAATGTCAAGGTCATCTGATCTTATTTTGTGTTTGACCTGGTTAGTCTGTCGCAAATACCTTGTTGTGTCATTGCATTGGTGTTCATTTGTCAATCGCAACTTCCTGGTGTTATTTGGTTGGCAATTCCAGCGGGAAACTTCCCGAATGGAAATCAGGGAAGTTTTCTTCCAGACAGTTTTCTAAAACCATCAAAAATGTGACGTTTTGCTTCCAAAATGGGAATTAAAAATCTAAATATAGTAACACACTTCCTGATTGGGAAGCAGGAAAGGGGAATCCCCTGATTTCTCCCACTGACTACTACAGTTCAAGCTTCATGTGTATTTTTTTAATGTTATAATAGATGAAATCCAGAACTGCCTAGAAAATTGTTTACCCAGGGTACAAGCAAAGAATAATTTCAGATTTATTGAAGTTCAGTCAGATTTTAAATCTTGTCCCTATGTTTATTGATAGTCAAGCACCATTTTAACAGTATATCATTGTTTGCACTGCATGTTGGGGGGGGAACACAAAGTCTTGTTTATGGCAATCAAGACTAGATCTATAAACCGTACTGCACAAGTTGTATATTTTGATAGGTTCTCTATTTTGGACATTGTGTATTTTTTCCGTCATTGCATCTTTCTATGAATAAATTAATTCTAGCTTCAATTTAATCGAATAAATTATACCTCGGTACAGACTTGTTCATTGCCTTGCAAAAAACGACACCATTATTAATTGTTGTGCATGTTGACATAACTTGGTATATAATATTTTATGGTCTACATTTTATTGCATGATCGAATTGATCTTAATGTGCCTATGTGCATTACACGGGGCTTATTATGTACACAGAATCAAATGTGTGATATTTCAAGTTATTGACCTGATTTTGTTAAAATGGTATCCTTATTTACTGATTGAAATTTAAAAGCTAAATCTTGGATCAAACTATAATTATACCCCCAGGATTATACTGTCTATTAACTTCAAAGCCATATTTGCTTAGAGATTTCATATGGTATAGATATATACTATAATATTGTCCAATATAGCATAATAAATTATGATATGCTGTAACAGGCAGAAGTCTGTTTGTAAAGCATTTTATATTCGAGGTCAATATTGAATGGTAGTTCCCTGTACATTGTGTTTTCATTTCATATAACATTTCAGCCACAATTGTTCAGGTTTGAATATAAAAATATGAAATTATTGGCATATACATAATGATTTGTCATGTTCACCGCTGTAAATGAATTGATGTCAAAATTGTTGAACATTTAAGAACTTCCATTTTCGGCCAACATATAAAAATCTGCGCAATGATTTAACAAAAGTTATAAAATTTTAACTAAACAAACAACACTTGCCGAAAAATAACTGTTTATATTGACTAGCAAAATTTGTCAAAAAAATTTTTTTATGTGTCCTACAGAACTTTTAATCAAACTTATCGTGGGTGTGGCGCAGATCTATTAAAACCGCTTGTTTACGTATCTAGAGTTACTACCCTACTCGACACGTATAATTGTTCACTTAGCCGTGACATTAAACTAGAGGTTGTTCTTCAAACTATTTTTCCCATTTGTATGGAGAATTTGTTCTAATGTATAACTTTTACACATGTTGGTTGAATCAATGATAATAATGATTCTTTATTATTTTATGCTACATTCTTCATTTATGTGTATGTGTGTCCAAATAAATGCAGTGATACTGAACTCCGAAATGACCGATTATAAATGTTGAGCTGTGTAGATTTTCATCAAATTATTGATGTAACATTCGAGGCTAAAATCTGGCGAAGTCATTTACAGTAAAACCTCAATAATAAGACCACCATTGGGGCCCTTGAAAACTGGTCTAGTCTTAATATTGTGGTTGAATAAAGAGAATATCAGTGAAGCTGGATTTGAAAATAGTACTTTATTTTGAGGTGGTCTTATTATTGTGGCAGTCTTTTAGTGAGGTTTCACTGTATTCAAATTTGAGAGCATTTCGAGAGTTCAGTGCAAGACAAAGCCAACTTCTATATAAATACATAGGAGTTACGATAGTCTTGCGTTGAACCCTCAATTTGTCCCATTCTCAATTTTGATGAGAACTTTGTTATTTATAAATTGTAATGATCAGTATTAAATTATGGCAATAAATGATAATTGAGTAACATGATAATTTACATGTTATCTATACATTTGGCCTCTGTTACCCGTGTTATTTTACCCATACATAAACATGTTATTAGAATTGGTTAGAGGAAACTATTAAATGTTCTAGACCCCGTTGTGAAGTGATTTGTTCTCGAAGTAATCGATAAACTATTCACTTTGAGAGGATTGTGGGTATTTATTGCACGATATCGGACAGTAGAATGAAAGGCTCAAGTGGATGAAGCTTTGTTGTTTGTCTACTTTTTATGACATTGACTTTGTCGAGAAAGCAAAAGAACAGGAAGGAAGGCAAAGTATCTGAATGAAGCAGAAAGAATAAATACCTTTTGTTGCATTGTGTTACTTTATTGGAAAGTTGCAGTAAAATTTTATGATACAGAATGGTTACAAATTCTGATTCTTTGATTTAGCAAATATGTTGGTATTGAACGGAGCACGATTCTCTATGAAATCATTTAACTTATACTATATATAGGGCGGATCATTGTTTTAACAACCCACATCTCCATATAAAATCAATAATCTTATGAATATTTCAATAAATCGGCATTTAAAGGTGGAAATATTGTCTTTTTATTGTGATACTGCAATAAAACCCGTCCCGTCAGCATTTGTTCTGTTCTGATTTACGTTGGTTCTATAACATTGTTGATGTTAATGTGTTGTCTTGTATTGTTATTCTTCCTTACAAACAAAGTTTGAAGTTTCCAAGTGCGTCATTTGGAGAGAACACATTTCTATGCTCTTTTCAAACTCTGCATTAATTATGAAAATCAAAAAGTTTTTTCTAAAAAGGGAAATTATAGGTTAGTGAGTGAAGCTGTATGACATGAGAACAAGGTTATGTGCCCTCACTGAAACATATCATGGTTTTATTCTTCAACGATTATTTCTGTTGGTCCTTGGTTGCTAAAGAAAGATTTTGTATGTTTTTCTTATGTGATAGATTGAAGGAATGATGTAATCACATGATATTGTTGTGAGTTCTCTCCCTTTATCCCTTTAAAGTTCTCTCCCTTTATCCCTTTTAATAATAAGTACAAGTGTACTATATATACTTATACTATAGAATGCATATAGAGGGGAGAGAACTCTTGGCTACAGAACGGATAAAGGGAGAGAAAACACTAGAAAGGATAAAGGGAGATAACTGATGGCAATAGAAAGGATAAAGGGAGAGAACTAATGACAATCTCCTGTTGTTGTAATACAGTGGAGAAGCAGAAGCTGTTTAACTCAGTGGTCATGGGTTTTCAGCAAATCCAAGTTCACTGTAAAACCCTCTCATAAGGATGTTAGTACCATTTTGTCCTAGGATGAGGACATAGTATCATTTTGTCCTAGGATAAGAACATAGTATCATTTTGTCCTAGGATGAGGACATAGTATCATTTTGTCCTAGGATGAGGACGACAGGCTGATTCAAATAACATCAAATGCTTTCATTACAACCCAGTGTCAATAAATTGGGTAAAAAAACCTATTGTTTTGGTTGAAATCTTCCTTTTCACCTTTAATTATATTCTGTGTGTTTTTTACTTTTTAGTATATTTTTATTTATTTATTTCAGGGTTTGCATGGCGTCTGTTTGTACTTTTTGCGTACAACCAACAAAAACATAACCCCAGCAAACATCGCTAACGAGGTGAACTTTGGTTCGATGGATTGTAGTAGTGGAAGAATCCTAGCTGGCTTAGAGAAACATCTGTCCAACGTAGTGTTGCCTTCACTTAGATCGCTTGAGGTATGTTCTCATTTAACTCACTTACGTTGTGAATATACAGTAAAACCTCAATAATACAACCACCTGTGGGTCCCTCAATAATACAACCACCTGTGGGTCCCTCAATAATACAACCACCTGTGGGTCCCTCAATAATACAACCACCTGTGGGTCCCTCAATAATACAACCACCTGTGGGTCCCTCAATAATACAACCACCTGTGGGTCCCTCAATAATACAACCACCTGTGGGTCCCTCAATAATACAACCACCTGTGGGTCCCTCAATAATACAACCACCTGTGGGTCCCTCAATAATACAACCACCTGTGGGTCCCTCAATAATACAACCACCTGTGGGTCCCTAGCAAACTGGTCTTGTTATTGAGGTTGTCTTAAGGTGATGTTTCACTGTACTGCATAAATGGTAAAGTTTAAGGCATGCAAATGTTTGCTAAGTTTGGGCATTCAGGAAAGTTGTGTGAAGATCAGTCTGTGTATGTATCGTCGGTCACAGGAGCACATTTTCATATACAGTCGGACCTCGGTTATTCGACAACCTTCTATCTGAACACAAATATGCTTGGTATCATCCGAAATAAATATCAGGTCCCGTTGTATCTTCTAAGGCACGTGGAATTAAAATGGGCCATTCGAAACTATGTATTATTCAAAATGAAATTTTGGACCCATTGAATTCAAATGAACATGGTCCAACTGTAAGAATGTTTTTCTTTTCTATTCTTACTGTTAAGCTTGTCAAATGTTTTTCAGGGGTCAATCATCTCATTTTTTGTCAACAAAAATGGATTTTTTTGTGTTTTTAACAATTTGTTGTTTCTATGGTTACAGCAATGGGGAGATATTGACAATGGTAACGGGAACAATGCGCAGGTGGAAGACTTCTTAGAACAATTAGAGAAATTTATCACCAATCTGATGTCGGCACTCTCTAATATGGAGGGACAAATTACGCTTGAGGAGAATGGTATCGGAACAATCATTGACAACATTGAATCACCGGCGGATTATCAGTCAGTTGGTAAGTGGATGTCACCACTCTGTGTGTGTTTGCTTTATTCATTAGTAGAGCAATAACAGTGTTTGGTGGCTTAAATAGGTTTGCTCTTTTCTGTTTTATATCAGCCACTGAACAGTCACTGCCAATAGGAACTGTGTGGCTTGTTGTAACCCATTGTAATTCATATAGGGAGGTATAGTGTTTGAGTATCTAGAACGTCATTCCTGATCTCAAGGTTTTGAGTTTTGAACCCGCCCCTAGGGTCAGTTGAGCTGCAAACTGTTAGTAACCCAGAAAGCAGTCATCAAGAGTGATTTGCATAAGTTGTAAGTTAAAAGAGTAAAAGCTTAAAAATACAATGTAACTAATATATATTATGGACACCGAACAACAAGTTGGCTTTGTTGACATTGCTTTGAATTATGGGTATTTTTTTTTAAATATGTGGATAACACAGTTGCTAGTCATCATGGGTTTGCGCATGCAGATCTGACCAATAAATTCTGCTCTGTAATATTTATTTAATTCTGATTTGATTACGCGTTTGGTCACAATATGGTTACTATATAGATCATGTTAATCCATGTTGTAAGTTGAAGTGCTGCCGATATTTCAGAATCAATTTTTACATTGTTTCAGCCGGTAACACTGAATACTTGGAGAAGCTTGAACAATTGTGTGCTCAGTGGTCGAAACAGATTGAGCAGGTTCTTGCTGAGAGTGAGCAGATGAGACGTGAAGCAGACGACATTGGTCCAACAGCAGAACTCTCCTACTGGAAGTCCCGTATGGCGAAATTTAACAAGTAATATTGATTTTTCTTGTACTTAGGGTAACGGTCTCAAAAATGCTAGGTAGGGTAGGGACTTTTTTTTTTTTTTTTTTAAAAACAATTAAAAATCGAAAAAAAAATTCTCCAGGGTCGTAAAAAACTCTAGGGTCGGGGTTTTTCGACAGGTAGGGTCGGGTTACCCAAAACACAGATTTTTTTTTTAGGCCTAATAATCTGTTTTGGTACAGCTGAGAGGTTCAATCCAATAATGACTTAAAGATATATCTGGCCCATCTGAACATAGAATATTTGTACAGGCTTCATCCCGTGGTGTTGCTATGTTGGTCAAGGCGGCTTTAATGCTAACAATTGCAATGTATTACGAAATCAAAAGTTCGTTTTTTCATGCTAGGCTCAAACAAATACAAAAATTGTATAATGCTTCTAAAGTCAGTTATTCTCCACCACTGAACTCAGATTTAGTTGGGAAATTGTCGGCTGTTGGCTTAGGAGCAGGCTAGTACTGGTTGGTAACCCAGGAGCACTGGTTAAGTCTAGAGAACTGTTGAGAAACAACGTAAGATCCAGTATGTCAGATAAACAGCTTACAGCATCCAGCATCAAATTTAGTATTTCAATAGTCAAAAAACATAATTTTTTTTTTGACTGGTTCTCTTGAACAGTATTGATACGTTGTTATGTTGTATTCCAGTCTGCTAGAACAGATGAAGAGTCCACGTGTAAAGTCTGTTCTCGGAGTTCTTCAAGTTGCCAAGTCTAAATCGCTAAGGAGATGGAAGGAACTGGTGAGTATATACAATTTTTTTATGTCAATATTTGTTAATTCAATAAATAGATCGTTCGTTTAACAATCGGGTGAGGATTACTGAACAAAACAAACATGAAATATGCATGAATTTTGTCTCTCATTATTTGTATATAGGAGAAATCCTTTTTAACCAAATAATTGACGTAAAAATTGTAACTCAAAGTTAGTTTGTTATATTGATCTTATTTGTCCTCGAAGTTAAGTACAATGTACATAGTAATTGATCTATCTAACTGTATGGTAGTTGGTTTGATTGTCTGAGACATTTCGTGTCGCAGCGATTGAAGACTCTCTTGCTGCGTGTAAGTGTCAGGTCTGTACAGTAAAACCTCATTTCGAGGGCTCAACGCAACACTGTCGTAACTGCTATGTATTTATATAGGAGTTACGACAGTGTTGTGTTGAGTCCTCGAAAATTTTAAAGACCACCTCAATAATAGGACTGCTTCAAAATTAATAACACAATTTTCAAGTCCATTCTTACTGTTTTGCTCTTTAATCAACCTCAATATTTAGACCCACTGAAATGTAAAGGCAAGTTTTCAAGGGTCGGAATGGTGGACTTGTTATTGAGGTTTGACTGTATCTCCAAATCAAGATCACAAGCATGGGTACTCCGATTGAGTGGGCGATTGTCTCATATTGGTGACATATCTTTCTATTACTGCTATATTTTAAATCAAGTAGAAATAAAGACATTCTCTTTGGACCAGATTGAACCTATGAAATTACGAAAGATTTTATCTAACAAATGCTTTTTAGATGTCTCACAATTTCACTGCTTATTTTTGCTTTATGTACTTGTATCTTTTGTATTTATTTTACAGGATGGATACATCACTGATTATGCTAATGAGGCAAAGGACAATGTGAAATATCTGTATACTCTGGACAAATTCTTTGGTCCACTTGTCAAGTGCCAGCCGGTAAGAAAGTCCTAATTTTTTGAAGCTATTAAGTGTTAGAAACACACATACTTATTTACAAGGAAAATAAAAATATATCCCCTTCAAAAAAAAAAAAAAAAAAAAAAAAAAAAAAGTGTTAGAAATGTTACAAAGAGTAAACTATCACTCAAGGTGCTAAGAGGTCAAATCAAAGCTATTTTGACCCACAAAAGATCCTATTATTTTATATTATATTACTGTATAGAAATTAAGCCTGTTAGTTAACTTTTAATACCATGTAAAACACAAAATGGTAACTTTCTAATTATCATATTTCGTTTCCTACCTGATGATTATCTTCTCGGAAACTTTTGTTTGCGATGTCATGAGTGCATTTACATATACAGTCAAACCTGTGT
Organism: Mactromeris polynyma; assembly: GCA_032209605.1. Classification (NCBI taxonomy): domain Eukaryota; kingdom Metazoa; phylum Mollusca; class Bivalvia; order Venerida; family Mactridae; genus Mactromeris; species Mactromeris polynyma. The sequence continues at coordinate 5,577,206 of JASFXZ010000005.1, forward strand.
TAAAGACCACCTGCGAACAAAGACCACTATTGCAAAACCTGTCTGCAAAGACCACCAATTTTATCTCCCATCAGACCATTTTCAATGATATTTAATCTGTTAATAGAGACCACCTGTAAACAAAGACCACATTTTGCTGTTCCCATGGGTGGTCATTACAGACAGGTTTGACTGTACTCTGTACCAACCTTTGATCTGTTCTGGAACTATGACTTCCAGTTATATGTATTTAAAAAACATTGAACCCAACTTGTTTACCTGGGCATAGATCTCATTTGTCCTTTCCGCGTCATTTGTCGTGTAATTTAAGGTTTGAATAGGCATTCTACGTAATATAATTTCCTATTCACGACATAAATGCCATTATAGATTTAAAAGTTGTATTATTCGCAGTCTATTGAAAATTTTCATTCATTCTATAAACTTAAATCCATTATCCATTATAATCCTATGTTGAGATTAACTGATAGACCCATGGTAGCTATTATACATAAACTTGTTTACTCTCGAGGTATATTCTATGGATTTATGAACGATTTAAAAGATCATTGCGCAAGAGAAAAATCCCCCCTACCTATTTATGATTCATGTCTATTAAAGACATGTTGATTATATAATTCCTCTTTAATTAAATTCACCCTTCATTGGTGTGAAATAAGGTAGTCTTCGATTTGTGTGTTTTGAACTCTGTTTTATGTTGATTTTTAAGTTGAGAAAATTATTTGCATGTACTCATTCAATGAAAAAAAATCGATACAGTAGAAAAAATTAGCATACTGGTAAAACTGGCATAACTTACTTGTAACTTTTTCTGTGTAGGAATTATTTCATAACATTTCAGTGCTGTTATACACCGTAACTTTATTGTTGTCATGGCCTCACTTACAGTTACGTAGTTCGGTGAACGATTTTATAGGTTATTTCTCTGTCCTCGCCGATCTAGACCTAACAAACAGATTTGTTTCTTATTTATTTAAGCTTTCGGCAAACATGTATTTGTTTTTTTCTTGAGACTTGAATTATTGAACACACAGAAGTTAAACATAATGTATATATTACCATTACTGCATACAAATGTGACTTAAATAATTGATTACATGTCAACGCTTGGTAGTTTGTTCAGCATTATCCTGCAGTGATCTGGACATTTTTGTTTAATAAATAATTCCCGTATATTTGCTGTTAACTACAATGAGAGAACTCGTACCATGTTGGATGAATACAATCTCTGTACATTTTAGGCTTCATACCAAGTTGGATGAATGTAATCTCTATTTGATTTTCCAGGCTTAATTCCAATAACTGCAGTAATTTCTAGGCTTCAATGATTGGGCATGTACCAAGTTTGATGAATGTAATCTTTATATAATTTCCAAGTTTGCTGTGCTCATCAAATGTGTTATTTCCTAGGGGTCAGTTCAGCACAAGCCAAGTTTGATGAATATAACCTCTATGTACTTTTCTAGGCACCTACCAAGTTTGACCTAAGCATTCTCTGTGTTCTTTTCTAGGCTTCAATGATTGAGCACATACCAAGTTTGATGAATGCTATCAGAATGATCTACAGTATCTCTCAGTATTACAACACATCTGAACGTATGACCTCATTGTTTGTCAAGGTCACAAATCAGATGATCACTACATGCAAGCATTATATCATGCATGATGTAGGCAAGATCTGGGATCATCCAAGGTAAGGCTGACAGAGGTGTAAATAAACGGTTCCGTAGTTATCCACATTCAGTATAACCTCAATAATAAGACCACTCTAGGGACCCTTGAAAACTGGTATTTATATAGAGGTGGTCTTAATATTGAGGTTGTATAAAGAGTGGAACAGTCAAAATGGACCTGAAAAGTGTGGTCTTAATTTTGAGGTGGTCTTTAAGTGAGGTTTACTGTATTTATAGAATAAAAAAACATTTTCATTTAAGGAATTTGCTAAAATGTTTAAGGGTATTCTCTTTTGCCTTGTAGATTTCTTATCGTTTTGCCGTAAGGTATTTTCTGTGAACATTGTGCCTGCTTTAGAATATCACTTTAGTGAAACCTCACTTTAAGACCACCTTGATATTAAAACTACCTATTTATGGCCGTATTTTCAAGCTTCTGTTTTTAATTTTTCTTCCACATTTTGATTTAATAATCTGAACCCCTCACAACTACGTCTGACTTTCTTCAGAAACAATGGCTGTCTTATTACCTTGTATTTAGGTTTCACATTATTATGTTATCGGTACATCTACTTGCAATTTAATGTAGTTAGAGTTAGACACAAATGTGCTGTCTTTCAAATCAGAGCTTGAATTAACTTACGGTTTTACATTTTAACAGGACTGTAGTGTTGCAGAGGTTGAATGAATGCACTCAGCTGAATGAAGAGTACCAGAAACAGTTCCAGAAGACAAAGGAACGACTGAAGGCAAATCCAAATGAGAAACAGTTCGAATTCAGGTAACCAGTACTTTTTTTTTTGTTGGTATTTGCGTTTATTTATCGTCGCCACTGGTTTCCCATTTGGGCGATGCCTCCAGAAGAATGTTAGTCATTTTAGATTTTTGGAGGACAGTGTGCATGATACAGAAGATGTCTCAGTTCCAGAAGCACCCCTGGTTCTTTTATGTGCCCAATGTAAAGCATCGTACATGGGACCCCGGTTTTTCATCTCTATCTGAAAGACTGTTAATACTGTTAGTGGTGGAGCGTGGGATCGAACCTGCGACCCCTGGATTACTAGTGCAGCATGTTACCACTGTACCACAGATCCGCTACTCAAGTTCTTGATATACAAATATAATGTTTCAGTCTGAGGTCTTAAGTACGTATTGAAATGGATTTTCTAATTCATACCTTTTGCAGTTGCCTGACAATAAAGCACTCGTTAATGTTTTGTAGCAATCCATCTGGATTTTTATAGATGTTAGTTATTACTTCTAGAAAACCCAAAATGATCTACAATATTGTATTATATCATGAAAGTCATAAGCAGTTTTCTTGTTTAGTTTTCTAGTGTGTGTTTAATTATTTCAATGGTGTGTTTGCGATTTTGTTAACTTTCCTATTTTTAATGGTCGGCGAATAATATTCTTGTTTTGAATTTTAGTGAGAACTACATTTTTGGCAAGTTTGATACATTCTGCAAGCGCCTTGAACGCATCGCCGATATGATCAACACTATCGAGATGTTCTCTGGTCTTGGCGAGGTTAAGATCGAGGGAATTGATATCATCTGTGTGAAATACAAGACCATCTGTGATAATGCCAAGAAAAAGAACTATGATATTCTGGATCACAGGAAAGCTGAGGTAAAAATTATTTTAACTATAAATAATAACCATCTCCCTTGGCCGAGTGGTTAAGGCATCTGCTTTGGGAGCGGGGGGTCGAAAGTTTGGATCCTGGTAGGGGTCTTCTCTGACAGGTTGCTTGGTGAGCCGTCTGACAGTTAAATAATGGTAACTGTGTGCCTACCTGCCTTGTGCCGAGCATTAAAAAGGATAGGAATCGGGAAGTAAATGTGCTCAAAAAGTAAGTGTCTCATAAGTTGGAAATGGCTGGCCCTTTAAGTAGAGGTGACACTATACGTATACTTTATAACTTGTTTTATTTATGACACTGTAATTGTCATGTTAATTTGTGAATCCATTATCTTGCAAATTTATAATTACTGTGAAAATATTTATGCTAGTAGAAATACATAACAAGAGCAAAGCTGCCAGGAAATCTTTATGTTGAAAATTACCTCAGAATCCGACTGTCTTGAAATTTCAAAATGCGCAAAAAAGTTCTTTCGCAGTAGTCTACATTTTTGTTTAACTGAAAACACTCGATATACAGTTTGTAACTTGGTATCATTTTATTACAGTTTGACAATGACTATCTGGAGTTCCGTAATCAGATTGATATACTACGTGGAATGCTTCAGAACTTTATGGATACATGGTTCCAGAAACCACTCTCGGTAAGTCATCCATTTTGTCTAGCTTCTCATTGAGATCTTCCTACTATGTGCAAATTAATAAACTCTTGAATTTTGTGTATATGGTTATCTTCTTTAACTTTTTGTTCAGTTGGTAGTTTCACTCTCTGCTTCTTAGTCACTTTGCAAATTGCACGAACGTGATGATTGTAGCTTTTCCTAGTAAGGTAAAGCTTATTTGAAATTCAATATACAACGAAGAAAAATATTACATTATTCATTCATTTCTTTTCTTTCTGTTGGTAGTTTCATTGTCTGGTTCTTGGTCACTTTGCAAACGGCACTGACATGACTTTTGTCAAATAAACTAAGGCTGGCGTGAACTTCAACATACAACGAAGAATAATACATAATGCATTTCGATATTATGAATGATTTGAATTTACATGTCTAGGGATGGAAACCAAACAAGTCTATGTACTTCTGTATTTATAAGCAGATAGGCTAGTTCCACATTCATCCCCTAGTTGATATTCATATTACGGCATTTTGGTGATTGCTTTGTGATTTGCAATCCTACAATTATAATATAATGGTGTATGTCTCCTTCAGACTGAGAAAGCTATTGAGCTACTGACAAAGTTCGAAGCAATTACTGGTTCTAATCTTGACATCAATGAGAAGTACATGAAAGTACTGATGGCTTACGGAAAGGACTTGGAAAATATCCGTAAACTTTACCAGAAGTTTAAGCAAGAGCCTATGATACCACGAAACTTGCCGCCAGTAGCTGGACGTATTGCATGGGCTCGTCAGCTGTACAGAAAAATTGAGATGCCGATGAGAGCTTTCAAGACAAAACCAGAGATTCTGAAAAATGGGGAAGCTAAGAAAGTTGTAAGAAATTACAACAAAATGGCTGGAGTTCTTATGGAGTATGAGGTAATGCTTTTCTTTTGATAATGTATAATATATATGGCTCTGTAGACAGTTCATATTCATCATTAATGATCAAACATACTTGGACAGTCTGTTTTCATCAATCATGGATTCCATAATCAAACTTTTAAGTCATGTTTCTCAGGGTGTCTACTGTACTAGTAAGAATTTGAGCAACTATGCTTGTAAGTTTTTTACAATAAGGATTTTAGTTTCTGTTGTTATTTAAACCCCATAATCTGGAAAAGAGGGAGCTTCTGTTTATGGTGAGGTATTTTGCAGGCTGGATGATTTTTTTCTTTTCCAGAGAAGTTCAAAATTATAATGTGTTTGATACATATTTCAGATGCTGTACCATCGTGGCTGGATCCGAGCCATTGAAGCGGCCAAGTCTGGCTTGAATGCCTCACTGCTAGTCCGTCATCCAGACTCTGGCGAACTATTTGTAAACTTTGATATTCAAGTCGTTGAACTGATTCAAGAAGCTAAGTGCTTACAAGCTCTCAACTTGGAAGTACCAGACACTGTCAAAGCTTTACAGACAAAGGAAGAAGAGATTAAGACTGCTAATGTGGAGTAAGTTTTGGGTCTTGATTCACACATTCTATGATTTTATTATGCAGTGTATAAAATTCCTCTATTTGTCTATTTATACCAAAGCAATTCATTTTATATTTCTTATATTGTGGAACATGATATAGAAATTTCTTCAGATTTTGAATAACTTACCATCAGATTAACGTCAATTTATAAACCTGATAATTCTCATTTAAAGTCAATAATTGAGATTCAAATACAGTCGGACCTCGTTCATTTGAACTCTTCGGGTCCAAAATTTTATTTTGAATAATACATGGTTTTGAATAGCCAATTTCAATTTGACATGCATAAGAAGATACATCATGACCTGACATTTATTTAGATGATACCAAGTTTTTAGATAGATGGTTGTCGAATAAACGAGGTCCGACTGTATGAACAAAAAGTCAACTCCATGAAGAAATATGCTTAATAACCACAAGTTCTCTGTCCGTAACTTTATGAAATGTGTCTTCATTTCACTTTTGTTTTGCTTCAGTTTGACTGAGATGTTGAAGGAATACAAGAGTATACTTACCAATATCTCTCCTGTGCTGGTTCCCCTCATGAAACCATACAAGGATAAAGTGGAGGAAGAACTCCAACCAGGGGTTACGGCCCTTACTTGGACTTCTCTCAACGTCAATGAATGTAAGTACACAATAAGAATACACTGCAACTTCATTTTAACGCGATTGGTTATTACGCGATGTCCATTATAATGTGATTGGTTATAATGCGATCTCCGTTATGACGCGATCGGTTATTACGCGATCTGTTTTTCATGAAAAATCCTAAAAAATATGTTAGGTTGATATTCTTTTAAAGAAAAAACGAAATTATAAAGTCTTTCCCCTTTATAAACTTTCTAGGTGGTTGATTTAACATTTTGGCTTTAGTGAGATACAGATGTGTAATAGATAATAAAAGCAATTATACTTTGATCTTATTTTGAAGATCTGAGCATTTTGGTGATAATATCAGATTTGTAATTGTGTTACTAAGCAATAATTGTGTTACTAAGCAACATCGCTATGGAAAATTTGCGTGAACTTTTACAGATATTGAGAAGAACTACAAGGTGATGAGAGAATTAGACAAATTGTCTAAGACGGTACATGATGTCCTTGAATGTCGTATTGAAGCTGTACTGGAAGATATGTCAGCAACTGCTCTGTGTGAACTTCCTGAAGATGAAGCTATCACCATGGAGAAATTCCTAGATATTACGAATGACGTAGTAAATACTGCTTCCAAATACCTGGCCAAGTAAGTATTGTTGTTGTTTTATACAAGTATTGCTTTATTAAAATCAAATCTCAATTGTCTTGCTGAAATATATTGTTTAGGAACTCAAACCTTGAATCCTCCTGTTTTGTTGATTAAAAAGTGATATTATTTTTACCAAACATGATTAATTTATTAATCCTCCATTGACAAGTCTTCAAGATTCCTTACTTTGAAGGTGTGTTGTATTGGTGTTCTTTTTAACTAAGCAGAACATATTCAAGCAAATTGATTTGTTTACAGTCAGAGTCACTTGGTAGAGACTGCCGTGTATGATCTCGTGCACCAGTTACAGGCTGGACTCGGTGATGAAGACAAGGCCAATCTGACGGCAGAAGAAGGCTACCAATGCTATGCTCCTGATATGAAGAACAAGAAGAGTCGTTGCCAAGAGTGTATTGCTTGTAGCTACTATGCTCTACTCAATTACTTCACCCAGAGAAATACCGAAGCACTTGTCAAAGGTATGGTGTTTTTGATCTGTGGCCATTGTTGCACTCTCTTGTCTTGTAAAGGCATTGATAGGAATGTCAATACTATGTGACATATTTATTTACTTAAATTTATTATAAATTGAAAATCTTTTATCACACATGAATGTAGCCTAAAGATTGTCATCTGAGCTGTTAAACAAAACATATATCATGCAATATAATTTTCAATAAAGACTCATCTGAGCTGTTAAACAAAACATATATCATGCAATAGAATTTTCAATAAAGACTCATCTGAGCTGTTAAACAAAACATATATCATGCAATAGAATTTTAAATAAAGACTCATCTGAGCTGTTAAACAAAACGTATACATGTATCATGCAATAGCATTTTAAATAAAGACTCATCTGAGCTGTTAAACAAAACGTATATCATGCAATAGAATTTTAAATAAAGACTCATCTGAGCTGTTAAACAAAACATATATCATGCAATTGAATTTTAAATAAAGACTCATCTGAGCTGTTAAACAAAACATGTATCATGCAATAGAATTTTAAATAATCTGCAGAGCATTGTTTGAAGACTACAGATTCCCTTTAGAGTTTTCAGCTCATAATTGAATAGGTTGATTTCAATATTATTTCTTAATTGAAACAGTTGAATATAGTGATATCTGTAAAATGTAGGAACTCGGCTTTCCTTGGATGCTATCAAGCGTCGTCTGCAGACGTCTAACAAGTACACCAAGGATGAAGTGAAAGAAGACCAGAAAGTTCCTTTGTTCTGTGCGGAAATTGTTCTCCAGATCCCCAATGTTGTGATGAAACCAAGCCTTGAGGATCTCCAGTCCTCCCTGAACAAAGCTGTACAGATTATATTGAAAGCCTCACAGGATATCCCTCAATGGGAACACTTGATTATTAACCAGAGGCAACAACAGAAGGTAGAATAATGTTCTTGTTCTAGTTTTTAATCGAACTTTTCAAAGGCATTTTAATGATTTAACTTATCATTCTCTATATCATTCCATGAATTAACGGTCATAATCTTTATCATACTATTTATACTAATATTCATTTCTAAACTTCTAACTTCTAATTGTATATAGAAATATTTTTTTCTGTATACTGTCAGAGGTATGGTTTATATTTTATGCTTGTTCTGAATTTTGTATCAATTTATACATAATGGCTCAGTTAAATACGGTTTTTTATAAAGGATAATTTTAATGATGTATGTAAATTATTTAGGGCATCAGGGTGAAACGTACTGTAAGTCGCACATCCAGAAATCCAGACTTTTTGTGTTTATTCAATTATTTTGTTACTAGTATTTTGCTGTTCCCATATTTCTTAATTAGAGTTTTGAATATACATATATTATTACATGATACAGTTTTGTTCTGGATATGATAAACATAGAAATGTATCTAGTATTCCAGCATCGTACTCATATCACATATGTCTCACATATACTCATAGAATATATATGTGTTTTACTTGGCTGAATATTAGAATTAAAACGTTCATACACTTTCTTACACACAGAGAGCACCATCTGTTGTAAATAAGGTAAATTCTTGTTGGGTTGTCATGCCAACTAAACCCTTCAATTAATGCATTGTATTAAATGTTTTTGGACGTTGTAGTCAGTTAAAATAATTGTGAACTAAATGTTGGAGTTTTTTTCTGTTATAATTTTCTAAAAATATATGTGTATGTAGAACTTTCAACACACTCTATGTGCGTCCCTGGTAAATCATTCCCATGGGGGGGGGGGGGGGCTAAAATTGTGTGCAAATCTGACCTCTTCTTTGAATTTATGGTAGTAATTAATCAATGGAGAAAATTTAAGCAGGGGAGGTAATCAATTCGAAATATAGCAGGGGAGGTAATTTATTCGAAATATAGCAGGGGAGGTAATTTATTCGAAATAATGCAGGGGAGGTAATTTATTCCAAATATAGCAGGGGAGGTAATTTATTCCAATTATCAAGAGGTGTTGAGTTAAACTGAGGTTTCTTGTTATCATTTTTACGTTGTATTTCATATAGAAACAATAGTTTAACAGCCAACTCTTGGAATGAACATTTTACAAGACTCGATGTAATATACAATGTATGTTCATGGACAAATTTTAACTTTTAACGGACATTTAACACTCGTTAACAGATTAACATAAAAATCTAAACAATCTGGTTTTAGATTTGTGTTTTGATATATAGTTACATTAGTCTCTAATGTTTAATGTGTTACCAGGGTACCAGGGATGCATAATCTGTGCTTACTTATCAGTTTCTTGCAGTATATCCACTCTCTCTGTTGATGATGCCAATGTTTCTGACAGGGTGTGGTATACTTATAGAGGTTGACTCTCTTTGTTTTGAAATAAAATGTTTGGGCAACGATTGTGTGTGAAAAACATGTAGAATTTTGACAGCAACTGTTGCTGAATAAACTTCATTCATTGATACTAAAATATATTAGTTTAAGTTAATTATTCGACTCAGGAATCTGTGTTTGTACATCTTTGTGAATTGGCCTTTGATAATCTGTTTTTATGTTCACACTTGATGTTTATGATGATGATTTATCACATTGTAAAACTTTTCTGCGTAAGACACCCATCACATAGTTTGTATGCTATGCATGTCACATATAGAGGACACTTTCCTGGAAATATAATGCTCTACATTAGGCGTAAGTTATAGTAAGATTCGTCGTTCATAATGTGGATCAAATACGGGCTACTTATTGCAGAATGTTTGGGCTTGAACGTTTGGTCCAGTGTAAATGCTGGTATAAAACAGGGCGGCATAATATTCATGGAGCGTAGGTGGCCCTGTGGCTCAGTGGTTATCTCTGCTGACTATGAATCCGAAGGTCGTGGGTTCGATCCCTAGTCTCGCCGTATAAAACAGAAATGCTTTTCAGTGTTTCCCAACTTACATACACTGGCATGTAACCAGGAAAGTACTAGGTAGATTCCAGGAAAGTACTGGTAAGATGCCAGGAAAATGGTAACTGTACAATGGGTCTCATTGGCACTGTGTAGTGACCGTATTTGGCTTCAAAAATTGGCCGTTTGACCTATACTGCTCTACTGGCAGGTAAATTTCCCCCTTCGGTTTCAAAAAGTCTATTTATGGTGTGCGGGGGACATACTGGGTCGACCAAAATACCATAAAGTGCATTTTAAAAAATGTGCGCGGCGACGGCGACCTCATAAACACAGTAATACAAAATTTTATACAAATTCATGGAGCATTCAAGTATAGACAACAATGATAACTTGACTGCCAGTGATGTCAGAAAAAGAGATGAATTACTATCTGATTTAAAAATTTCTGTATCATTTAAATTCAAAGATTGTGGACTTGTTTGTATGTCTGTTGTATATGTAGATAATATATTTAACTCTCATATAGATAAGTAATCAACTGTTAGACTTTTATTGGTACTTTATGTTATTGTCAGTAATTGTAGCCTGATTTAATTAAGAATTTAATGATGAAGCATTCATTTAATGAGAACGCACATTTGGTCTTACCCAATTTTCCATTTTTTCCTTGTACATGTGCATTGTTATAGTACCAGTCTAATACTATGGCCCACTCATTGGAAGAGGGCAAACTAGCTCTTGTAAATATAATACAACGAAATACTATGACATTGAATACATACAATGAATCCATTTATAATTTCGCATCTTTTCTGTTTATCAAATTCACTGTACGTGTTCGCCATCTTGAAAGAAAATTTTTTTTTAGCAAAATTGTTGCGATTTGTTGTCATTGTTGATTGTGCGGAATGATCCCTAGATCTGTTGTAGCGGGCACAGAATTGTGTAGATTTGTATGCAGCACAACGATTTGTTTTATTTTAAATGTGATTTTGTGCTTATATATAAATCTTAAATCATATAGCCATACAGTGGTATTTTTATTCAAGTAAGTACTGATATCGATGTTTGTTAATATTTGGTACGGACTTGCTCTAGTAAACAACACGCATTTCAGTAACATATTTTTATTTATTTAGTTATGTTGACTTACTTAAAAGAACATAATATTTATATTTAAGAATGCTCGGGTACATCAGTTTTCTGCCATGCCAGTCTTGATACATTTTGCTTTAGTGGCTGTGCTCGGTACATGTGTTTGCCATGACGTACACTTCTCAATACTTATAATCGGTCACTTAGCTGTGACTAATATTTAACTTAATGTTGTTCAGCTTTTTTTCTGGTATTAAATGTAACATTTACAAATACCGGTAATAATTCTTTACATTTTATGTAACTATTCAGGGTTCATTTTGGGTATTTTGGGAAGATGACACATACCCTTCAAATTGAGAATTTTGGCTCGTTATACTTAGAAATTGAGAAAAAAAATGAAAAACCTCTCACTTTGTCAAATTTTGGCTAAAGTGAACCAAATCCTTTTCTTCAGATTTATTGGGAATTTTTACATTCAAATTTGGGAAAAAATATGCTTTTAGGCATTGGGAATATAGCTAAATAACGGCTATAAAAACAACTGTAAAAAACTCCTGCAATTATCAATAATATGCATTGTGTCCAAATAAATGCTGCGATGCAGTATACTGAACTCCTAAATGACCGAGTATTAATGTCGAGTATAGTGTACTGTTTGCTTTGTAAGATAAAAGCAAGCCGATTATTAAACAAATATTTCTATATATTATCAGGAGATAGAGAACGCAGCTACAGACCTGGCTGAGGAAGGTGCTATCATGAAACCAGCGTCTGTTATCAAGCCACTCCATAAGATTATCAGTGAGCATAAAGATGTCGTGAAGATTGTCATCCAGTTGAACTCCATCATCAGCACATTCAAGGCTGATATACAAGAAGTTGTGGACAGTTTCTCCCAGCATGGACATCTCTGGGCAAAGGTATATAATATGTTTGTGACAGTGTTATTGGGTCCTAATCATAGACACAATAAGTCTGAGACTTAGACTTCAAAATGTTAAAAGTACATTTTATTTTTTTGACAAAATATCCTTAGTGATAAATATGAGAAAATTGGTGATAATTTACTTCATCCAGATGTACTCTACAACACTGCATTGTCACTTTTCTTACATGATTACCAAAGCCACAAAATCAAGCATCCGGTACCATTATTTTCTGTCCTGACCTACGCGCCGTGTTAGCGTCGGCATAGGAAATACCTGTATCGGACTTGTGTTTTGCAGTTCCGGGAAAATCTTATAGAAAAGTTACGATGCAGTGTTTTTGTGTGAAGGCATTAATGTGCCATTTCCTCAAAATTATTACCTAGCATATTTTGATAGAAAATCAGACTACCTACCTTTAAGTGATTTCATAATAATTAAGTGATAATCTACCTTTAAATGTTCTTTTTGCTCCTATGTTGTTCTAACAAAAAAGAATAAAAATTGGCAGAAGTGTACAGAGGGAAACAACATTTATTCAGACAACATTGCTATTGTTTAGATCAAATGAAAACAAAAATGCAGTAAATATAAATTTTGCAAATTTAAAAGTCTTAAGTCTAAGCTTGAGACTTAATTCATTTGTGAATAATTAAGGTATTTGATACCTACATGCCTCAGACAATTGGGACAGTTATTGGCTTATATATATGTATTACGTACCTGTAAATATGACTGGTTTTTATTAAGTTTCAGTTGTGAATTGTAAAATAATACTTGGCATGAATTTTCTTGTAGAGTCCAGATGAGGCTGTAAAGGAATTTATGAATGATAAACCAATCCTTACAGAAATTGAACAACAGATCAAGTACTATCAGGTATGCTTTGTTTCCATAGCAACTGAACCAAACAATTACCATTGTTAATGGAAAAATCTGTTTGTTTTTCTGCATTTTATTGTAAATTGTAGCTTAGATAACAAAATGTTTTGTAAAATGCCATGTATCAAGTGAAGCATATAGTGAAAAACAGGGACACTAGGTGACCATTTTTATAATGAAAAAAAAGGATAAAATTTAGGGTTATTATTGAATGAAGCATTTTTTGGATTGCTATGTTCATGGGTTCCTTGGAGTTGACCCTTTGACCCCTCAGGATTCTGGCTGAAGGGTCAATATTTCTCTATACTATACTAAGGTAATTTGGCTATTAAATGGTCAATACGGTCAAAATTATATATAATGACCCTTGGGATTCAGCACCTAGTTGATCCCCTGTATGTTCTGTGATTTTTTAATAATTGGTAAAAAAAAAATTTGTGTGAATAATGGTGTTTTAATTTAAAATTCCACAGCGTTTGGAGCTTGAATTGGAGGAAATTCAACCAGCATATCGTGTGGGTTCTGTGACCTTCATGTCTGACCCCTTGAAACTTGCCCTGATTACTGAGGCTCGTAACTGGAAGTTAGCGTTCTCCAAAGCCCTTAATGAAAAGTGTGCCCAGGATATGGACGAGATTCTCGAATTCATGGAAAACCAGACGAAGAAATTATCTCGACCGGTGAAAGATCTCGATGATGTCCGATCTCAAATGGCATCGTTAGCTGATATCAGGCAGGCTTCAATTCGTATTGACATGACAATCACGCCTATAGAAGAAAGTTACGCTATGTTGAATAAATACAATATTTTCTTCAACGACGGTAACGCTGAAAGAGTAGACTCACTCTCCTATGGTTGGAAGAAACTAAACACTCAAGTAAGATATTTATGATTATCTTTGTTATAAATGTTGTTGTAGGTGTGTAATAACACTGTTGTATTATATAATATAACTAGCTTGTAAAATGATAATGTCATTGTCTTCCAATAGATATACTGCAGATTGGTATAAATATGGGTTTTCCCTCTAATTCTCTGGTACGAAATGCAGGGTACATGTCGGGGTCAACAAAAATGCCTATAAGTACCTACGTGTACATGGTGACTGATGACCTTATAAACAAAAATAACGAACGAACGAAACGATTCTCTGGTACAAACAACACTATACCGTTAAAATCATGCTCGAATCTCAATGGAAACATAGACAGGATTTAAAGTAGATCTTAAATTAAATTTTGTTTGTACCCCTCGTAAAAACTCATTTTTAGCAAATTCCGGATTCTGTCTATTTCCTTACCTTGATTTCCACTGCTTGATGGTCAAAAAAGTTAAATATTACATTCATGTTCGTAAATTACTGAATTTACAAATCATTTAAAAAAAACATTAACAAGTCACTTAATGCTGTAAATTATTTGCTTCTTTAGAAAACTTGTCGGAGAATTTCAGAAATTTATGACCACTTATGCAAATATCTTCCGTATACTATTACTTTTCCAACCATAATTATTGCCACATACTATACATCAATATGTTTTCTAGTTGAAAATGTTGGGATTTTTAATTATTAATAGGTAGAAAATTTGAATAATCCTGGAACTTCATTGCACATTTATGTAAGTTCCCGTGATTAAGGACTTGACATACAATGTTAAGGTTTTACAGCATTTCAATTATGCATCTTTTAAATGGTATTTCTCATAAATCATCGACTTGAGGGACATTATGTATAACTATGTAATGATTAGCTTAGTATACAAACTTTTGTATCAACCCTCGTTTATTGTGTATTTTATGTATTAATATCAGCCCTCATTCTTACATTTTATGATATTCTTCAGTCACATGAGGTACAAGACAATCTTTTAATGATTCAACCTGAATTCAAAGCCAATCTATTGGCCGGAGTGGACCAGTTTATTACTGATCAGACAGACTTTGTGGGTGACTACGATGTTAAGTAAGTATTGTACATATTTAAATTTCAGGGTTTTGTATTTAGTAACTTTTATGCTCCTGAACTTATCCTTTCAACAAATTAAACATAATTTCAACCCTGCGTCACAAAGAGGGACTATGTAGGAATCATGCATGTTGTCATGTCACGTCGCGTCACGTCACGGCCTTTTATAAATCTGTTACTCACCTAAACTACTGGGACGATTTCAATGAAAGTGCACACAAATGATTTTTATCAAGCCTACTTGTGCATATCGTAGTGCTTTCTAGTTCCTATATTTTTGATGGAGTTATTGCTTGATGTATAGGTATCATGACACAACTTGCTGCGATAGTATTTTACAATTAGAAGAATAGTTATTTGATTTGATTATCCAAGTAAGATTGGACGAATTATGTTTTTTGTCTGTCTGCTGTGCAAAATGAAAAGCTGTCGCCGTAGCTTGACTGTGATTGTCGCTGTCTTGTGTGCATTTAAAAAAATGTTAAATATTGAGCTTAGCTCAGTTTCTGATAAATTTAATAATCTTCACGCCAGCATCTTCATCTGCTTGCTATGCTCTTGTAGGTTACAGTACATAGTAGGTACATAGTCGTGATTTTTGTCAAAATATGCATAGTCGTGAATATGAGAAAGTCGGTGGTAAATGCATTCATACAGATGTTCTCTACAACACAGCACTTTGCTTACATGTTTCCAAAAACCACAACTGTGTAAGTCTGATACGGGTATTTTCAAACCTGGCCTACGCGCCATGCTAGTGCTAGCATTGGAAATACCTGTATTAGACTTGTGTTTTGCTGTTCCAGGAAACCTTTAGAAAAGTAATGTTTTAGAGTTGTAGAGTATGTCTGTATGAAGGCATTAATATGCCACTTGCATAAGTTATCACTTGGCATATTTTGATATAGGAAAAATACGACTATCTTTATATTAGAGGTTAAAGTGTTTTCATCCGACTTAAAAGCAATTGTCATGAATGTCGGTACAATTTACATCTTCATTTTGATGTCATTCGTGTTTTTCAGGGGACCTATGGTTGAAGGTATTGAACCTCGTGAGGCGTCGGAGCGTCTCAACATATTCCAGGCCAGGTTTGATGAACTATGGAGGAAATATGTCACATACTCAGGAGGTGAAGAACTTTTCGGCCTCGCAGTAACACCGTACCCAGAATTACAGAGAATCAAGAAAGAACTGAATCTTGCGCAGAAACTGTATCAGCTATACAACATTGTACTGGAGAATGTCAGCGGGTATCAGGATATCCCATGGACGGATATTGATATTGAGAAAATTAACAATGAATTGTTGGACTTCCAAAACAAGTGAGTTGTATTATAATGTGTTTTTTTGTTAAGTTTAATCACATTTATTTTACATCGATTGCGAAACAAGTTCTTACAACTTATATTAATCACTCTCAATGACTGTTTCCTGGCTACCAACCAGTACTTGCTCCAAATTTAGGGATTGTGAGGTTCCTGATCAGACCCTGGTCATCGCAGGGCTCGAACTCATGAACTTTTGGGTCAGGAGTCAGGTGCTCGACCCCTCGAACATGTAAATGGGAAAGGGTTTCCTTAATGGTAACAGTCGGAACTCTTTCATTCGAATTTATCGGGTCCAAAATTTTATTTCCAATAATACATGGTTTCGAATAGCCCATTTCAATATATTTGATGTGTCTAATAAGATACATCAGTAGGTGATTTCGGATGATACCAAGTATTGAGATAGAAGGTTGTCAAATAAACAAGGTCCAACTGTATTTCAATGTACAGTCAAACCTGTGTTAAAGACCACCTGCGAACAAAGACCACTATTGCAAAACCTGTCTGCAAAGACCACTAATTTTATCTCCCATCAGTCCATTTTCAATGATATTTAATCTGTTAATAGAGACCACCTGTAAACAAAGACCACATTTTGCTGTTCCCATGGGTGGTCTTTACAGACAGGTTTGACTGTATTTTGTAGATAGTTATTAAACTAACCGAAAAACAGTGTATATATTCATAGAATAAGTGTGTTCATTTTCACTTCATACTTCATTCACTTAGTTAAATGAATGTACATTTGTACTTCTCAATTTTTTAGAACGATATAACATTTCTGTTCTCTGTGTTCTCCAGGTGCCGCAAGTTGCCAAAGGCTTTGAAGGAATGGCAAGCTTATGAAGAGTTGAAGAAAACGATCGATGATTTCAATGAAACTTGTCCTCTGCTCGAGATGATGGCAAACAAGGCCATGATGACTCGACATTGGGAGAGATTAGCTCAGATAACTGGTCACGCATTTGATGTAGACGCTGATAACTTCCTCCTTCGTAACCTGATGGAAGCTCCTTTGCTACAAAACAAGGAAGACATTGAGGTATAGCTGACTAAATCTGACATATCAAGGCTTTGGTGCAACTTAAATGTAAACTACAAACTGCAAACTATTTTTAGCAGCTATTGGGTGTGGAATAGTAAGACAATAAAACAATGTTCCAATTTCGCATTTTCATGAAGTGTTTTATTTTGATATTTCAAACAATTTCTAAAACAGAAGTGGGACATTAAAGAGAAATCAGTAAAGGAATCATGTATGATTCATTGAAAAGTTTCAAAGAAATTTAAAATATGCTCCTATACAAATTCTATCAGATGCATTGATCTCCAATAGTTATATAATTTATGTTAATACTGTACTTATATACTGTGAACATCACTTCAGGATGTATGTATCTCAGCGGTGAAAGAGAAGGATATCGAAGCCAAGTTGAAACAAGTTGTCAATGATTGGAGTGTGCAGACATTCCAGTTTGGTAACTTCAAGACAAGAGGAGAACTTCTTCTGAAAGGTATACATGTGTTACAATTGTATCTAAAAAGGTTATACCAGTAAGAAACCTTTATGGCAAAATGTTGGTAATTAAAGTGGACTACAGTCTGACCTCGTTTATTCGACAACCTACTGTCTGAATACATGGTATAATACGCAATAAACATCAGGTTCCGATGTGTCTTCTTAGGCACATCAAATGGGCTTTTCAAACCATGTATTATTATATATAAAATTTCCGACCCAATGAATTCCAATGAACGAGGTCCGACTGTATTTAATGTTTCCGTGTTGGGTTGTTTCTTTCTCTTTGTCTGAAATGTGTCTTCCAAATGTTTTAGAAAATGTAATCAAATAATCGAAAAGTTGCTCAAGTTGGCCAGTAAAGTCAATATGGACTGCAATGACTGAGTGAAGACATAGCGGTGAAAGGGACAGAGTACCTGACCCCTGATCTAGAAGCAGCAGGTTTGAATTGCGCTATGGCCATGATTCTGTCGCAGTCTTCACAATATATGAATAAGGCACGAGTAGTGGTTAGCAATCCAGGAAGCTGTCATTTAGAGTGAATTAATTAATATTAGTTCAATAACTTTTTTCACAATCATTGTAAAATAAATAAGTTTAAACTAACAACTGAATATTTGCAATGTATAAATGCTCGGTTAGAAGACAGATAGAAGACAGATTGTTTCACTTGCAGTACTTTGATTACTATGTTTCACTACAGGTGATACTACTGCTGATACTGTGGCCTTGATGGAAGACAGCTTGATGGTTCTTGGTGGTCTGCTTAGCAACAGGTAAATTCGAGTAAAATATTGGACAAAATTGCTATTTTTGTGGATTTGTTGGCAATGAATTTGTCTGAAAACATACCTAAAGCGTATTAATAAAAATGTTTGAGTATTGAAATGAAGACAAAAATGATATAGTGGCCATATAGTATTTAATATTGTAGTGGATTCTAAGCTCATTTAAACAATAATTCAATACAACTACTATGTACTGTAAATCACATACATTTTGTGAGTCATTAATTTAGCTAGTTACCCTGCGTTGGTATCATGAGCAAGATCTTAAACTTATGAGATGATCATTTTCATGTTTTAAGTATATTTTGTAAGGACACTTCCACAGGGAGATAGCATAATTATGTTTATTCATGAAAATAAAACACTCGCTAATAATAACTGATTGACAGTGGCATCTTCCTCGTGAAAACCGCAGTTTCACAACAAATTTCTATGTATATTATTTTTCAGATACAATGCACCATTCAAACCAAAGATTCAAGAATGGGTTCAAAAACTGACTGGTACCACTGAAATCATTGAGAATTGGTTAATTGTACAGAACTTGTGGATCTATTTGGAAGCTGTATTTGTTGGTGGGGATATTGCTAAACAACTGCCTCAGGTTTGTCTCCACATTTCATTCATAAATAAGCTTGACTTGCTGTTCATAAGATTTAAATTGACTGGTTTACAGAATATATTTCCAGAAGAGATAGGTGTACTGTTAAAAAAGTAAAACAGTCTAATATTTAATTTTTCCAGTGCTCCTACTAAGATAATAGAATTAAGCACAAGAGATCTATAACGGTGCTTAAATGGTGTCTTCAATTTGTTTCAAATTGTGTGACTTATTTTAATGTGTTTGTCCAGAACACATACAGAGACTCAATTATTACAGCTTGATGCTGTTGTTGATAGCAAATCTAGTCTATACACATATAATTCTAGGGATGAAAGCAAAACATGTATGTCTGCTTCTTCGTCTATAATAAATAGGGGTACAGTTGGACCTCCTTTATTCGACAACATTCTATCCAAATACTTGGTATCATCTGAAATAAATGTCAGGTCCCGATGTATCTTATGCAAATTGAAATGGGCCATTCGAAACCATGTATTATTCGAAATAAAATTTCGGACCCGATGAGTTCAATGAATGAAGACTGACTGTATTTAGTTCTAAAAATACAAGACATTGCATGATTTATATGTGCTTTTATATACTTCACTTTCAGGAAGCTAAACGATTTAGCAACATTGACAAGTCCTGGTTGAAGATCATGCAACGTGCTCATGAAAACCCGAACGTCGTGACATGTTGTGTCGGCGACGACACGATGATGCAGCTACTTCCTCACTTGTTGGAACAACTTGAGATCTGTCAGAAATCTCTGACTGGTTATCTTGAGAAGAAACGTCTGGTGTTCCCACGATTCTTCTTCGTGTCCGATCCTGCCCTTCTTGAGATCCTTGGTCAGGCCAGTGACTCTCACACAATTCAGGTATACAAACTTGAGTGTAATCTCATTGAATGAAATCTCTATGCAATCTTATTAATATACAATTTTAATGAGTAAAATCTCGATGCAATTTTAAAAAAAAACTGTTTTATGGAATGCAATCTCGATGCAATATAAAAAACAAAACTGTTTCAATGAATGAAATCTCGATGCAATCTCATTAAAAAAAACCTATTTTAACACCCAGATGAGGTATTAGTGATGCGTAACTATTTAAGTACATCTTAAGTCATTTGCCCCTTACCTCTAGTTCATGTTAGACAGTTGTCAGTTGGTTGCACAGAAGAACAGTTTAGTATTGGCCAGCAACTCGGGCATACATCAGATGGTTGAAAATGGCATATAATTTCAGCACAACTTTTAGGAGTATAATATACAATAAGACTCAAGTTTTACACTTGGGAGTTAATAAAACTGAATAACGTTATTTCATACTGGCTTTTTTTCTTCTTATGAATGAAAAAAAATTCTTATGAATGAAAATTTTTTCTTTGTATGAAAATTTTCTTCACCGTTCAGAGTTTTTGAGTTTTTTTCTTATGAATGAAAGTTTTTCTTATGAATGAAATGTTTTTTCTTTGTTTGAAAATTTTGTTTCTTCACTTGTGTTAATATTTTTCAGAACCATTTGTTGAGTGTGTTTGACAATACAAGACTGGTAACCTTTGATGAGAAGTTATATGATAAAATTCTGGAGATTAACTCGCAGGAAGGTGAGACTGTGCCGCTAGAAATCCCAGTTCTCGCACAGGTAAGTTCCACCAAACCTTCCTGTTTGTTTTATAGACATATTTGGGATTAAAATTTGATGTCCATTTGATTTTTCAGTAAATTATTCATATGCGCTGCCTGTGAATGATTGTGCATACGTATCTTGTTAGATTTGCCTGACTTAAAAAATTTTTTTTTGTATTCTCGGAATTTTCCGGACCCACACTGCTAAACATTGATAAAATTTTATAAGTACTCTTTATGTAGTCAGATTACATACTATGTATTTAACATGTCTTCTTGCTATCTGCTTGCTATTTATGAATATTACACACAATTGAAAGTTTGTTTCATCAGGGATTTCCCTGACGCAGAAATCTTGAGTCCCGACTTTCTTGTCTTTCTAGGGACTCTCATTTTCCACTTACTGTGCGTACCTGGGACCCCTAAAATAAACCTTTGATAAGAATAAACTGCATATCTAGGTCCCTACAAATTTACTAAGGGCCCCCAATTTTTCAAACAGCTGAATTTTTCAAACAAATTTTCAAACAGCTGAATTTTTCAATTTTTTTTTCAAACAGCTGAATTTTTCAAACAATTTTTCAAACAGCTGAAAAATCCTAAGGAAAACCCTCTTTCATTATAATTTGTACCTTTACATTCGTATCTCTTTGTTTTATCAGGGCAACGTAGAGGTCTGGTTGGGTGATCTTCTGAACATGTCCAAACGTTCCGTACACAGCGTTATCAGAATGGCTAGTATCGCTATTGGTGATCCATCGTTCAACATGATTGAGTTTGAGAACAACTACCCAGCTCAGGTGAGATTTTGTTGAAAATCAAAGGACTGAAAGTCCTGGCATCACGTAACGCTATTATGGGAGGCAGTGAAATTTCCATGAACCAACGAGGAGTTTGGAGCGCGATATAATAATCAGCTGATGTCAATTTGAAAGTTTAACAAGAATTTTGTTTATTCTGGGGTCTTGTAAATAATTTGTCTGCCTTAAAATGATATCAGTCATGTTTGCGTAAGATATGTCTGCAATGAGATGATATTAGGCTGAATTAACATTTTGTTTGTCTGCATTAGAATGTTTCTAAACTTTTGGCAGTATTGTGGTAACTATCTTCCATGTTGACTGTTACTGCATTGATTTCACATACAGGTATTACAAAATTTATGTTTTAATTGGTATTATTAGATTTTTCACGTATTACCATGTTTGGTCATATGGGTATTTTTGGGATGTGTGGTTAATTTTACATGTTTTCTACACCTACAGGTCGGTCTGCTCGGTATTCAGATGATTTGGACGCGTGACGCTGAAGAAGCTCTCACAAATGCTCGTACTGACAAGAAAGTTATGATAAACACAAACCAGAAATTCTTGGATATGTTAAATGAACTTATTAATATGACAACAACAGATTTGAAGAAAATCGAAAGAACAAAATATGAGACTTTGATTACTATTCATGTGCATCAAAAGGATATCTTTGATGACTTGGTAGGTAGAACTTTCCGATATTGATCCATGATGACCGGTGTTAAGTGAAATACCCCAAGTTTGAGTACATTAAACTGGATTCATTAATAGCTATGATTATTCATTTTTTCATTTAGTCAGACTAAAATTGCAAAAGTTAAATTTACAAGCATTTCGTTTCCATTATACCTAAACAGATATATATTTGTCTGAACATTTCTTGTTACTCACTCTACACTTTTGCCATGTTTTAAATGAACATTTACCATTTTAAAGTCTAAGTTTGAGATTCAGTCTTAAAACGTTCCTGAAAACGGGCCCAAGTCTTTATGGGTATTAGTTAAGAAGATAAGAAAAACTTGTTTCACCATGTGAATTGTAGGTAGGAAATGTTGAATGCCATTTACAGTCAAACCTGTCTGTAAAGACCACCCATGGGAACAGCAAAATGTGGTCTTTGTTTACAGGTGGTCTCTATTTACAGATTAAATATCATTGAAAATGGTCTGATGGGAGATAAAATTGGTGGTCTTTGCAGACAGGTTTTGCAATAGTGGTCTTTGTTCGCAGGTGGTCTTTAACACAGGTTTGACTGTATATGCATAGAACATGGTTCCATGTTTGCTCAAGAATGCAAAGTACTCTCATTGTAGTAATGATGCATTTGATGCCAATGATTAGCCCAAACTTTTTCTTACATTTTAGGTGAAGATGCACATCAGATCTCCTGGAGACTTTGAATGGTTGAAACAATCTCGTTTCTACTTTGTTGAGGACATAGATAAGTGTCAGATCTCCATCACAGATGTTGACTTTATCTATCAGAATGAATTCCTGGGATGTACTGAACGTCTCGTCATTACACCACTTACTGACAGGTTGGTACCTTCATGATGTTGTATTAAAAGTACCATTGTTTACATATTTCGTTATACATTATAATATAAACATATACTCCACGCCATTAAAAACGCAACTAATTATTGTCTGTGTAGACACAGTGACATTATAAAGAAATAATTAATATATTTTAATTCTCAAACATTGTTTCCTAAACTTAATCAATTATTAACTATGAATTCTAGAGCCATAGTTCAATTTCTTTCTGAAGTATTACTTACTCATTCGTAACAATAAAACGCTTTTAACACTTGGAGCAAAATGAAGGCTAAAGTGATATAGTTGCGTTTTTAATGGCGTTAAGTATATTTACACCAATTCATATGACGTTGACTATTATGAAAGCGTTGAGCTAATTTGAATCACTCTTGAGTCTTTCTCTTGGAAAAACAAGTTCTGGAATCTTATTCATAAACATGATAGGACTTAAACACGGACTTTAAAATGTTTTATATTCTTTTTGCTCCAATTTTTATATAAACTTGTAAATTTTAATAAATATTGGCTATGGCAAACAGTGGGTAACAACAATCATTGAGACCAAAATTTGTTTGTTTAAATGCAATGAAAACAAAAGGCTGTTAAATAGAACTTTGCAAATTTTAGTCTAACTTTTCGTGTTTCAGTCTTAAAACTGTTGTGAATAAGGGTCTTTATATGGTGTGGTGGGGTTCAAACCCTTAGCCTTGGGTATAGGCAGCTGACGCCTTATCCACTACCTTGTAGTTCATCTCCAGTGCCATAATGTCAAACATTCGGCTGACTGAGCAGTCTTCTTCTAAATCATACAGATTTTCAATTGTGTTGCTCAATGAACTGCATTTTATTCCTCCTTCTATTCTAAATAGTATAAGTATTAGTATAGATATAACTTGAATAAAGACTTCTTTCTATTAACATTGAACATGTTTGATCTGTATGTAGATGTTACATCACTCTGTCCCAAGCTCTGGGTATGAGTCTTGGTGGAGCGCCAGCAGGGCCCGCTGGTACTGGTAAGACAGAAACAACAAAGGACATGGGTCGTTGTCTCGGCAAATATGTGGTCGTCTTCAACTGCTCCGATCAGATGGACTTCAGAGGTCTCGGTCGTATCTACAAAGGTAATTATGGTTACATTTTTTTAGCCATTTCATATAATCACTCGCTGGCTTGTTGGATTTGTATATTATAAATAGTTATGATAATCAAATCAAATAATACCTTCCGTAATTAATTAATTATTATTGCGTAATGCTGTACCTGCTGAGACGAATAGCAATATTTACCCAAATGGTTGACCTTAACCATTGCTTTTTTGAATCCCTGATGACTGGGTAGGTGGTGAGAGAAGACTTCATTTATCTGTCTTCTTGAGTTGGCCATAGTGTCATTCGGAAAGCTTTGGCTTTTTCTTGGATCTTCTACTGTATATGTGGAAATATTGGTTTCAGTAGGCGGTCTACACTGATCTGTAGTTGAGACTATATTTCTATACCGTTATTACCTTTATAGGTTTGGCTCAGTCCGGTTCCTGGGGTTGTTTTGATGAGTTCAACCGTATTGAGCTCCCTGTACTGTCTGTGGCTGCCCAACAGATCGCCATTGTACTCCAGTGCAAGAAGGAACGCAAAACCTCCTTCATCTTCACTGACGGCGACAATGTTGACATGGATACCGAGTTCGGTATTTTCTTGACAATGGTAAGTCTTATTCTTACATTTTTGTGTTGGGTTCTGTATCATTTAATGTTGAAATTAAACGATTCCTTCAATTTTGAAATTTTATTACAAAACGGTTTGAGTCTCAAAACTTGGTATTACAAAATGGGTTCTTTAACATGTCTGTTTTTAGCTCTAGCTTTTCTTTTCAATCCTCGGAAATAAGACTTAATTTACATTTGCAGACTGTTTTCATCCAATGAATTTACCTTTCTATTGATTTGAAAAACTGTAAATGCACATATGTTCGGATATCTGGTAATTTGACATAACCTTGAACTTAGTGTAGGTGAAAATTCAAATTTGCGGTGAATTCATTGAATTTGACGATATATTGCCTTGTGTGCCTTACATGTTTAAACACATCATAGTAATTGTCAGTACATGTTTATTCACATTTTATCTTTCACTATTCACAGAACCCCGGTTACGCTGGTAGACAGGAGTTGCCAGAGAATTTGAAGATCAATTTCCGTACAGTTGCTATGATGGTGCCAGATCGTGCTATCATCATTCGGGTAAAACTCGCTTCCTGTGGTTTCCAGCAGAATGTTGCCCTTGCCAAGAAATTCTTCACCTTGTACAAGCTCTGTGAGGAACAGTTAACTAAGCAGGTACAGATTTGGGTGTGGCCACAACTAGGGCTGTTGTTGATTCAAATTTTAGCATCTCGACTATATTGATATCGAAAGACAAATATCGACGATACATCAATTCTTTTTTTCAATTCCTGTAATAAACTCTTAAAGCATATCGACGATATTGATATCGAAAGACAAATATCGATGATACATCAACTCTATTTTTGAATTCCTGTAATAAACTCTTAAAGCATATCGACGATATTGATATAGAATGACAAATATCGACGATACATCCAATTCTATTTTTAAATTCCTGTAATAAACTCTTAAAGCATATCGACGATATTGATATCGAAAGACAAATATCGACGATACATCAATTCTATTTTTAAATTCCTGTAATAAACTCTTAAAGCATATCGACGATATTGATATAGAAAGACAAATATCGACGATACATCAATTCTATTTTTAAATTCCTGTAATAAACTCTTAAATACTACTTTTCTGTATGTGTACTTGTGTATGCCCGACATATTGAAATGTTCAACTTGCTGGGGATATGTTCATGTATGTATGTAATTCAAACAAAGTTGCAGCATATGGGTCTCATAATTAAACCATTTGATTCAAAAGATTGAGTATCACATGCATTTTATACCCAGAATATCTTTGCTACCCTGAACAAACTCCCAATAGTTGGGTTTTTACATTATAATGTCCTTATTTGATATGTACATTGTGCTACTGATTAGTGAGTCCTTTTGCTAATAATTGTGGGCTTGTCAATTTATAATTTTAAGTAATATTAGGTGATGAAATGTACTGGATCATACAAATGACTGTCTTGCTAATTTTGGACTTCATTAATAGTTGCAAGATTGGGGTAAAATCGTGAAAAATAAGATATTTATAGCATGTTGATATGTAAAACCTTTATCCATGTCGAATGTTGCAACACAAGATTTTGTTACAATAGTGATAAGTTCATGTCTGCATGCAAGTGAAAAAGTCCGAAACTGAGATTTGAAATAAAAGTAATGAGAATTAATGCATTATATGACTGTATACACGTAATCATGTTATGATATCACAGGACCCCGTGTGTGGTTTATTAGTAAGTTAAATGTTGGCACAGGATAAATCTCAGTATGTCACCATTATATTCCTATACATTGTTGTTGTTGTTGGTTTGTGACAATGTAGTATTGATGTGTATATGTCTGCGATATGTATATATTTTTAAAAAATTGAGAAATAAGCATTTTTTTACTGGTATGGACCACGGTGTTGTCTATGTTTCAGCAAAAATTCTGTCATGAACGGGTTAATTCAGCGTTATTAGGATTAAAATAGTAGCTTTTTTGCAAAAATATCTGATAATAAATCGGTTTTTCCATTATTGGAATTCATTCAACATTTCAATAACTTTTGACAAAGTAATAACATTAACTTGTCCAATATTTGGTCAATGTCTGATTTGTTGGCATTCAAGCAAGCAGGAATTTTGATAGCGATTGTTTCTGTTGTGATGATTGTGAATATATTGTATGGTTCTACATTGTTAGTATTGGTTAATGTCTGCCTATGTAATATACAGTGAACCTCAATGATATGACCACCGTTGGCTGTAAGCAAAGTTGGTTGTAGGTGTGTGGTGGTCTGATTATCGCAGTCAATTTTAGTAAGGAGAAAAAACAGTTTAATGAAAATACAGTTTCTAACAAGATTGTCCAAAGTTTCAAGGTGGTCTTTATGCAAGGTTTTACTTTATATGGATAGTAACTTGAGGTTGAAAACCTGTTGTAACTCGGTGTTGGTAAAAGTGTTGCATTATATTTTAGTCAAACACTCAATGTTACAATGTGCAGTGTACCTTGGTTTGTCTGTGTCTTGGTTAGTGATCTCTTGAATAGCAAGCAAGCACGTTGGCCGTTGCCTTGCGTAAAACTTGTTCCGAAACATTCCTTTTCTCTCTGGAGTCATGGGAACATTATACTGAATTATTCTTATACCATAATATATAGCATAAGTCTAATGTTCTAACTTATTAACTGAATGTAACTGAATTGGACTGTGGAGTAGAGTCAGATTTGTTGAGGTTGTCTAAAAAAGATACTCACATTTCTATATCAGCTAGCTTTTTTCTGACACTTTGGCTGTTATAAAGATGATAATTGTTATGAACATGATTACAGGTGCATTATGATTTTGGTTTACGTAACATCTTGTCTGTGTTACGTACATTGGGAGCCTTCAAACGTGCTAACCCTGATGATCCAGAGACAGTCTGTGTGATGAGAGTCCTTCGAGACATGAATCTCTCAAAATTGGTGAGTATATTGTTCTATTGTTCAAATATTTGCAACAATCGGATTAAATTTACTTAATTTAACCAACTTGCAATGGGCACGAGTATTGTTATGTTGACGTCAAGACGATATAACCTCATACAGCCAGACCTCGTTTAGTCGACAACCTTCTATCCATTTACTTGGTATCGTCCGAAATAAATATCAGGTCCTGATGTATCTTCTTGGGCACGTTGATTAGAAATGGGCTATACGAAATCATATATTATTCTAAATAAAATTTCAGACCCCATGAGGTCAGACTGTATGATAGATTCATTGTAAGTGTATGATTGTGATGTTATAACTTAAGGTGATTCGATTACATAATCTCTGATCAGTTACATGTGCAGTATTTTTCTATCGCTAAAAATAAAAAGTTATGAAACTGGCTTGTTAAATGATTTGTACATACTGTTACAGGTGGATGAAGATGAACCCCTATTTATGTCCCTTATTGATGATTTGTTCCCTGGTATTGTCCTGGACAAGGCAGGTTACCCTGAGATGGAAGCAGCCATTGAAAAGAAGGTAAATTCTAACATAGCAGTTGATTTAGTCTTACGTAACAATTTTCACGTTTATTGTTCAAGAGACATTGGAGTTATATGCGTTTATTAACCAGGTAGTATATATATTTAGCTGGCATTAATGATGAGAAAGGGTTATAATTCTGATATCATCTGTATAGATGATTTAAAGGACATGTCTGTTACACCAGTTTCTGCATTCAATTTGTTTGAACTTTGAAGCTTCACAGTATTTGGGAAATGACTGCATTTCCATTATTTAGGGAAATAGTCAATATTGCTCATAATTTAATTTAAATTAGATACAAGCAATTAGATTCGACATGGCTGCAGTTGTATTTTTTCAATATCTGCATACTATTGGTTTACACAAAAATGCTGATGTTGAGTTTCAGACTATCTTCATTGCTGGAAATGAAAACTGTTACTTTGTCAATTATTTATGCATGTGTGTCAGTATCTTTATCAACTGAATAAATCGAGATATTTTAAGACAACTGCATGCATTTTTATCATTAGTATTTTGATTTTTTAAAATATTTTATTAGTATTTTAATTTTTATTCAAGTCGTTGGCCATTCTTTTGTTGTAATATTCACCTTCCTTTCTTGTATATATTGTCAAAAATTCATTTATATATGTTTATTATTACTTAAACAATAAGCAGTATTTTATGTCGGCAGTTTCTTTCAGCTAATTTTTGATGTATGTGTCAGAAGTTTTTACAATAACGAATTCCTCAATTTGTCATTTAACAATTCTTAATTGTCCGCATAACTGTTATTAAGAAAAATGTTTCCGACCGTTTGGTTTGCACTAAAAGACAAAATGGTATGTTTACCTTGAAGCTTATACAGTGTATTTATTTCACAGGAGATTTCATGAGTTATTTCCCTTTAATTTCCATCTAGAGTTCTTTCCCTTTGTTCCTTTTATGTACAACTGTATGTATACTACTTGTATATAGAAGGGACAAAGAGAGATAACTCTAGATGGAAATCAAAGGGAAAGAACTCATGCCAATCTCCTGGGATTTATGAAGTGGTTGTCTTTTCATAAAATGTATCCTGTGCTTGTTTATGAAAAAGAATATTTGTAACTTGTAGATAAATGAAACTCATTGTTTGGGTGATAGAACGGAGAGACGGGTAAAACGAATACTGTATAATAGATTCATACTGTCATTGTATTCTACTGTAGTTTTGTGATGTCAAGTATCATTGGTGTACTGGTGATCGAGTATTGTTTTTTTTTACTTTATCGGAGTTCTATTATTCAGTGAAATGTATTGTGATCTGTCCATACTCGTGTCCGAGTTTCACCGATGCAGATTTTGTCACGATTGTCTCCCCCTTTTTGCCCCGAATTAGGACTAGAACATTTTACACTGCACTCATTTGTGTTTGTATTTAAATGTTAAATTATCGAAATATAATTTTTCTTAAATTTTTGGAGTTTAGGTAACGGCCACACGATGTATGCCGACTGTGTGGTTGAAAATAATATACAGCTTACTTCATATCATTTATGTTTCTGTATGTGAGGTTGCAAATTGAAATATTTGAATTCATAAAATGAAAGTTATTTGATCTAATTGTCTACATTATTTGACACCAAAGTAATCACACAAGTCAATATAATATAAAAATTATTTTTCGAGAAAATTCAATACTAATGTGTTTTTCCCCTAATCCTGCATGAAATTTAGGATATGTTTTACTGAAAGTTACATAATAAATTCATTCGGTGCGACTATGTTTGATTTCCGAGATGATAGGGATCGGCTTAACCAATTTTCATGTTTCAATGTTTTTTATTGCTTTGTGAAGTATGGTGGTTAATGCATTTATTGCTTGTTCGTGTCTCTCTCTCTTTTTTTAAGAGACTTGCAGGGAAGATTACTCTCTTATAAATAAAGTCTTTCTTGTTATTATTATTATTATTGTTATTATTATTATTATTGTTATTATTATTATTATTATTGTTATTATTATTATTATTATTGTTATTATTATTATTGTTATTATTATTATTATTATTATTATTGTTATTATTATTATTATTGTTATTATTAGTATTGTTATTATTATTATTATTGTTATTATTATTATTGTTATTATTATTATTATTGTTATTATTATTATTGTTATTATTATTATTATTGTTATTATTATTATTATTATTGTTATTATTATTGTTATTGTTATTATTATTATTATTGTTATTATTATTGTTATTATTATTGTTATTATTATTATTGTTATTATTGTTATTATTGTTTTTATTATTATTGTTATTATTATTATTATTATTATTATTATTGTTATTATTATTATTATTATTGTTATTATTATGGTATGAATTGTTCTGTAACTATGGTGTGTAGTGATAATTATGAAATTCTTCAAACATAATATTTTTAGTAAGTTATTGTCAATATATAAGTAATTAGTGATACTTAATCGTTTGTCTGTAGATGTTATCATTTGTCTATATATTCATATTAATTGTAGTTTATGCATGTGTATTGAGTTTGATTTTATGAACATATATTTTGATGTTTGGACTATATTATACTAGTTTAGTATCCTTTATTTCCAGGAAAGTTTACCCATATTTATATTTTAAGGCTATTGACAGTGTATTTCTTGTATCGATATATTAAAAATTGTCGTATCCATTTTCTGTTAGTTAGAGCTATGATTTATCGTGTGTTAGCTGGGCAGTGATTCAATTCATTTGTTATAGTTCGAATGAAGAAACAAAATTACTCACTTCGGATGGGATTTAGTGGCAGTTGGCCGACTCCTGATCTGAGAGTCGTAGTTCGACGCCCGCTCATGGTGGGCAAGCTTGAACAACGAACTTCACAATCCCTGACTTAGCGAGAGTACTGGTTAGTAACCCAGAAAGCAGTCATCGTGAATGATTAGTACGAGGTGTAAACTTGTTTCACTATCGATCTTATAATATATAAGTTGTAAGTTATATGTTCCGTTTTGCAATTATAGTATTCTTACTAACATCATGGTATGTAGGTAAATTCGTGATGCAGGATATGGGATAGTCTTAACACATTTTCTTGTTACTCAGGTGAGCGAAGGTGGTTTGATCAACCACGCTCCATGGGTCCTCAAGTTGATTCAGCTGTATGAGACCCAGAATGTACGTCACGGTATGATGACCTTGGGACCCAGCGGTGCTGGCAAGACGAAATGTATCCACACACTGATGAAGTCTATGACAGAATGCGGCGAGCCACACAAAGAAATGAGAATGAACCCTAAGGCTATCTCAGCCCCTCAGATGTTCGGTCGTCTAGATGTAGCAACCAATGACTGGACCGATGGTATTTTCTCGACTCTCTGGAGAAGAACACACAAAACAAAGAAGGTAAAACGTTAACCATGATGATTTTTGTTAAAATTTAAGATGGTGGGCACTTCTGATCGTATTCAGAATATTTATCAATTGACAATATGTATCACCTGGCTCTCACTAGAGCTTCAGAACAGGGAGAAATTGTTGTTATTTTAGGGAGAAATGAGAGCATTTTCACCCTGTGTGTAATATGTCTTTACAAATATGTATTAAGGTCTAGGTAGTTAAGTTAGGTGAATATGAGATTTGTTATTGACTCTAAGATGCAAGCTGGGAACTTTGTTCTATCAGAACTTGGAGTTTAATATGGTGAATGGTTGCATATTATGTGCAACCCCGACTTTAAGAAAGACATGAGAGCCTGACTCTTGCATGTGTACTACATGTATAAGTATTTTAAAATATACATTACTTCCAACAGAATTTGGTCATCTTTGATTAAGAAAATAAGACTAATGATCAATAAAGTATGCTATATAGTCTTTATGGCAGTGAATATTTACGTATACTGAAGTTTTAGTTTATAATAAGTTCTGCATGATGCCAGATTTTTCCAGATTATGTTACAAGGTTCGCACAGTCTTGAAAAGTCCTTGAATTTGAAGCTTACTCCTTGAAAAATACTTGAATTTGTAACAGCCAAAAACTCCTTGAAAAGTACTTGAAAAACCGACCAAAATTTGGTAAATTGCCCTTGAATTCTTCTGCTGCGGATAGAAAAGAATAAATAATAACAGACATACCAATAGAGATGTAAAAAATGTGAAAAATGAGAGCTATTTTCGACTGGGCCTACTGCCGATTAGGCGATAGTCTGGTTATACAGTACGGCACAGTGGCAACAGGTTTTATGCCCTTTTAAAGTAATTCTAACACTGTAATTTTATCCGTGCTGCAGTGATAGTCATCTCGGAGCGATAAACTTGAAAAGTACACTTCTCTATACCAAAAAAATCTAAATTTTTAGTCCTTGAAAATACGGAAAAAGTACTTAAAAAGTCCTTGAAAAGTACTTGAATTTGTTTCTGGAAGTTCTGTATGAACCATGTGTTACTACAACAATATGTATATCATCAGGGAGAACATGTGTGGTTGTTGCTGGATGGACCAGTAGATGCTATCTGGATTGAGAATCTGAACTCAGTACTTGATGACAACAAGACCTTGACCTTGGCTAATGGTGATCGTATTCCCATGGCCCCTAACTGTAAGATCATCTTTGAGGTACACAACATTGACAACGCCTCCCCAGCCACTGTATCGAGAAATGGTATGGTGTTCATGAGCAGTTCCATCCTAGACTGGGACCCCATCCTTAAAGGTGAGTCATAGTTTAATGAATGTAATCTATAAGTAAACCAGTCTGCATTTTATGAATCTAGAGTCAAAGATAATTAACGTACACAGCA
Source organism: Mactromeris polynyma (assembly GCA_032209605.1). Lineage (NCBI taxonomy): Eukaryota > Metazoa > Mollusca > Bivalvia > Venerida > Mactridae > Mactromeris > Mactromeris polynyma. The sequence continues at coordinate 5,610,346 of JASFXZ010000005.1, forward strand.
CATATTAAAGGTTTATTTGTTGTTGCTGATATTGTGTATATGAAGTCAATTAAATTGAATCTTTATTTAAAATACAATCGGATGTCGTTCATTCGAATTCATCGGGTCCGAAATTTTATTTCGAAAAGTACATAGTTTCGAATAGCCCATTTCAATTTCGATGTGCAAAAGAAGATATTTCGGTACCTAATATTTATTTGACTGTTATTTGACTGTTATTTGACTTATTTCAGGCTGGTTACTGACCAGACCTTCAATGCAACAGGACGCAATCTTCCAAGTGTTTGAACAGCTCTTCCCTGTCCTCTATACCAACATTATACAGTTCATGGAACCAAAGATGGACGTAAGTGGTCATGTTTTATATTTGTCTTTAGTCTGATAGGAACCAGTCGCTTAGTGATTCAGCATTTACCTTGGTACAGGAGGTCATGGGTTTGATCCACGGCTGTGATATCGAAGTCGCTAGAATGGTACAAGTGGCTCCCTTATGCCATTACAAGTCATTATGGGGGCTGTCCTATAGGACTGGTTAGCCCGATGTTAGGTTAATATGACTGGGCATGGTCCGGTGTCACATGTCCACAGTGCTGTATCACTATATCGGCTACAAGTTGACGGAGTCTCTATACAACTGAAGAATTGTTGATAGGACTTCAAAACCCAACACAACAAGTTTACCTGGGTATTCAGAAGATTGCTTTGATACCTTGGGTAGCCCATTAATCATTGCTTGTTTTAGAACTATTTTCTGTAACTACGTGTATAGTTGTCAGACTTTGTATATCTTTGGTTTGACACTCAAATGGGTACCTGATCTTTCCCTAAAACTGAGCCAAAATGTACGCCCAATAATTTCATGCTTTCCGGTGGTTTTCCACCGAATAACGGTGAATTAGTATCTGATAATCCACAATGAAATTTTCAAAGTGCTAATGATGTCAGAGAAATGATGTCACATACATTCTATATTATATATTGCAGGTGTTACAATGTAACTATATTCGTCAATCCATTGATCTGCTGGAGGGTTTGATTCCACGACGTGATGACAACAAAGATATCCCTAAAGATCATTTGGAGAAACTGATTGTCTTCGCTATCATGTGGTCCCTTGGAGCCCTTCTGGAACAAGGCGACAGGAAAAAGGTAGGACGTACTTCTGTTGTTACGCATTTAAAAAAGAATCAGAATCTATACACAAATTGACCTGAATAGCGAATATTTAAAAACCACATTTGTGGTTGATAACAGTATACTATAATGCTGTTGATTATCGTGTTAAATATCATTGTCGGTACCCAGGCTATTCATAACATATATGATACCCTCGGCAAACTGACTGTAAAAATCTCATACTCATGAATAATTAATGAGGTGAAATCCAGCCGCTTGAATCGCATGACAGTCACCTTGTCGGATATGGAAAATGCCAAGCAGTTATGGATGTAATCATGGTTCTGAGTGATCCAATGAGATTGGGTCTTTCAAATTGCTGATATCTCTTCACAAAGGGATTCCTACATTTTTGTTATCGTCCATTTCATTGGTCAAGAAATGCTGATGAATATTCATGCATTACGAAGTTTCGCTGGCCAATTTGCGCTGGGGTATCATATATGTTATGAATAGCCTGGGTACCGAGGTTGGTTTTATATAAGAATATTCAACCTATAATACTGCAGATATTATTAAAATTTTGTTGTGTTGGAAAAAGATTATGCTTAAAATATATAGAAATTAGAACCGCATTTTGAAAAATAATATGACTTCTGTAGCTCTCAATGTAATTTCTGAATTCTTTATTCTAAAACAAATATAATTACGTTGTTTTATGTGAAATAATTGTACTTATATATTTGTCACTGGTTTTGGGTTGTTCTTTTAGAAACATTATCGTTATCTCTATCTATGAAAATGTACATTGTCTTGTAGATTAATATTCTTAGAAACTTTAGAATGTATTTGTACTTTGGCCCTTTATGCAAAGATATAATTCTTAGTGCTCTTACTAGCAAAGATATTCTTTTTTAGGTATGTAATTGTCGAAATATATTTTCAGTCATTGTGTTTAAAACTTTATAAAATTGTCAAACAATATTGCTCTGTAAATACACAAAGCTTATCCTGTTTAAGAAGGGACCTGACCGCAGGAGATTGTCACAAGTTCTGTCCCTTTATCCCATCTAGAGTTCTCTCCCTTTGTCGCTTCAATAGTACTTAAGTATTCATATACTACAGAAGGAATTAAGGGAGAGAACTCTAGATGGGTTAAAGGGAGAGAACTCGTTACAAATTTTCCTCTGATCCTGACTGTCATATACTTTTGAATTCCATGGTTTAGTACAATTTATTAATTGTTTAATTTGCCTATATCATACAGTTTTCCAATGTGGTAAGTTTGAATAACGAGGCTTATAAGTGATAAGTATCAGTTGGCATATTTTGTATGGTCTATATACAATAAATATTCACCAATATATGATTAAAAAACAGAGGAGCTTGTAAAAATGTTACAGTAAAATGCCTGCCATTTAATCTATGTGGTTCATTTATTGATTTATGTGTTGAAATTTGTCAGTAAAACCATTTCACAACATTATTAAAAAGCAAAAATAATTGTTGTTTTTTTGCTTTTTTTATGTAAATTATTTAGGCTGTTTGTTTTTATTTAGACTTTTTACAAGCTTTACTGTATCACTGAAATTTTTTGTTCACTTTTGGAACCTATGTTCTGATGTTAATGATCCCCACTGTAGTGTTATTTGTTATGATAAGAGTTTAGTTTGAGTTGTCTCCCCTTCGAAAACATTTACAAGCAATATTTGTGACCTTCCACTATTAACATTAATGTTCCCCATCAAACTCAAACAGTTGAAATATAGATTTTATATTCGACTTTAAGTTCCAAGTATACTGTGCTAGTAAACTAATACATTATCGTGAATGTTCATCTTTTTAAAAAAATAAACAATGTCTTCAATGCATTTGAGATAAAGTTGTGAAAATTGAATCTCAACTTCCCTAGTTATTTATTTTGATTGAGATAAATAAATCTCTCTGTATGGTCTTCTATATTCTTATTATAAAGGACAAGTTCTGTTCATTACGTGGAATTTGTAGAAAAACACTTCACAAATATTTTCTTGTAAATATTGCTTTTGCTGTTTTACTGTCAATTTTACTGTTTATAAGAAACTGTCATGCCCCCTGTTTTGTTGACGACATCTTTGAGTTTTTGATGAAATGTAAAATTATATTGTTATTGGGATTTGAAAATAACGCAGTGATAAAATTTATATTGGGACATGACAGTCTTGCATGTAAAAATTGGTACAAGAAGATAGGAATCTGTGTTAATGTTGTGAATTGTGAATGAAGTCCCTCTGTGTTGTTGTTGTTGATCCTGATTTGATTCCGACATTCGCTTCTGACATCTGACGTCTTCTACATTGTTTGAACAGTTTCCACACTTGCTTACATGCTTAACAATAATGTTATACTCTGACACGGACATATGAACCATGGATTCGAAACTGGCTGATATCGGCAAAACGATAGCAAGAAATAATTTACCCACAATCCTTAGCGCGAGCTCAGTAAGTATCGTGAATTTCCACCATTCTCGGAAGAAAATCTCGCCAATCGCGAGAGTTCAAACAAAACTATACACATACTAGGACGTTTCCAATCCATGGTTTATATGTCCGTGACTCTGACAATATTTACCCAGCACTCATGAATATTCATACAAATCCATAAATTATTGCCAGCGAAACATGGAGAGCAATGACGTGTCATTATCGCGCATTCACTCCACTAAAGCAGCAATTGTGTACGCAGAGAACGGCGAGGATTAATGAGTGCTGGTTCAGTGTTGTCTGATAATATATTGCCCAAAATTAACAATGCCGCATGTGATAATGATACAGTTATTATACATGTCACATGTTATAACGATTACGTTATGATACATATGACTGTATCTGACTCACATCTTAATAATATTCACTGTTTTGTAACATTACCTCTAACAACAAAATTAGCTTACTTTATCACCATTTATATTAATTTTTTAGTCTTTAGATCTATTTTTTTCTGTATCAGCAGTTTTGTCTCGTATTTATTCCATTGGCTTAACAAATTTACTTATCTTTTAATTATTTGCATTTTTTCACATTGTTTGATAACGCTGGTATGAAGTTTTAGCGTGTGAGATTTTGCCTTTCATCTTCTGATTGGAGGTGTTGACTTACAATCTTTTATTATCCTTCTGATAGCTTCTGAAATAATGACTATTGTTACTTCTTTGATGTTAACCATCTTTGGCTGTAAATTTGGCTCATATCAATTATATTTCAATTAAAGGACCTTAGACTGTGTTCATGTTCACTGCTTGTTGTCCATCATTTCTATGTATGAATTGATCAGAACCAGTCTGACTTGTGGACAAGTTTAAGAGCAGTGTGCAAACTTAAATCAGTTAAACTGATTGTTAATGAATGAACACAATTTGTGACTCTGCCTCGCTAGAAAGTATGACAAATCATTCTGTAAAAGTCCAGTTGCTTTCATATTGTAACATTACAAGTAAGCTTACCATTTGGTATAAGAAATCTTTTCGTGTATCTTCAAATATTTGCTGATTCGCTTCACAGTTTCAAAAGTCAGCTACGGGGTATACAGCCCCCTTAAGGTGTCCAAATTGTCATGCTATTACCCGCAGCCTCCTGTCAGGATTTTAGCCCGTAATATGTCAATTAATTTTATTGATTGGAATGCTAATTATTGTTTCTTCTAAAAAGTTATGTAAAGTTAGGACATCATTCCTTTTGTTAAAATTGGTAAAGTGTGCACCAATAGTCATTTTTTGGGACCATAATACTCTCGTAGATTTAAACATTGTCATCTTATCCAAAATGAAATTGTCTCTGGAATTTTTAGAAAGGTGTCGTGTGACTTGCTGGAGTCCACAGTTTGATGAAAATTCTTGCAGTTTAAGCTTTTATACAGTCGTGTAATGGATTAGTTTTCAAGGGTTATGAAAGTAAGTTTGGATTATAAAAACAAGTGAATTGTCATACTTCTGGAGACGGCATTGTTACGTACTGCATAATAGTCCCAGATTTACAGCAAGTCTGTGTTTTCTAGTTCAATTAATTTTGCTTGAATATTACCATAGATTCAATATGTGTTAGCAATGACTGTATAGTATTCCAGTATACATACAGGAAGTTACTACTATTACGAAGAGTCTGATGCATTATGGTATTGATTACAGGTTGAAGAACTGATCAAGTCTAATTCTTCTGTACAACTGCCAAGCATGTCGGGTGATGATACCATCTTTGAATACGTGGTCGGAGAGAACGGTCAGTGGGAACATTGGTCTGGACGGGTAAGTTACCTTGGCAACATATACAAAAGAGATCAAAAATAAACATTATTTAATCTAGGATGACAATACAAACTACAAAGTGACCATTGCAACATATATATTCCTGTTACACAAATTGACATGAAAATAAAAATTATTTTATTTAGGATGTCAGTACGAACAACTTAGTTACCATGGCAACACATATAATCCTGTTACACAAATTGACATGAAAATAAAAATTATTTTATTTAGGATGTCAGTATGAACAACTAAGTTACCATGGCAACATGTAATATTCCTGTTACACAAATTGACATGAAAATAAAAATTATTTTATTAAGGATGTCAGTATGAACAAATAAGTTACCATGGCAACATGTATAATCCTGTTACACAAAAGAGACACAAAATAACAATGTTATTGTCAAGAATGTCGATACAACAATTAAACGGAACAGAACATTTCAAATTAGGTGATTAAAGTGAAGCCAGACTATCTGCCTGTTGATGTATGCACAGATCGACCAGTTTTGCTGTCACACTTCGAAAGTATCTACCGTACTAAGTAATTGAGAACTGGTTTTCGATAATTGAGGATTGAACCTGCATAATTTATTGCCATCAACAATATTTAAATGTAACATAATTCTTTATTTCTAGGTACCAAACTATGTATACCCTGACAATGAAATCCCAGAATACACCAGTATTCTTGTACCAAATGTGGACAATGTGAGAACTGACTTCTTGATTGAAACTATCTCCAAACAGGGCAAGTGTGTCTTGTTGATTGGTGAACAGGTAATTCATTTCTCTGGTGTTTTATCAGCACTCTTCAATCTTATATCAGTATATATAATAGTTTTTATTTTCGTGAGAATCTTGCTGAGATGTTTGGACATAATGATGAACTCATATTTTAGTGAGATTTTGAATTTGTGAGGTTTTCAACCTGCGCATTAATGCGAAAATAAAACTTCGCGAAAAAAGGACTTTTACAGTAACCAAATTGGTACACCATGCATTTGTATTTATATGTGATTTCAGGGTACTGCCAAGACTGTGATGATTGAAGGTTTCTGTGGAAAGTATGATCCAGAACTGCATTTGTTCAAGAGTTTCAACTTCTCCAGCGCCACTACGCCGTTCATGTTCCAGCGTACTATTGAAGGTCTTGTTGACAAACGTATGGGTACAACGTATGGTCCTCCTGCTGGCAAGAAGATGACAGTGTTTGTTGATGACATTAACATGCCAGACATCAATGGATGGGGAGATCAGGTAAGTCCATGATTCTGAGACACTTTATTGAATGTACAGTAAAATCTCAACTAAAGACCCACATGGAACCTCCAAGGTTCAAGGTCAAGGTCACTGTTACTAAAAATAGAATTTTCTTGTCCGGTCTATAACTTCATTATGAATGGAGGGATTTCAACATAACTTGGCACATGTGATCACTATAGCAAGACGATGAGTCACATGCAAAACCCAGCCTCCTCGGTTCAAGGTCAAGGTCACCTCTACTAATAATAGAATGTTCTTGTTCAGATTATAGCTTCATTATAAAGTCTGAGTTTCAGTCTTAAAATGTTTGGAATAAGGCTCCGGGTCAAGTTCAGTTTAGTTTTCAATCTGGTAACGCACTGGACTTATAATCCAGGGATCGCAGGTTTGATTCCCCGCTCCATCACTGAACGTACTAACAGTCTTTCGGACGAGACTTAACTTCTAGATTTAGTTTGAATGTGAACTCTCTGTTTAGGAGGTAGAAAAGCTCAGCATATAGAGTGTTTTTGTCTTCTATACCAACAGTCAACCCATACACATAATGTTTAACTCAACTATTTCTGGTGGCATATTCAAAGAGACCTATTAACAATTACTGTGCATTTGTTTTTCAGATCACAAATGAGATTACAAGACAGATGATTGAAGCAAAAGGTTTTTATAACCTTGAGAAACCCGGAGAGTTCACCAACATCGTAGATATTCAGATGATGGCCGCTATGATTCACCCAGGTGGTGGACGTAATGATATTCCTCAGCGTCTCAAGAGGCATTTCAACATCTTCAACTGTACTCTACCTTCCAATTCCTCCATTGACAAAGTCTTCAGAACAATCGGCAACGGTTATTTCATCAAGGTATTCTTTTCGGTCCACTTTATCAAACATTATTTCAGCTCATTAAGTTATGTATGCAAATATAATCAAAGCGCTGAAAGCACTGAAGTTGTTTGGTATTGCACACTGGTTTTGTATTCAAAACTTCCAGATTCACAGAAAGTATGAATCATTATTTACATTGTCGAACCATTAAATTTAATTGTGTAGTCAAGCTGACTACCTGGTTACGCTTTCGATATTGAACTATTTTTTACCTGTTATTCTTGTTATCGTATTATGGCGATGCAACTGTCAAAAAATGCCATAGAACTAATTGATCTACTAAACAACTAAAAACAAAGGTGAAATGAGATGTCTTTATTGCTAATGGTGTCAATTGGAAAAGTTTGGATGGAAATGTTTGTGCTCCAGTTTTTGTTTTTACAAGAAAGCGCTTGATTGACATTTGATGCCAAATTTTCTTTGTAAAACACACTCTTTTGGCTTCTTGGTGTTTTCCATAAAATCAGAAATCTTTGTGAGAAATTAGTTTTTCCTATTTTCTCGAGATGGTTATATTCGCTAATAATAAATGCTTCCTAATTATTAACCTTTTCACAATGTGTTTATGTAACAACAAAACTAAAAGTGGATGTATTAATATAGTTATCAAAAAGTTAAAGATATATCTGGCTCATCTGAACATAACATTTTTGAATTGACTTGATCCAGTAGTGTTGTTACATTGGCTAAAACATCTCTAATAAGAGCAATTGCAATGTAAAAGCGATTGAAAAATATTTTTTTATCATATTACTAACAGTCAAACCCTGTAAAATAGCCTGTTAGTTAAAAAAAACTGGAAGTTTATTTATATTTTATTATGTACAAACATCTTTCTTCAACAAATATGGATTAATACATTATGATTTTGTTCTAAATGTTAATGCATGTTACTTGATGTTTTAACTATAGGAAATATATTTTTCGTGTTTGGTTAGGTAAAGAAATTAACAAAAAATGAGCATAGTATTACTTTAAAGTTCTGGTATATTTTTTGTGATTTCCATTTTAATGAGTTTATTCTTTGGTTTGTTTTGTAGACTGAAATAGAATATTCTGTTTTTTTACGCAAATTTGATGTTTCTTATTTCAGAATCGTGGATTTCAAGAGGATGTTTGTGAAATGATTGAACAGCTTGTGTTAGCGACACGTAAGATCTGGCAGAAGACAAAGATAAAGATGTTGCCAACACCAGCCAAATTTCACTATGTATTCAACTTGAGAGATCTTAGCAGAATATGGCAGGTAAAAATAAGTTTAACAGAAACTGCTGACGTTGAGATAATAAAATTACTTGATTTTGAGACATTGCAAGAATAATCAAGGTTTGCACAGGTCTTTAAAAGTCCTTGAATTTGATGCCTACTCCTTGAAAACTTCTGGAATTTGTAACAGCCAAAAACTCCTTGAAAAGTACTTGAATTTTGAAAAAATCGAATAAATTTTGGTAAATTGCCATTGAATTCTTCTACTGCGAATAGAAAAGGAACCAAAAATAGCAAAAAGACTACCAATGATGAAAAAAGGTGAAAAATGACTTAAACTTGAAAAACAAACAGGATTCCTTCTTCTGTATACCAAATATGTCAATATTTTTAGTCCTTGGAAACTGGAAAATGGTTCTTGAAAAGTACTTGAAAAAGAAATGCATTTTGCAAAACTGTTTAGACATATTGAATGGGCAAGATTGTAGCATAGGGTGGGCCACTTTTACAAACACCGGGGTCTCAACACAGAGATCCTTAGGTTTCAAAATAAGATCAAAATGTGAAGGGGAAATAAAACTACCATGAAAATGATAAATGCTATGAGCTCAAAACTGATATGATCCCATCCTACTACTGAACAAACTTGTTTAACGTAAAATGTTGTATATTGTATTGTATTATTATGATGTTCATAGTAAGTAAATAAAATATGTTTAAACTAAAAAAAAAAAAAAAAAAAATGATATTTTTCTGAATTGTTGAGCCCATGTCCCATATTTTCTTTCTTAACATCTTCTGTATCTGTTTACAGGGTATGCTTACATGTACCAGTGAAATTGTAACCAATACTGGAGTTCTCTTGTCACTATGGAAACATGAATGTTATCGTGTAATTGCTGACAGATTCACAGAAATGGCTGACAAAGACTGGTTTGAAAAGAATATCAAACAGGTAAGTTTTTTTTGCTTTATTTCGCATAATGATACTGCTTTTTCTTGAATATCGGTTTAATTTAGAACTCTTGACAGAAGTAAACTACTAGTTCATAGTGACATAGATGGAAAGAGTATTTAGAAAAATATTTAAATTCAAACTTTGCAAACAAACTTTTTTAACACCTTGTATATCTTGTAAATCAACCAAAACAATGCGGGTATGTTTGTTTGAGTCAGATAGTGATAGAGGTTATATTTGAACATTACAGGTTGCTGAGGAGGAATGTGGCGTTGCTGCAGCCACTGAAATGGACGTAGAACCTTACTTTGTAGATTTCATGAGAGATGCTCCTGAAATTACAGGTAAAGTATTTTTTTGGGGGGAATTCTGATAAAAATATTCTTTTATATTTTAGAGCTGCCATATCAAAACCTGTATTAGTGACATTAGTTATGACGTCAATTATTTTCCCAATCAAGTGTCATCATTTTTTGGCACTAAATGAAATTTGAAAAATATGTCTGTTAGAAAATGTAAAAACCTGAAAATGGACTTTTTGGTCACTAATACAGGTCTTTTTGTGGCATAGCTCATATGTTTTAATCCCAATGCATAAATGAGGTTTATTTTATATGGATGTTGTTGCCCGATGGCATAGATGGATCATGGGTGTTTCAGTATGTGGAATATTTCTAAAATTACTATCTCCAGTTGTGTTAGTTGTGTGACTTTCATTGTTTCTGTTTGTCATGAATTCATTAATTTCAGCTTCAGTGTCATTTACATTTGTATCAGCCTTGTGTTTCTTCATTTTTACTGCATTGATGTCAAATTAAAGGTAGTAGTGATATTCAATAAGCATTTTATTATCAATTCTAACCATTTCAACACTCACAACATTTTAAACAGTGTTGATAGTAAGGTAAAGTTAATATATGTAGATAAATTAGTGTTATAAAATTAGCATTTATAAAGCAAAGTGGGAGAGGTATATAGTTATATAAGAATAATTTATACATAATATTACGCTCAAGTTTTGTTTGCATGATCTGCACAATTAGTGGGGACTCTTATAGTACTATGAAGCTGGATAGACAATTGTAAACACACTTGTTCATCTACTATATAATCTCTTCACTAATTTGGTAGTTGCCAATTCGTTGCAGTAATTCCAGAACACCATAACTTGTTTTTCGTCTTTTTGAGAAAAACAACTTTTAAGTTTTACCCTCTTGAGATAATTGTTACAAACGGGGTTATGGAATTGCATTTTAATTAAGTTATGTGCATTCCAGAACAATAGAGGTAGTACAGATAGAAAGAGCTTGAAAAGAAAATACTCAAAACCGCCAAAAATTTAGTTACGGGGTTCTGGAAATATAAGGCGACAAATTTTGAACACAATTCATCCATATTTAAAGCTAGTACATTTTATTTGTATTGAGTTGCCAAGCCAATGAGAAACTCAGATATATACCTGCTATATGTTATTGTAGATAAATTGTTTAATTATAGTAATTATCATAGTGTTGCCATGCATTTTCCTCATGTGTTAGCTAGAATGAGATACAAAATTTCCCTAATATGGAATGATTACTTCCTCAGATATCTAGTGCAATTCTTCCAAGCTATAATACCAATCGCTGTTATTCATTTTATCAGTCTATATTCGCTTTCAATATTCCCCATCTCTGTTGTGAAGTTTACTTATTAGTTATGCCCCCCTTCGAAGAAGAGAGAGCAAATTGGTTTGCACATGTCGGTCGGTCGGTATGGCCGTCGGTCAGTCGGTCCGTCTTTCGGTCCGTCTTTCGGTCCATAACCTTTTTGTTTCCGATCAATAACTCAAAAAGAACCCCTTGACCTATCATCGTCAAACTTGGTCCACACATTCATCTTGGGTAGCAGAGGAACCCTATTGATTTTGGGATCATGGAGTCAAAGGTCAAGGTCAAAGGGGGGCATTATGTTTTATAAACATCTCTTGTTATTTGTTTAAATGATACATTTCCCTGTTTGCTGATATTTGTGTTGTTAAAAACGATGAATTCTGAAATTTTAAGTTGACGATAAGCCATCAAAAAAGCCAGGTAACATAGTTGTTGTATTGATGTTATGGCATGTAAACACAGGATATGATATGTATGATTTAGCACTAGTAGTTGTTACCTCCAATTTCAGGAACTGAATGCTTTCAGTGTTCCGCGGAATCGAGTTTTGTATTCCTTGCATGGTCAGCTTGTGTATGGTTTTACACTATCCCTTGTATAAATCACAGGAGACTGTCATGAGTTCTCTCCCTTCATCCATTCTACAATTATCTCCCTTTATTCCTTCTTTTTATAGTATATGTATATACAGGGAGAGAACTCTAGAAGGGATAAAGGGAGGGAACTCACAACAATCTCCTGTTGTAGCTATGTCTGTTGTCTATACATCATTGCTGATGTCTTTACGTTATATAATCCTTAGATATTTTTGTATATATCGTTAGCTTCAAGTTTTAGTTACACAGTAAAACCTCAATAATAAGACCACCATTGGGACCCTTGAAAACTGGTCTTAATATTGAGGTGGTCTGAATATTGAGGTTAGATAAAGAGCCAAACAGTTAAAAACAGACTTGGATATAGAGTTCTTAATTTTGAGGTGGTCTTATTATTGAGGTGGTCTGTAAGTGAGGTTTTACTGTAAATGAAAAGAATCATTTAAAGAATTGATCATCCAAAGCCTTTAAACTGTGTATCTTACAATAGAAGGCATATCTTTTCTGTTACATTCTTAGTTTATGTGCCCGAGGATGTTAAATGACGCTATTGTAAACAACTCTGTATCACCGTAATTTGAACACAGTTTCTGTAGTAGATCGTTTATATACTCCACGCCATTAAAAACACAACTAAAAATGGACTGCATCAACACGATGATGACATTGTCAAGAAATAATTATATTTTAATTCTCAAACATAATTTCCTGAACTTAATCAATTATGAAATATGAATACTAGTACCATAGTTTGATTTCTTTTTGATGAATTGTTTACTCATTAATGACAATAAAACATATTTAACACTTGGAACAAAATGAAGGCTAAGTAAAATAGTTGCGTTTTTCATGGCGTTAGGTATATGTAAGAAAGGTGGACATAGTTTTACCAACGTTCGAGGGTTTGAGGCAAAATCATTGTATGTATTTCTTCACAATAACAGGGTTACAGTAGTTTTTTTTTGGTCAAGTTGTATAAGACTTTACATTTTATTCAAAGCTCTATTTTACTTAAATGTCATAGATTTGACCTTTAAACTCCTCTTATTGCATTAACCAAGACATTGTTGTCATGGTAACTGATTGATTTTTTATCTATTTAACAGGAGATGAGCCAGATGATGCTGACCTTGAAGCGCCAAAGGTTTATGAACCAGTTTCTTCACTGGAAGCTCTAGCTGAGAAATTGATCAGTTACATGGAACAGTATAATGAGACCGTGAGAGGTGGTAAAATGGACATGGTGTTCTTCAAGGTATGTTTTTCATACATTCTGATAGCTTGTAGTTTCGCAGTACAAAAGATATAACGTAACAGAAGAAAAACTTCAATTTTCTTTTGCGTTCAGTTTCTCAGTTAGTTAACGCTGACAATATAATTTCTTTTCCATAGTTTTCCTCTTATGCCAAATTGTTTCAATGGCTTGTAAGTTTTACTGCAATTCAAATTTTTGACAATGGAAATACAGATGGACCTCTTTTATTCGACAACCAAAAGTTCTATCCAAATATTCGGTCCCATCTGAAATAAATATCAGGTACCGATGTATCTTATGCACGTCAAACTGAATGTATGTATTTGAAACTTTGTATTATTCGAAATAAAATTTCGGACCCGATAAATTCGAATGAACAAGGTCAGACTGTATTTGGTTTAAGATTTCCGTCGCTAGAGGCAGTTGTATATAGATTAACATTATGTCTTCATTCTCTAGGATGCTATGACAAATTTGGTGAAGATTTCACGTGTTATACGTACACCGCGTGGCCACTCCCTACTTGTTGGTGTCGGCGGCTCCGGTAAACAGTCCCTGACCAGATTAGCTTCATTCATCGCTACGTATAAAACCTTCCAGATCACATTATCGAGGTACAGTATTTATATTTTCACAATAGCTTCATTATTCTGTAGAAGAATTGAGGAAATATTAATTAATAGTATGAAAACACGAGCGTATATCTAATTTAGTCAAGTTGGAGTAGCCCCGAGACTAATTTAGGTATCCAAGCGTTTTTACTCGATCTGTTTCGTATCATAGTCCAATCACAAAACGAGAAATATCTTGCAAAAAGATGGTCTGCACAATTTGAAGGTTAAGATTTGTTGTGCATCATACAAAAAATGACGAGATGTTACGATTGCTGGTCACTCCAGATCCAGATTGGTAACTTACCCTATATCGAAAGGTGAACCAATCCGCATCAAGGTTACAAACGTTATTCGGTTGGAGAGATATTGCCTTGGTGGTTAACCTAAGATTTGATTGGTTTACACAACACTGATATGCAAATAGCAAAACCATGTTGGTACAGCTCCGCCAAAAAATGTGTGTACAAATAGGAGTTTCTCTTTATGATGTATGCAAATTACCATACATGGCATGCATCGTGATAGTAAGATTTAAACCCCCCAGAAATTTAACAATTCAACGTAGCAACCAATCTTGGTAAAGTACTGATATGATATGTCGTTTTTTATCAACAGTGCGGTAACTTACAGTGCGAGTAACTAGTACCGGTACTGTTGCCTACTGCACTCGGTCCTTTAATAATTAAGTCCATCCTTTTACTTAACATTGAATTTAGCTCCATCTCTTAAGATGTAGCATTAAAAACTTCAAAGAAAATTTACAAAACTATGATACAGTTGAATGTTCGATACAAACATTCCTGACTGTAGTTTTACCAAAACATTATGGCAAATGTACAAAACATTGATGAAATACTGTAAATGATGTACTTTTCTTCTTAAAAAAAAGGCTTTTTTAGGCTGATATATTGGTTTGGAGTGAATATTTGATCAAAAGCTGCTTCTTTATACCATTGCCTGTGGAAATGTTTAAGCTGGACCTAGCTCACTACATACAGTGAAACCTCTATAATAAGACCACCCTTGGGACCCTTGAAAACTGAAAAAAGATTAAACAGTATAAATGGACTTGAAAATTGTGTTCTTAATATTGAGGTGGTCTTATTATTGAGGTGGCCTTTAAGTGATGTTTTACTGTATATTGCTTGTAACCAGTACTTCCAAATATTTATCATTTTCATATTCTTTTGATATTTGTTGCCTCATGTACTGTGACCCAATCATTGTCACTTCCAGATCGTACAACGTGAGCAACTTGATGGAAGATTTGAAGTTCTTGTACAGAACTGCTGGACAGGAAGGAAAGGGAATCACATTCTTGTTCACGGATCAGGAGATCAAAGACGAAGCTTTCCTGGAATACTTGAACAACATCTTATCATCTGGAGAGGTAACGTTGCCATTATGACTGTTATAAGTGATGGCCTATTATCGAAAATAATCGAAAAAATGTTGCTGGACATCTGACGTCGGCAACAATCGATTATGAACTAAAATAATCAATTATAATTGGAAAGTGTTATTTCAATAAGATGATATTATATATATTCAAATTTTTCTTATAGAATTCTTTTCGATGTATTCAGTCAAATACAAATATACAACGTAAACATACAAAAACAATATTTATTGGAAGATAAAATGATGTTTTATAATGTTATAAGAGTAATGTCAAACCCCACTGATGTTAAAATTTAATGTAGTAAAAAGAGATCAATAAAGATGTATGAATGAAATTAACTGTCAACATTATACTTACACTAAAAAACTAAATATGGATCGATCATTTCCGATTTGATTATGAGTTTTCAAACCGATTGATTATGACATTTGTCCGATTAACCAAATTGCCTTAACATCTTTCAACAATAACATAAATAAATATGAATATTAGAAGGAAGAAAAAAAGTTTTTCTTACAGGTTTTCCAAAATGGATGCAATATAATTCAGTGAATTGTTGATTAATTCTTTGATCAATTGTGCTGAACGTGTGTTATTTATCATTTACTGTTCATATTGTATTGTATTTGAATTTTTTTTTTTTTTTTTTTTTTTTTTTTGAAGGGGATATATTTTTTTTTTCCTCGTAAATAAGTATGTGTGGGTCGAGGACATCCCACTCCATACTTTACAAAATAGCTGTTAGTATGCATAAGAAAACATTATTTGATTTTCTTGGAAGATTTTTTTTCAAATGTTTACACCCATATCTTTTGAATTACAGGTTTCTGGTTTGTTTGCTAGAGATGAGATGGACGAAATCTTAAATGAATTGATTGGACAGATGAAGAAAGATTTCCCTCGTAGACCACCGACCAATGAGAATCTGAGTGATTATTACTTGATGAGATGTCGACAAAATCTTCACTTGTGTCTCTGCTTCTCCCCGGTGAGTTTTTATTCGGAAGAACCCATTGTAACATGCAACTATTTACAGTCAAACCTGTGTTAAAGACCACCTGCGAACAAAGACCACTATTGCAAAACCTGTCTGCAAAGACCACCAATTTTATCTCCCATCAGACCATTTTCAAGGATATTTAATCTGTTAATAGAGACCACCTGTAAACAAAGACCACATTTTGCTGTTCCCATGGGTGGTCTTTACAGACAGGTTTGACTGTATAGTAAAATGTTAATATTTTATTGCTTTTCTTTGTAACTGAAGATCTAGTTCTTCAATTCCATCATGTAAATTATGTACTGCTATTCGTCCTCATTATTTGTACAGTAAAACCTTATAGAATTATACGACCACCTCAAAATTAAGAACACAATTTTCAAATCCATTTGCACTGATTTGCTCTTTATTCAACCTTGATATTAAGACCACCTCAATAATAAGACCACCTCAAAATAAATAACACATTTTTTTCAAGTCCATTTTCACTGTTTTGCTTTTTATTCAACCTCAATATTAATACCACAGGTGGTCTCATTATTAAGGTTTTACTGTATTTAACCTTTTTTATGGGCACCTTGATGTGACAGCCACCTCCATAGAGAATCTCCTAGAATCCTATTGAAACTGAAACCTGATATCCTATGTAATTTATTACTTATATAGATTTATGTTATTTGAGTTCTTATTTATACTGAAGGCCGTGGTCCAGTGGTAAGTGCGCTGGACTTGTAACCCGGCGATCTGGGTTCGATTCCCGGTCGCGGCAGGTCATACCCTTCCATGAAAATTTGACAAAAATGTCGATTTTCCTCCACATGTGGAGAAGTTGCCGGCTCTTTTTGGAAGGGTAAGTTAGTACTGGTTAGAATTCAGTCCAGGAAAAACTGGTTAGGTGAACCGGCCGCCGTATATAACTGAAATATCGTTGAGAAACGGCGTTAAACCCGATGAAACAAACATATTTATACTGAAGAAGAGATTTAATTTTTATACTCACAGGTTGGAGAGAAATTCAGGTCAAGGTCACTGAAGTTCCCTGGTTTGATCTCCGGATGTACCATGAACTGGTTCCAGCGCTGGCCAAAGGATGCCTTGGTTGCTGTGTCAAACCATTTCTTGTCCAACTATGATATTGTTGCTACCCCCACTGTGAAGAGTGCTGTTCAAAGCTCTATGGGAGCCATCCAGGTTTGGAATGCCTTACATATGTTTTATTAATTATAAGATTCATGAATTTTTCATTTTTATTATTAATTCATTATAACAGTCGCGCCTCGTCGATTCGAAAACCTTATATCCAAATACTCAGTATCATCCGAAATCAATATCAGGTACTGATGTATCTTCTTATGTATGCTGAATTGCAATGGGTTATTTAAAAGCATGTATTATTCGAAATAAAATTTCGGACTCGATGAATTCGAACTGAGGTCCGACAGTTTATTGTAATTTTCCAAGTTTTGCAGTTTTACTGGTGTTAGGGTCTCCAGTGAGTATTTTTGTATACAGTGCTGTAAAATTTAGACAAATGAAAAAAATACGTAAAAAATGATGTTGTTATATTGGCATTTTGCATTGATGAACCCTTATGCCTCGGGCTTCGACCCTTATATGAATATGTCAGATGTATGTCTCAGGCTCAAACCCTTTCAATGTACTGTCATAGGTAATGTTTATTCATTGAAATATTTTGTCAACTTACCCTTATTTCTTCTGATTTTCAGGATTTGGTAGCTGAGGAATGTATCGAGTATTTCCAGAGATTCCGTCGTCAGACGTACGTCACACCAAAATCTTACCTATCCTTCATTGCTGGTTATAAGGAGATTTACAGTCAGAAGAGGAAGGAGATTGGTGTGTTAGCCGAAAGAATGAATACTGGTAAGTTGAGATTGGTGTGTTACATGAATGAATACTGGTAAGTTGAGATTGGTGTGTTAGCCGAAAGAATGAATACTGGTAAGTTGAGATTGGTGTGTTACATGAATGAATACTGGTAAGTTGAGATTGGTGTGTTACATGAGAGAATGAATACTGGTAAGTTGAGATTGGTGTGTTACATGAAAGAATGAATACTGGGAAGTTGAGATTGGTGTGTTACATGAATGAATGAATACTGGTAAGTTGAGATTGGTGTGTTACATGAAAGAATGAATACTGGGAAGTTGAGATTAGTGTTACATGAATGAATACTGGTAAGTTGAGATTGGTGTGTTACCTGAATGAATACTGGGAAGTTGAGATTGGTGTGTTACCTGAATGAATACTGGGAAGTTGAGATTGGTGTGTTACCTGAATGAATACTGGGAAGTTGAGATTGGTGTGTTACCTGAATGAATACTGGGAAGTTGAGATTGGTGTGTTACATGAATGAATACTGGGAAGTTGAGATTGGTGTGTTACATGAATGAATACTGGTAAGTTGAGATTGGTGTGTGACATGAATGAATACTAGTAAGTTGAGATTGGTGTGTTACATGAAAGAATGAATACTGGTAATTTGAGATTGATATGTTACCTGAATGAATGAATACCGGTAAGTTGAGATTGATGTGTTACCTGAATGAATGAGATGATAATAAAATGCATAATCCTAAACTACCTATTGGAAAATACATGCACAAATGCTAGGTGTAAATACATTGAATAGAAAAATAGATTACTGGCACAGAATGTTACAATCATATAATTATTCAGTGTTACAATATTCATCTTTCTACAGATTTTTTTCTCTTGTCACTGAAAAAGCACGCAATTCTTACAATGAACACAATGTCTGTCCTGAGAATACATGTTGGCAATTTTCTTAAATCAACATTTCATTGCTTTCAGGTCTAAAGAAGCTTGTAGAAGCCACAGAATCGGTGAACGAATTGTCTAAGGAACTTGCAGTGAAAGAAAAGGAACTCGCTATTGCTTCTAAGAAAGCTGATATGGTATTGGCTGAAGTAACCACCAAGGCTTCAGCTGCTGAGAAGGTCAAAGCTCAGGTGCAAGTTGTGAAGGACAAAGCACAGTCTATTGTAGACAGTATTTCTGTAAGTGTTTGTTATTTCCAGGTGTTTCTCAATTGATCTACATAGATGATGTTTGTTGAAAGATTTCAGATTTACAAATCAGTCTCTATACTAAGGAGCGAACACGAAACTAGTCTATCTGCTTTATTATCTAAGTGCAGATATATACTTAAAGCCATTAAAATGTCTGCTTCAAAACATGACATAAAAAATAAATAATTCTGTATTAATTCACTAACATAAGTTCCTAAACTTTTATTTCACTCATGAAATATAAATTACTGGTCCATAGTTTCAGTCCTTTATGAACATTTTTTTAAACAGTGATAACAGTTGGTAGCTTTTAACACCATGTACAAAAGAAAGCCGAATTAAAACAGTTGCATTTTTAATGGTGTTAAGAATATTAGTTTTCTTTCTCATCAAATGTTCTCATCTTACTTAGATTGAATTATGTGAATTTTGAAAAAAAATTACACTTTGTTAATTATAATTTCCATACAATGTGATCAATTATGGAGGTTGATAGATTCAGCATATTATCGTACAATACAGGCTGATAAGAAAGTGGCTTTGGCCAAGTTGGAAGCCGCCAGACCTGCCCTAGAGGAGGCTGAATCTGCTTTGCAGACTATCAAATCTGCCCATATTTCCACAGGTAAGTGATCTTTCATAAGAGAATAATGGACGAGACCTGGACCAAGCATAGGTGTTGCCTTCTTCATTGATTATGAAACATTTCAACGACAAATTTTATTCTGTCATGGATAGCTAGATTAAATACAGAATGGTTTGAATTTGTTGAAACTCTGAATACAGTCGGACCTCGTTCATTCGAATTCATTGGGTCTGAAATTTAATTTTGAATAATACAATATACTAATAATGGCCCATTTCAATTCGACTCACATAAGAAGATATATCGGGACCTGATATTTATTTTTAATGATGCCGAGTATTCGGATCGAAGGTTGTCTAATAACCGAGGTTCGACTGTATTCGGTCGATCGAAGTTTATGTATACATGTATATTTAATGTGATATTGTTAGATTTATTTAGGTATTGTTTATGTTTTAATCCACTACTGGTTTACTTCAATGAGAGAATAATTCGAGGGTTCAGTGCAAAACTATTCTAACTCCTATATAAATACATAGGAGTTAGTATAGTCTTGCGCTCAACCCTCGATATCTGTTCTATCATTTGTGATGCAATTTCAATTTATCTGAGATGTGGACACGGACACCATTGTGACATGTATCGCATTCCGAACCAAACTAAACTGTGGCGTAAAACTTTCCTTCCAGTGCGTAAGTTGGCCAAACCACCGCATTTGATCATGAGAATTATGGACTGTGTATTGATCCTCTTCCAAAAGAGGGTAGATACCGTACAGCAGGACCCCGAGCGACCATGCATGAAACCGTCCTGGGGTGAAGCTTTGAAACTTATGTCTGGTGGTGGATTCCTGCAAGGTCTGATGAATTTCCCGAAGGTAAGGAATTTTGTGAAATAAGCATTATCACTACAGTCAAACCTGTGTTAAAGACCACCTGCGAACAAAGACCACTATTGCAAAACCTGTCTGCAAAGACCACCAATTTTATCTCCCATCAGACCATTTTCAAGGATATTTAATCTGTTAAAAGAGACGACCTGTAATCAAAGACCACATTTTGCTGTTCCCATGGGTGGTCTTTACAGACAGGTTTGACTGTATATGTTAAGGTGATAAAAAAATATGTTTGTGTCTTGTTTCCCGACATACACTATTTTTTGGCCCCAACTTTAGATCATTTTTTCCCGTGTTAACATTTTCTTCTTTTTGGTAAAATTTCTTTGTGTGAATTTTTCTTTAAGTTCATATTTCTGCCCAGTTAATAGACGCTTTACGAGTTTTCCAGCTATACATGTATAGAGCATTATATTAACCTTGATTAAACATTATCCATGTTAAAAGGGATTTGTCTTTTAAAACATACATTTGTTTAAATCTATGTTTAATTTGCTGCGTTTGAAAACTTCGACCTATTTTTGGGGGGCATGAAACCTGAAACAAACATATTTATTTTAGGCCTAAGTATGATATAGTTATGTCGGACATTGATATAGGTATGTCGGACATTGATTTAGGTATGTCGGACATTGATATAGGTATGTCAGACATTGATATAGGTATGTCAGACATTGATATAGGTATGTCGGACATTGATATAGGTATATCGTCGTTGGAAAGTCAAAATCTCGTATCTCGATTTTTGAAAATGTTCAGGAGAAAGAAAAAAGTTTCCAACTTTTTTGTTTGAAATTGCAGACACATGTAACTTTAAATAAAAACTTCTTTTGGCTTTGGAATATCGGTGAAATAAAAGAAATTCACGTATCTATATCATTACCTTTCATTTGCAGACATACGACCTTTTGACCTAATATTTTGCTTTAGATACGATTTTTTATTACCTCACAGGAACAAAAAATTGGGTAAAAAGTCGTAACTGAAAATCTAGCCGATTCCTGACAAAATATCAAAAGATGTCAAAATGTTGTATCTAATTTCTTAAACGATGAAATGCGATAAACAATTGAAAAATACACCTTTCGAGTAATTGTTAGTAAAATCTATGAAATGTTCTTATATCCTGGTGGTTTGATGAGGAATGCATGTTGTAATTACCCAA
The DNA here is from genome assembly GCA_032209605.1 of Mactromeris polynyma. Taxonomy (NCBI): domain Eukaryota; kingdom Metazoa; phylum Mollusca; class Bivalvia; order Venerida; family Mactridae; genus Mactromeris; species Mactromeris polynyma. The sequence continues at coordinate 5,632,279 of JASFXZ010000005.1, forward strand.
TAAATGCATCTTGTTGGTCTGTATGATACATTATTTCCAATTTGCATGCTATGTGGCTTTTAGATGAACATTCTAGACTGATAAACTCGATACTGATTAAATTCAAAATGAATTTATGAAATACTGTAATCTTACCCGGCCGTAGCTTGAACTAGATTTCGTCACAATGCTGATTTCCAGAAATATTATTTTTTGCACAAAAAAATCAAGTCTGTCAAAACGTCGTATCTCGAAATACGATCGTTTGAAATTTTTTACGTCAAACCAATCGAAATACGATACCTGGTCACATGATGATTAAGAATGTTCCTGTTGGTGGAGAGCTACGATATTTTGAGAGAACACGCGGGGAAGTATACTGTTCCTCTCTGTATCAAAAAGTCGTTTTCGGTAAAAACCCGATTTACGAGGTTTTGACTTTCCAGCGACGATATGTCAGACATTGATATAGGTATGTCGGACATTGATATAGGTATGTCGGACATTGATATAGGTATGTCGGACATTTACAGTTTTGTTTAATATCATTTAGGTTTGATCAACATTTGCCCTTATATGGATTCAACTTGTTTTACAGATCATGGACAGTTGAGAACTGAACTATGATGAAGATTGTCTTTATTTAACAAACTGATTTTGTTTGCAATACAGTAAAACCTCACTTATAGACCACCTCAATATTAAGACCACCTCAAAATTAACACAATTTTCAAGTCCATTTTCACGGTTAATTATGCTCTTTTTTCAACCTCAATATTAAGACCACCTCAATAAGACCAGTTTTCAAGGGTCCCAAGGGTGGTCTTATTAACGAGGTTTTACTGTATAAGCATTTGTACATGTTATCAATAGTTGCCATGGCGTCCATATGTCATGGAGTCACCACATTGAGTCATGCCTTGCTGAAAATACTTCTTTCATGTGTTTAGGATACGATCAATGGAGAGACAGTGGAGTTGCTTCATCCGTACTTGTCTATGGAAGATTATAACATGGAAAGTGCTAGGAAAGTGTGCAGTGATGTGGCTGGGTTAGCTTCCTGGACAAGGGCTATGAGTTTCTTCTACAGCATCAACAAGGAAGTCTTGCCACTGAAGGTAAATACCAGGGGTTCGACTAGGGGCTGATTATCTCAAGGGTCATTTTGATAATATTTTACCAGATTTTACCATTTTATAGGTGAATTAGCTATAATTTAGAGAAAAATTGACCCTTCAGCCAGAATCCTGAGGGTCAAAATGTGGCTTTTTGAAAATTCCAGGGGTCAAAGGGTCAACTCAAGGGTCAAAAACCCCTGATTATAGAACTACACATCATAATTTTACTCATGTCGGAGGGGAACAAGGATTTAAATACACGATCTTTATCAAGGAAAGATTGTCATAATATTTTGTGAATTTCATCAATGATTAGTTCCATATATAGGTTTAATTACACATTTTCTAATAATGGGAGAATGGCCATAAACAAAATTTGAGGGGGTTAGCCAATGAAAATATTGACCATTTGACAAAGCGTTCACAATAATGGTATTAATTAATTTTAAATCCACAGTACACATAACAATGATAACTGTTGAATATTCTGATGATTTGGTGATTTTTATGCTTACCCAGCATATTTCACACAATACTGTATAGAGGGATATATGTGCAGGGGGTTTTATTTGGCGCTATTGGCCGTCAAGGTCTAATCCACCAAAATAAAACCCCACCAAAAAGTGTAACTAAAATTAATGTAACCTTTCGTGACCCATTTGTTAACTTGGAAAATGGCGACTGCACCAAAATTAAAAACCTCCAATAAGAAGAACTCTAAAAACCGCCAAAATTTGGCACTGCAGAAATAAAGCGCTATACAGTAATCAGTTTGCATGTACAGAACTGTTGGCATGTTTAAGTGTTATTGAGCTATATACTGTCTCTGTTGATTTTATTACTATTATTTTTTCATCTACTAGGCAAACTTGGCTGTACAAGAAGCGAAACTGGGTGTTGCCATGAGTGACTTGAATGAAGCTCAAGCACAACTTGATGAAAAGAACAGAGAATTGGCAGAAGTAATGGCTCTGTACGATGCAGCTATGTCTGAGAAACAGGTAAAGTAAATCTCAATCATGTAGTTGTTAACTTCAGTTGAAGATATGAGCGCTGCTATGGGATTTACAACCTCTTCTGTAAGTGACGTCTTTTCAAAGAAAGCGCAACATGAGATGTCTCTATTTGTAAGCAGGAAACAATATTTACATTTTTGTACTCCATATGGTCACTTCATTTTCATATTGCTATATGGGGAAAATAGTGTTTACTGTCAGTACATGGTGACGTCACATGTGACGTATTTTAGAAATGACGTCACAAAAGGTTGGAAATCGTACAGCAGCACTCTCCTATGTTCTTCAATATCGATACTATTCTTTCTTGCTAAAAGTGATCCATGTATAGATACTGTATAAGTTTGTGAATCAGCAGCTGTTTGTCATTTTGTCAGATGAAATGTTCTCGATACGCCAAAATGAGTATTGTTATTTTGAATAGTCATGTAACAAATATACTTGAGTATGTGTAAATTCGTGCTGCCTGATATGTTCACAAATTTGTTATAACATACCCATGTTGCAAACTTTACTACCCATATTATGGAGTTTCCACTTTTTTATAGATTTAATCACCAATGTGCAAATCTTTGCTATAGTAAAGAAAAACAGAGTTCTCTACAAATATTGATTAAAGGTCTTTTTTGAGGCGCATTTAGCGTCTCATTGCTATCATTGTCAACCGGATGGTCTACTCGAAGTACCGCCATATTCATCATCTCAAGAAAATAGTACATGTAAAGTCCTATGATTTTATAATAGATTTGATGAGTATAATGGCTGATTTGTCAGGGATATATCAATTGTGGAATGGCAAGATTGTTGATATCAACATTTTTTCTGGATTAGTCCCCGAATAGTCGCATATTAATTTCTAATACGATAATATGGAAAACGTGCAGTCTTGCCTTGGAAGCGCCTTCCAGGACTTTCAGTCCTTTGATTGTATTTTTGTTCTAAAATTTTATGTTTATTTTTAGACCTTAGTTGATGATGCTGAGGCTTGTCGTAGAAAGATGGGTAATGCTACAGCATTGATTGATGGACTGGGTGGGGAAAGGATCAGATGGACTGCTGCTAGTAAAACGTTTGAAGCCCAGATACAAAGACTTGTTGGTGATGTGTTATTGTGTACTGGATTCTTGTCCTATTGTGGACCATTCAATCAGGAGTTTAGAGCTTTGATGAATAAATCTTGGAAGAAAGAAATGATATCAGCAAAGATTCCATTCTCTGATGTGAGTTATTTGATGTTTCTTGTCCATTTTCACCATTCAATAATCATGTGACGTTTGGTAGTAATAGATATGTTTTTATGCCCCCGCCATTCAGAGATGGATGTATTCAATTCATATTGGGCACATAAGCATAGGATAATAAGATACATGTTAAGTTCGATTTTGGTTTCAGTCCACACAGATTTGAAGGAGTTATTGCCCTTTTTCTGACTTAAAAGCCCATAGCAGGAACATCCGTGTTGTATGACACCCGTGTCCTATGACACATCTAGTGATATGAAGAGAAGAGGGATAGGTGTCAGCTGCTTACCCCTGAGGCTGTGGATTGGAACCTGGTTTTCAACACGGCCACACTTCCTTTTCAAATACACCAGCCCTGCTGTTATGCAGGAAGCAACATTGGAGCTTGATTCAAATAAGGGCTATTCCAGGAAATCTTCAGTGGGGGGGGTAAGGTGATCAACAATACAATTTAATTTAATTTTCTTTCGTCTTTCCTACCCCGGGAAATTTCCCTTGGTGTAATGCTTTCATCTCAATGAATTGGAAGTGACAATATTAAATTATAGTATTATTTCAGTGACATGCTATCTCTTACACAGACATAACATTACCCTGATTTCATATGTTCTTCAGGATCTCAACATTGTAAATATGTTGGTAGACAATACTACAGTGAGTGAATGGAACTTAGAAGGATTGCCCAATGATGATCTGTCTATACAGAATGGTCTCATTGTAACAAAAGCCGCTAGGTATCCATTGTTGATCGATCCACAAGGTCAAGGTAAAATCTGGATCAAAAACCGAGAAACCAAGAATGAAATGCAGGTAAGCTGAACCTTCAACATTATTGTGAGCCGCGGCCGTGGTCCAGTGGTTAGTGCGCTGGACTTGTAACCCGGCGATCTGGGTTCGATTCCCGGTCACGGCAGGTCATACCCTTCTATGAAAATTTGACAAAAATGTCGATTTTCCTCCACATGTGGAGAAGTTGCCGGCTCCTTGTGAAAGGGTAAGTTAGTACTGGTAAGAATTCAGTCCAGGAAAAACTGGTTAGGTGAACAGGCCGCCGTATATAACTCAAATATCGTTGAGAAACGGCGTTAAACCCGATGAAACAAACAAACACATCAACAATATTGTATACATGTAATATGGTATTTTTGATGTCTCTTTGAAAGTTTTGAGAAATATTGATTACTTGAACATGCTTCCATCTCTAATCCTGCAATTTGATTTCAGATTTAATGTTTCAAATGGTGAATTTTGTCGATGATTACTTGATTTTAATTGTATTTAGTTTAAACCAATTAATTAATTGCTGCATATTTGTAAAAACAATTTTTTTTAAATAATTGATTGATTGATTAAGGACTGAATGATGGAACAATTACTGAATGATAGAATAGTGATGGAATGATGGAGAAATGACTGAATTATGGAAAAATGACTGACTGAATGATGGAATAAAGCATATTGATAATTTCCTAGTTTCATTTATTGGTAAGTAAAGCTTTGTTACAAACCATGTACATTATTGGGCTTTTTCAGATGACATCTTTGAATCACAAGTACTTCCGTTCCCATCTTGAGGATGCTTTGTCTCTCGGAAGACCGTTACTGATTGAAGACGTTGGGGAAGAACTGGATCCAGCATTAGACAATGTTCTTGAAAAGAACTTCATCAAGAGTGGCTCCACATTCAAGGTAATGTGGAGTAGATTCACTGCTTCTCAAGGCTCTAGAAATCTTTTTCAAAGACACTCGTCCCGGACTAATGGAAATGAAAATTTGATTTGTCCGACATAGGAAGCTTGTTGTCCGAGAATATCGGTCAATATACATGTAGTTACAAATAAACATACACAATGATAGCTCCACAATCGAAAATTAATAATCGCATGGATGTGTTTGTGGGATTCTAAGGTTTGACTTACAAATAAACAATTGCTGAACAATTGCTGATGTTGGTTAGCTTTGAATACAGACTTGTCGGGGACTAACTTCAACTCAACTGTTGGTTGCCCGATTCAGCATAAGACTATTCCAGGACGTCAGGCTAGTGGATTTCTAGAGCCCTGCTCCTATTGTATTGACTTGTGGCATAATTTCTGTAGTGCATGATTATCATGGTTGATTCCTATCTCTGTCTCCTACCAGACTTTAGTAACGACAATTACATTGTCGCTTGAAGTTGATGAGATATTTGAGTTTGTCAGTATACTCTTACTGGCAGTCCTCGGGCGTTCCACTAGGTGCTTAATCTCAAGGGTCATTTTGATAATTTTGGACAGGATTTTTGCCATTTTATAGCCAAAATACCTATAATTTAGAGGAAAGTTCCCCCTTAAGTCATTACAACTACATTTCAATGGCTTGGTGTGAAACTATTGTAAGTTCGCTGTGGTATGAGATACTTACAATAGTTTGGTACTCAACTCTGGATTTGTTCAAAATATATGAAGTAATAATTATAATTGATTGAATAAATCAATATTGATGACTGGTAATGAATATTCGTACATTTGTCTTCCTCAGGTGAAAGTGGGAGACAAAGAAGTGGACATCATGAAGGGATTCAAGCTGTATATTACCACAAAGTTGGGTAATCCGACATACACACCCGAGATCACAGCTCGTACATCCATTGTCGATTTCACTGTGACAATGAAGGGACTTGAAGACCAATTGCTTGGTTTAGTAATCTTAACTGAAAAACAGGTAATTGAAAAGCATTATTGTGTTTAGAAATGTTAAATCATTTTTATAAAACAGTAGTATTTTGCTTATATTGATGGCTATTGATATTGTTTGTAATTTGAATGTATTGCCCCAATCTATACTACTCAAAATTTGCTAAGGGTCACCTAAGGCTACTACTAATATGGCCTTGTATAGGCCTTCAAATTCGGCGAAATTGTACACTGGCTATAATGATACAAGGCTAAATTGTCCATTTCAAAAATTAATTGTACAAGTTGACTAGGATTGTACCAGAAAATTACTTTAATGTGATTTTCCTTGCATAATGCCAAGGGCTATAAGTCAAGAACAACTTCCAATGAGAAGTATGAAACTCCAGTATTTAGCTTGATTTCCAGTCACATTTATGTCTGACTAAGGAATATAAAAATTGAACTGTTTCTTTTTGATATGTGCTATCAAGAAATGTTGATCTTTATATTGACATCATTTTGACGTCAGAGTATGTGATGTTAACTTTTCTGACAAAATGCTAATATTGTCTCACAATGCCTGGCCACATACTCTTGACAATGATAAGCTGTTTTAATTTCTTTTAACAGCTTTATATATTTGAACTAAAATAATAACAGGTGGTGACCTTAGCAAGTTTTGAGTAGTATATTACATTGATGTAGCCAAGGGGCCTCATTCATACACATAGTAAGACTGAGACTCAGACTTAGACTTTAAAATGTTAATTGTTCCTTCTCTCCTACATCCTTATAACAGTATAGATTTTAATAAGAAATGGCAAAAGTGTAGCGGTGGTAACAACAATTATTCACACAAAAAGTTTGTTTAGAATTAACAAAAAAAAATTTGGTAAAAATAACTTTTGCAAATTTCAAAGTCTTAAGTTTCAGTCTTAAAATTGTTCTGCATAAGGTCCCAGGTTGTTCAACAATATATGGAGGGTGTTGTGTAAAACTCGGTTTTTGCCATAGTGCAGTACTAGTTCCTGACTTGTTTCAATGCTTTTTGAAATTGAGTTTCATGTACAGTAAAACTTCAACTAAAGACCACCTCAATAATAAGACCACCTCAAAATTACGAACACAATTTTCAAGTCCATTTGCACTGTTTTGCTCTTTATTCAACCTCAATATTAAGACCAACTCAATAAGAAGACCACATTTTAAGCGTCCCAAAGGTGGTCTTATTATTGAGGTTTTACTGTTTATAAAAATCAGCGACGTGTTTCTAATAGTTCACATTGTTGCTTGATTGCAGGAACTTGAGCAAGAGAGAACAAACTTGCTGGAAGAGGTAACTGCAAACAAACGTAAGATGCAAGAGCTTGAAGATAACTTATTGTTCCGTCTAACGTCAACTGAAGGTTCACTGGTAGAGGACGAATCATTGATTGAAGTGCTCAGTACAACCAAGCACACGGCTGAAGAAGTTAGCGAGAAATTGAAAATTGCTGCAGAAACTGAGATCAAGATTAACACAGCTCGTGAGGAGTTCAGACCTGGTGGGTGATACATGAAATACAGTGGGACCTCGTTTATTCGACAATCTTCTATCCGAATACTCGGTATCATTCAAAATAAGGTCCCAATGTATCTTCTTAGGCACATTAATCAAAATAGTCTATTCGAAACCATGTATTATTCTAAATAAAATTTCGGACCCAATGAACGAGTTCCATCGGTACTTTTTAATGCAAAACATACGGCATTTCATTTATGTGATTATTTTGACATGAGTAATAGTATATTACTTGTACTTTTCATGTATCTTTCTATTCTTCACTTATTTTATTTAACTGTAAGTTTAATCTCAGTTTTAGGATTATTGGTTTAAATCTAGTAGATTGTAATATTTTAAACAATTAGAAAACTTTGTTAAATCAGCTGTGCTTTAGGGATCATGACAGAACGTAATATGTTTTATGCTTTATTTCTGCAACATGTGATTATTTTTTGACATACCATATGTATACATTATAGTGGCCAATCGGGGTAGCATCATGTACTTCTTGATCGTCGAGATGAGTATTGTCAACACTATGTACCAAACATCACTTAGACAGTTCTTAGGAATCTTCGAATTGTCCATGGCCAAATCACAGAAATCACCTATCACAGCCAAGCGAATTGCAAACATTATTGAATATCTGACATTCGAGGTGTTCGCGTATACAGCTAGAGGTCTATACGAGAGAGACAAGCTCACCTTCACCATTCTGATGACCTTGAAGGTTGAGATTAATTGTGGAAGAATCTCTCACAATGAGTTCCAATCCTTCATTAAAGGTGAGTTCTTATGTATATCTTTAATAACGTGTTCAATTTCTTCATGAAAATTTGTATACACAAATACTTGTTATATTGATAAATCCCAAGCATATAGTATATAAATTTCTCAACAAGATGAAACATTTTACTTTGTACTTAGCGATTTCTCTCTTTTATATTATTAATTATTATTCCTGTGTATCACTATTTAGGATTGAGGACTGAAAATGCCTTAGTACGTTTCTCCTCTGCTAGATAGACCCAATTTATTAATGTTTTCCCACCAGATGGCGCTGTTGAAGGTTGTCAAGATTCATGCATATATGATTTCTCCACCAGGTGGCACTACTGTAGGTTGTCAAGATTTATGCACATATGATTTCTCCACCAGATGGCGCTACTGTAGGTTGTCAAGATTTATGCATATATGATTTCTCCACCAGGTGGCGCTACTCTAGGTTGTCAAGATTTATGTATATATGGTTTCTCCACCAGATGGCGCTACTCTAGGTTACTTAATGTCAAGATTTATGCATTTATTTTTTCTCCACCAGGTGGCGCTGCTCTCGATTTGAATGCTGTGGAACCAAAACCAAAGAAATGGATTCTTGACATGACTTGGCTCAATTTGGTTGAGCTGAGTAAACTTCCACAGTTCACACAAATGCTCAGTCAAGTTGCAAGAAATGATAAGGTGAGTGTGTTGACATGATTAAACAACACCATCATTCTTAATTTCTTCACAAAATATATTTGAATATTAAATTATTTATTGTGTTAAATCTTGGGACATATTTTAGGTAATTATTATTTTTAAGTTATTAAGTTATTATTAAGTATTTGGATGTCAAAAATAAATTTTTGGTGTCCCAAACCATATGGTACTTAAGATATTTCTTAAATTCTTGAAATATTAAAAGACTGTATACACTCTTACCTGTGTCCGGATACTCGATACCGGTAGTTCCATTGTCACATTGTACAAAGTTTTTGTCGAGCCCACTTAAGGTGAGCTCGATATAGTCGCCACAATAGTAGTCCGGTGTATATGCGTGCGTGTGTGCATCCGTCTGTCCGGATTTTCTTTGTCCGGACCATTACTCTGTCACTTACTGGAAGGTTTTCAAATGATTTGGCACAAATGTATATAACCATATTCTCTTAATCTGTTAACAATTGGCAGGCTTGACATGTTGCCCTTGGGCATCTAGTTGTATCTAACAATACATAAATTGTTGGCTGTACATCAGTCATTTATGATGAATTGTACAGACATTGATATTCATGTTAATGTAATATTTAACTTCAGGCATGGAAGGCATGGTTCGATGAAGATGCACCAGAGGAATGTCCTATTCCAGATGGATATGCAACGACTCTCGACACTTGGCGCAAGCTGCTTCTTATCAGAGCTTGGTGTCCAGACAGAATCATCCCAATGGCTAGAAAGTTCATCGCCGAAGCATTGGGCGTAAGATACGCCGAGGCCGTCATCCTCAACATGGATGCTATGCACGCTGAATCGACGAAGAGAGCACCATTGATCTGCTTCCTGAGCATGGGATCTGATCCTACGGAAAATATCATGTTGTTGGCGAAGAAACTGAACTATTCGTGCAGTGCCATTTCTATGGGTCAAGGTCAGGACGTACACGCTCGTCGTCTCCTCGCCAACTCCATGGCAGAGGGAAAATGGGTGCTGCTTCAGAATTGCCATCTTGGTCTGGACTTCATGGATGAATTGTTAGACACAGTAAGTGACTTGTACATTTTTCCGCATACTCAAATCTTTTCTTAAGGTGTATGTTTTTTGGTCTTCCCCTCATTGCTGATTTAGTACATCTTATGTCAAAGATTTAATGAAATATTTAGTAGTGATTAATGCTACAAGTTTATAAGGCCTAAATTAAAAGTAGGTTTGTTTGCCCTTTACCGACCGACCCGAGATTTGGCCGCCGACTCAAAATTTTATTGCAAGATTCGGATTTTTTTATTTTTTTTTATTTTTATTTTTTTTTTGGTTATAAACCCGACTATACACCATTATGTTCTTCTTAGTTACAAATTATTTTGTACCCAATGTACCACATGCCGAAATTACCACGCATTAAACAATACATTACGACTAAAACATATAAAAATTTCCACAATAAAATAAAATATCTTTCCTACCTACCTACCCACCTCTAAAATCTAGGGTCGGTAAAGGGCAAACAAAGACTTTATTAATTATGGCCTAATGTTTGTTTCTTAAGTAGCTAAATTTTTCGGACAACCTGACAATTATGTTAAAAATGCCTTTGCTGTAATAAATGCACAGGAAATTTTACAATATTAAAGAAGAGAATATTTGATGAAAATTATGGTCTGGTAAAGGTTGGTTGTTTTTGGAAAACTGTTGTCTTTAACATGTATGTGAATGTGATATTATATGATTTATGTGTCATTCTAATTCATCAATATGACGAGCAGCAATTATCACAGCAAGTTTTACACGAACATATTTAATTCCTGCAGGTGACATCCACAGAAAGTGTACATGAAGGTTTCAGATGCTGGCTTACGTCTGAGGAACATCCAAAATTCCCGATCAACTTATTACAGTCTTCAATTAAGTTCACAAATGAACCACCTATGGGAGTGAAGGCAGGTCTGAAGAGAACATATGCCTTGGTTACACAGGTATGTGGCTCGTTTATACTCCAATCAACGTTTATACTCAAATCAACGGTTTTAACCATTTTGTTTATCAACTTATCATCTTACTGATAAGGATAATTGTTAAGAAGGAAATTTATATCTCCAAATATCAACAGAATGTTTAATACTGTATTAAAAGACTGTCGGTTCTTAGTTTACATGAGCATGAAATAGTACTAATTTATGGGGACTTTAAATTTTGACAAAATTTAGTTTTCAAATAATGTGTTCAAATAAAATTGCAGTTAAAAAAAGGGTGCTGATTTTGTTGAGATTCCAGTCTATGATCTTTAACATTCACTATTTGTCTACAGGAACAACTTGAGTACAGTAATCTGCCGCAATGGAAACCCATGTTGTATGGTGTCGCTTTCCTCCATACTACTGTACAAGAACGAAGGAAGTTTGGTCCAATCGGATGGAACATTCCGTATGAATTCAACCAATCGGATTTTACTGCTACCGTACAGTTTGTACAAAATCATCTTGACGACATTGATCCCAAGAAGGTATGTCTTATGTGTTTTATACTTGTTCATAATTAGTCACATGTGTATTGTTCAACCCAACCACCATATCAAATCACTTTGAATTTGTGAGGACATTATTTTGGGACATCAGTGTATTCTGTCTATCAATTAGCTGACTGTACTAGTTTTGAAAAGTAAGATATTTACATACTGTTATTTATGTATATTTCAGCTGTTGTTAATGTATATTTATGTATATTTCAGCTGTTGTTTATGTATATTGATGTATATTTCAGCTGTTGTTTATGTATATTTATGTATATTTCAGCTGTTGTTTATGTATATTTATGTATATTTGAGCTGTTGTTTATGTATATTTATGTATATTTGAACTGTTGTTTATGTATAATTCAGGGTGTGTCGTGGACAACAGTACGCTATATGATTGGTGAGGTACAGTACGGAGGTCGTGTCACTGATGATTATGACAAGAGACTGTTGAATACATACGCCCGTGTATGGTTTAGTGAGGGCATGTTTGTTGATTCCTTCCAGTTCTATACAGGTAAAATAATTTGTTTTATTACCTTCAGTTTATGTATAATGGTCTGTTAGAAACAGTGCACTTCGAAATGAGAATTTTGTGGAAAAGTCATGTTAGGTGGAAGTGTGGACAATGTCGATTTTTTGCAGTTTATTCTATTACTCAAGTGTTAGTGAAAACTATGATAAATTAGTTTTGACAAAATAGAGGCTACAAGGCTACTAAGAGATTTGCATCAAACCCTGGGTAGAAAGGTAGAATGATGTAAACGTCATTCAAATACTATTACCTTGCCTTTTTGGCATGCATTATGAAATTCCTCCCTACCCTGGCTTTGATGCCTTGTTCAGTCAGTACTACCATTTGCTTTACGATGGTTGTGTGTCTTAGTCCTTCAACATGTATCAACATACCTTCCAGTTTGTCTGACCAAGCATAGCCAAGACCTATTTTAATTATAATATTGCAATTTTTCAGTATATATTAGACTGAAGGTTCATTTGCTCATAGATTGTTTTAATGCTTACAGGTTACAAGATTCCCAGATGTAAGAACCTTACAGAGTATGTAGGGTACATTGAAAGTCTGCCATTGTCCGACACTCCTGAATGCTTCGGTCTTCACTCTAATGCTGACATCACGTAAGTTGCTGGGATTTTATCTTTGTTCTGTGTTATAGCAGAACATACATTCAGACCTTGTTTATTTCAATTCATTGGGTCTGAAATTTTATTTCGAATTAAACTCAGTTTCGATTGGCCCATTTCAATTTGACGTGCCTAAGAAGATAAATCTGGACCTGATATTTATTTTGGATGATACCAAGTATTCAGATAAACGTGGCCCGACTGTACATATGAAGACATTTTGACTGCATTCTTTGTCCGAAATTCATACTAACAGTATACTGGAACATGATTCTTAGATGTCCTGTGATCTAGAAGGAACTCATAATTTGACTTGCAGAGATATTTTATTGGTTTATAGCGATTTGTATTAACTATGCAAGAAAGATAAAATTCAGTAAAAAATATTTCAGTTGGAATTTCATGATTCTATTGTTTCTCGTTTAGGTATTCTACAAACACATCTAACACCATGTTAGAGACAATAATGAACATTCAGCCCAAAGATTCTGGTGGCGGTGGTGGAGAGACACGTGAAAGCATTGTATATAAACTGGCTGACGATATGTTGGAAAAATTACCAGCTGACTATATTCCTCACGAGGTAAAGATGATACTTCTATTTATTAACGTATACCGAATATTTTCTTATAAACGCCCCTCCCCTAATTAAAGCCCCCCCGTCTATTATGAATAAAAAAAAACAATTCTTACTTTGATCCGTCATTTATATCCATCACGCGTATGTCCAATGTATGAAAGAATCAAATTGACACTATAAAAAGCTATGTTCACAATAAAAGCATTAATTGCTACTATAGATTGTTAAACTTTTAGCACTTGAACTGTAAAACAGTCCACTATTGGTATTTAAAACTTCAAATCTCGGTGAATTGAGGCAAATGACAAAGGTCAAATAGGCACATGTAAGACAGGCAATACAGCATGGGAAACAATTTCCCACTCTGATCATCAAGAGTGTCAAGATAATATTCGGTGCAAAGGAAAGATTCTGAATAAGAGACTTAAGTTGTTACAGTGAACGCCACAATGCCTCCCTACACAGACACCCTGGAAAACAAGACTCTACAAAACATTAGGCATTAAGGAGGTGCAAGGGTAAAGATGTATGGGAATAGTGGCGCAAGGAATGGTCTGGCCGACCATAAAGAACAACTATGGAGAACCAAGGGGGACACACAAGGGGACAACAAGGGGGACAAACAAGGGGACAACAAGGAGACAAACAAGGGGGACACACAAGGGGACAACAAGGGGTCCAAACAAGGGGACAACAAGGATCCAAACAAGGGGGACAAACAGGGGGGACAACAAACGGACAACAAGGGTCCAAACAAGGGGGACAAACAGGGGGGACAACAAACGGACAACAAGGATCCAAACAAGGGGGACAAACAGGGGGGACAACAAACGGACAACAAGGGTCCAAACAAGGGGGACAACAAACGGACAACAAGGATCCAAACAAGGGGGACAAACAGGGGGGACAACAAACGGACAACAAGGGTCCAAACAAGGGGAAAAGGGATGAAAAACTTGGCCGATTGTTGATATTTATCATCATATATATATACATGTATAGAAAGTTGTCTCTATTTTTGCATGCACTGCTTGTTGAGATTTGGCTGATGAAATAAATCTGATCATATTTATTTTCAGGTGAAAGAACGTCTGAGAAAGATGGGTCACCTACAGCCTATCAATATTTTCTTGCGTCAAGAGATAGACAGAATGCAACGTGTGATCACACGTGTCCGTATAACACTAACGGACTTGAAGCTTGCTATTGATGGTACTATCATCATGAGTGAAAATCTGCGTGACGCTTTAGACAACATGTTTGATGCTCGTGTTCCAACACTGTGGAAAAAGGTAATGGTTTAATTGGCATGATCTTTCCAACATTTGTTAAAAAAAATACGTAAAATTTAAGGATTTACAGAACAATTATAATAGAATGAAAAATTATGTAGTTTTGATTTCTATTGCTTTGAGTATGTGCTTATGAGTATATTACGCCATTAAAACGCAACTAAAAATTGTCCCCATCAACATGGTAACATTATAAAGAAAACATTTATATTTTAATAATCAAACATAGTTTCCTAACCTTAATCAATTATGAATATGAATACTAGGGCCATAGTTTGATTTCTTTTTGATGAACGATTTACACATTTGTAACAATAAAACGCATTTAACACTTGGAACAAAAAGAAGGCTAAGTGAAATACATATAGTTGGTATATATCTTTGAAAGGTATTGGGTAGTGTTAAATTCTCCTTTGATCTCTTACTAATAAAATTATTTGTGATTTCGAATGATTGTGATGAGTTTCTTACATGCACATATAATTGACAGCAAAAATTACAATCAAAATAGGATCAGTGTATCTGTGAATGATCCTCTATTGCAGGACATAACGTCTGTGAGACAATTGAAATGAACAATATATAAAATTTTGATATTGTGTATTACAGATATCCTGGGAGTCGTCAACATTAGGTTTCTGGTTTACGGACCTGTTAGATCGTAACCAACAATTCCATACTTGGTTGTTTGATGGACGACCCACCACTTTCTGGATGACTGGATTCTTCAACCCAACTGTAAGTCTCCTTTTTTTCCTTTTTCTTTAAGACAATCATTGTACACTAATTTATGAACAGTATTGCATGTAATAAAACTTCTTCAGCTGCTTGTAATTTAAGAGAGGTTATGGTCTGAATTGGATCTACTTCACCATACCTAATTTATTAATGAGATCTGGTTAGTAACCCAGGAAGCAGTCATCGAGAGTGATAAGTATAAGTTGTAAGAACTTGTTTCAGATTCGATGTAAAATGAATAAGTAAATAAAATATGTAACTTCAACTTATATTGCCTAAAGGTTTTGTGTTCAACTTCTGGCAGGGATGGTCTTACAATTATTCATAGTATAAAACTACTATTTAACTTAAATCACAATTTGATTTCAACAATGTCACAGACATTAAACCATAGCTTGTATGTTTTACAGGGTTTCTTGACAGCAATGAGACAGGAGATTACTCGTGCTCACAAAGGTTGGGCTCTCGACTCTGTCATCCTTGATAATGATGTAACAAGAATGATGAAGGAAGATGTGCATGGACCTCCGAATGAAGGCAAGTTTCATATTGTAGTAGAAATGTCTAGAAAATTTATTAACAGTTTTGTTTGTAACCGTATAGATATAGTCAGACCTCATTTATTCGACAACTTTCTATCCAAATACTCGGTATCATCCGAAATGAAGAACAGGTTCCGATGTATCTTCTTATGAATGCTAAATTGAAATGGGCTATTCGATATATTATTCATAATAAATTTTGGACCCGATGAATTCAAAAGAATTAGGTCCGTCTGTACTTTAAAAGATGTAAATGAACTGAAAACAGTTTTTGGTTTGGAATCATATCAATTTAGTTGTGCAACTTGTTTTGAATCACTCCAGACATGTAGGCAGTGTGTTAAGTATTTTATTATTATAAATTAACAAAACCCACCATTTCTGTAGGTATGTGACTATATGAAGATTAACAACATATTGAAGATTATTCCATCTTCATATATCTGAAAAACTGTTGGTGGGGAAATCATTTATTGAAAACTAACAAACGACTTTTCTGTAACTTCAGGTGTCTACATCTATGGCTTGTACCTAGATGGTGCTGGTTGGGACCGCCGTAACGCTCGTCTGATCGAGCCTACACCCAAGGTGTTGTTCACACTGATCCCCGTCGTACACGTATTTGCTACCAATCAAGAGAAGCCCAAGACAGGATATGAATGTCCAGTATACAAGAAGCCACGACGTACAGACTTGACCTACATTTTCCCACTTCAGCTGAAGACCAACAAGAATCCCGATCACTGGACCCTGCGCGGTGTGGGCCTGCTGTGCGACACCAAGTAGAAAATTAACTGCGACATATGTGACAATTTGTGTGAAATTCTTGTGCTATTCAACCATTTGAAATGCATAATATCATATAAACTAACTGACATTTTAAAATGTGTGTTATTATTAATTAACACACGATTCAGTCCAATACTGATTGCTAATTTCCTCTAGTGTAAATGGGATGCAGACTATTTTTGTGAACATAAATGAACTTATATTTTCTTGTGATGTTTAGGACTGTAGGAATTTTTGGATATCAAAAAACTCGAAATTAGTGAAATGGTATCAGCATGTTCTTGGTATGGTAACATTATAATTGTTACAAATGTGATACAAGCTTGGGTGAATTTTCATTGATTAAAAGGCTATGTCTTTATTCTGAATTGAAATGTAAATGAATTTTTACTCTTTTTTTATTTTATTGTTTGTATTTTTCCTATCTCACAATTTTGATTTGTACTTTGAACAATTATTTTGCAGTGTTTTGTTTTAAATTGATAAAATATGTGCATTTATTGCTGAATCTGTGATGTGTATTATTTTTACAGTATTTTTTCATATACTGTGGGTTTAGCGCAAAACTAATGTGATTCCACATCTGTAAAGATGCACATACATTAGTTTTGCACTAAACCCTCGAATTATTATATCGTTATAGCGTTTACTGTTTTTGAAAGATTGGCTTGAATTATTTTCATGTAATTTTCTGAATATCTGAGGCATTTAATCATCGTAGTTGTCGAAATATTATTCGTCATGTTTATTTCAAACATTAACATGATCTATAGAGCGTACATTATTATACATATATTCTATGTGGATGTATTTATTATGTTTTTTACATGTTAACTGTGTATTAATATCCGTCCAGTACTATTTTCAAACAGTATTTAGTGTATTCTTCTGATGCATACCATTTTTTGTGTGTCTTACTGCTTTTTTTCTTATGATAGAATTTTTTTTGAAACCGTCCAAAATATTGCTGTAGTGATAGTGAAATTGACTGTTATTTGTTACAAAGAAATTTAAAATATGTTATAAAATTTCTTATTTTTTGCGACTAATAAATTGATTGTTTTATATATACAAATGTATATTGGTTGAATAAAAATCTGTGATAAAAGTTCAATATGTTGTTTTTACTTTGTTTGCTTGGTTTATGTGTACTTTGCTTTCTCTTGATGTTTGTCCTCATTATGAAGTACAGTCATAGCTTGTTCATTGGGATTCATCGGGTCCGAAATTGTATCTCGAATAATACATGGTTTTGCATAGCCCATTTCAATACGCCACTCCCAAGAAGATACAATGGGACCTGGTATTTATTTCAGATGATACCAGCTATCGGGTTGACACCATCAACAATTAATCGATATAAATTAGCGATCGTTGAATCACTTCTGATAAATTACAATATTTGATATTCTGATATCAGTCTTTGGGATACACTGATTAGCTTATTCATGTGCGGATCCAGACGTGGGGACGGGGGTCCGGAAAACCCTGTGATTTTGGAAAAATAAATTTCTCTTTAAAATCCTGTATCCAGAGGGGGTCGGAAATTCAAAGGCCTTGTACTGTAAGACCTCGACCGCCCCCCCCCCCTGACGAAAATTGCTGGATCCGCTCTTGAAATATAGTCATCATACCGGAATGACATTTGACCTGTATGCGTGATCTTGAAAATAGCTGGTTGAAACATGCGCTCTGTACATCGTCATGAACATCTGTGCCAGATATTTAAAAATCCATGGAGGGTTCAACAGATATGGAGCGGACAGGAAATATAGTCATTTGACCTGTGACCTCGTGTCATGGCCCTCAACCGAGCCGCTAGAAATGCACATCGACTCAATATGGTGAAAATTTTTGGCAAATTATTTCAAAATTCTTCAAGCAGATCAAGTTATGATGCGGATACGATTTGTGTCAGAGAGACAAACTGATAGACAACCCGAGGAAAAACAATATGTCTCCCCGTTACATGACATACCAAAATGTTTTATTCTTTTTTGTTTTTCATAAAGTTATAGCTAATGATAGACACATTTCATAATCAATTATTGCATTGGTTTGAAAACTCATAATCGACAATCGAATCGGAAATAATCGAAATATTTAGTTTTGTTTAGTAAAAGTGTAATGCTGACAGTTAAGTTAATTTATACAAGTTTATCTCTTTGTAACTACATTTAACATCTACTGGGTTTTACATTACTCTTATATCATAAGAACATTTTATCAGTCAATAAATTAATTTTGTTTTTGTATGATTATTTCGTATAATTAGTGTATTTGACTGAAGAAATTGAAAACAATTATATTTTATTTTCTATGTACAGATAAGTACTTAAGTGGGGATGTTAATAAAGATTTGATCAGGGCGTGAAGAAATAGATAGACACAATTTACAGATGTCAAAAAAGTAAAAAAATCCAATAATAATCGATTATTGTAGTTCATAATCGATTGTCGCCTATGTCAGATCATTTATGTCTAGCGACAATTTTTCGATTATTTTCGATAATAGAATATTATGAATGCTAGTTATTTTAGATGTTAACCATTTATTTTGTATTTGCTTTTATTTATCGTCGCCACCGGTTTTCCCGTATGGGCGACACCTCCGGAAGAATGTTTAGTCATGTTAGATTTTTGGAGGATAGTGCATGATACAGGAGATGCCCTAGTTCCAGAAGCACCCCTGGCTAGTTCTTTTACGTACTCGATAGAAAACATCATACACAGGAACTCAGTTTATATAGTCTCGTCCTAAAGACTGGTCAGTATTGTCAGTAATGGAGCGGGGAATCAAACCTGTGGTCACTAGATTACTAGTCGAGCGCGTTACCACTAGACTACACATCCGCTACGATTTACCATTGTATTTGTATTACTGTATTTATGAGGTCGCCCGTCGCCGCCACTTTTTATAATGCACTTTATGGTATTTTCGTCGACCTGGTATGTCCCCCGCACACCATAAATATACTTTTTGAAACTGAAGGGGGAATTTACCTGCCAGTAGAGCAGTATACAGTAGGTCAAACAGACAATTTTGAAGCCAAATACAGTTACTGCACAGTGCCAATGAGACCCATCCTACAGTTACCATTTTCCTGGAATCTACCCAGTACTTTCCTGGTACAATATTAGGTGGGAAACACTGAAAAGCATTTCTGTTTTATCCGGCGAGGGATCGAACCCACGACCTTCGGATTCGTAGTCAGCAGCGTTAACCACTGAGCCACAGGGCCACCTTCGATTTACCATTTAATAAAATGTGTACTCTATATTGAAATAATTTAAAACAAAAACATAGTTATTTTGTAATACTACATTTATTTACAACAATCTTATAATAGTATCATCATGTACATATAACTTTTATTATCATTTTTAGTATAACACTCAAAATTTCAATATTAATATTTTTATTACCTCCCTTTAATTTTAGAATTTGGTATGTTATGTCCCTTTGAAAAATACCAACATGCTGTATTCCAATAATAAACACAAACAATTAATATCTTATATGCTATATAACAGTCATATTATCTCAAAATGTTTGATTACATCTAAAAATGAAACAAACCATAAAGATATGTACAGTTGTTCTGTAATTGTTAGAACTGAAAATTACTTCTGTCAAGGTTTATGTCAGTTTTACTTATGTACACAGAATGGACAACTCTGTTATCTCACAATATGTTTGATTACTCTAGTTCATACATTTTCACTACATCTCTGCTCATCATCGTAACAAACATTCTATTCAGTCCCTGATGAAAACACACTGAGCGTGGAAATTGTAATATATCTCCTTGCTTCACAACCTCACCAACTTTCTTATCATTTTCACTGAATTGTACCACATTCTGTGAATTTGTCCCAACTACAAACATGTTTCCTCTACCATCAACGCATGCACCATCTACAAACTGCAGGTCAGTGTCTGTAATAGTGAACAAATAATTTGTCATCCCATCAAAACATACAAGTCCCTTGTTCGCACTTCCAACAAACATTCTGTCTCCACTTTCATTGAATGTAATATGTGTACTGGAGGTGAACAGCCGATTCCCAGCATTGTCTTGTGTAATTGTCTTCAACAGGGTACCAGTCATATCATAAACATAGAGTGAAGCACCATTCCAATCTGTCACATAAAGCTGACCATCCTTGAAAGCAATACCATAACAAAGATGAGACATATAAATTTGTCTTGTAGGAGACATCATGTTATGAATTGAAACAAACTGGATCTTGTTGTCACTCTGACATGCAACAGCAACTTCATGTTTACTGATACAACATACACCATAAGGTTCAGAATCTAAAGTACAATAGTCAACAACTGACATCTTCTGTATATCAATACGTTTTAGTTTCTTATTGGTACAATCTGTGATAAGTAGTTGGTTATCATGTGTCAGACAACATCCAAGGGAATGGCATGTCTGAGAATCATGAGAAAGGTTTATGGTTATATCTGTACTTCCTTTGATTTTGTAGAGGTCGTGTTTCTGCTTTCTATGTTTCTGTACTTGACCAATATCGTGTAAAGCTTGGATATATTCCATCAATGATTGGTCTGGAATAAATGATATCTGTGCGCCTGTATTATGTTGTAATTCTGGCTTCATCTTCTTACTGTCGGCTACTTTCATTTTTTCTTGGGCAATTTTTGTACAAACAAAGCGTTGGGCTCTATTTCCTTCTGATTGATTTAGCTTTAGCTTGTCGTCTGTCATCTGCAAATCTTTACAGATGTTATCAGCACTTTGCTTGTCTTGTAGAATTTCTGTTTTTAGTTGTTGGTATACAACTTCTATTTCTTTGCGTGATGACTCGGCAATTTTACTCAGGATGGCTTCCAAAGCTTTCAGGAATGTACTGACTTGACATAAAGCCTCTTTCTTTGCTTTATCCAAAGTTTGAAGTTGGGTATTTTTTGATTTACTTACTGTTTCCATGGATACCATCATGTCTTTCAGAAGACTGTGCGTCTGTTTGCAGTCGGACAACTTAAATATGGTGTCAATCATGTCTGGTATAGAATGGATGTGACTGTCTTGACAAGATCTGAAATGGAATGATTTGTACTTATATTCTGCATATATGTATAGAAAACACATTTAAAACATAGGAGGTTGTGAAAATGTTCATAAATAGCCTATTGATTTTATATAAAAATGGAAAATCAAGCACTGATATACTTATGTATGCATTGCTCGATTCTTTAAATTTTAATAAAGTGAGCGTATACATGTATGTCTAAAAGTTTGGAATAAACCTGATCAATGTTTTCCCGTGATACAGGGAGACATGGATATACTAAACAATCTTCTGGACAGATAAGAGATCTAATAATTATATCGTAACATTGACGGAAGTCTGGAAAGCTCAGTTGGTAGAGCCCCGTACTAGTGTTTAGGGGGTTGTGGGTTCAAGGCTTCAAGCCCCATATCGGACATACTTTTTCGTCTTGAATTACTTCAATGGTGGCAGCGGTGTTTGATGATCCACGGTGGTTGGGCCTCAAATGCCGGAAGTGTGTGTGTAGTGGTGTGGGGTTTGACTGCTCCCCGGTTAGCTAAATCAGAAGAGCGCTGTACTACTAGTACTACTAGTGTTTAGGGGGTTGTGGGTTTGAGCTCTATATCCGCTGCATAAGGCATTACTTGTGAATAGTAACGAAGCATGTAGAGCAGCCAACAACATTGTGTAACTCTACTGTAGCAAAATTCAAATTCACATGAATACAGATTTAGCTTACTTGTGATCTTTTGCAATGCAGACATAGCAGCCAACAACATCGTGACCTTCACAATACATATCCAGTACTTTCCCTTGATGTATGCTACATCTTTCTGTAGGAAACTCCAACAAAATAGATTGTTGATTGCTCGCTTGATTTCCTTGACTGAAATCCATCAAATTGTGTTTCATCAATACTGGTACCTTCTGGTGGGCATCCGTACATGACTGACAGCAATAACCACTACATTCTACACAATACTTCACAGCTTCTGCTGTCTTATTGTTTTGTGCACAAGCTGTACACACAAAATCAAATGTTTCCTCCGACATTTTCTGAGAACGCCCTCCAGATGCCATTTTCTATGTTTGACTTTGAACCCTACTTTCGATTTCAGAAAGAGTGAGCAATGGTGATGACTTAATTCTATACCCAGTATTCGGCTATACACCACACTCAATGACGCGGTGACCCTACCGGTGCGTGCGTGTTTTTTCTGTTCGATCGTATCGCCCGGATGAATTATCCGGCTTGTTTTATAGCATATTATAAGTATTTTTTAAATTGTAAATATTGTACCTCAAAGTAAAGTTGAATAGTTAAATTCAGCGTATGTGAACGCAATATTATATTACGTAACGATTACATTGATGGATATCATTAATAAACGTATTTTATGACAAAACTGTATGAGCCAAAGTGAACGAAATGATATATTATAAATAGCATCAACAGACTAATCGGTAACCATCGATGTTATTCTTTGAAATACAAATTTGTTTATTCATTTACGTAACAATTATACGAAATTAAGTGTCTATACTTCAAATGACAAATCAAATAAAAATTGTATCCTGCAAATATATGAGATGACAAGAACGGACAGGGATTAGCATATGTATAAATATATATATTTTGTGAAGACACTCCAAATATTATAGAATAAAACCTTGTAGTATATGGTAGCTTATGAGTACATGTACATACGTAGCTTTGGGGATAGCCTCACTAAATTGTATTATAAAAGCGTTTGATATGTAAGGTATTGAGTACACATGCAGCTTTGTGATAGCCTCAGTAAATTATAACATAAATGTGTTTGATCGTGAAAGGTATTGAGTACATACGTAGCTTTGGGGATAGCCTCACTAAATTATAATATAAATGTGTTTGATCGTGAAAGGTATTGAGTACACATGTAGCTGGGGGATAGCCTCACTAAATTATAATATAAATGTGTTTGATCGTGTAAGGTATTGAGTACACATGTAGCTTGGTGATAGCCTCACTAAATTAAAATATAAATGTGTTTGATCGTGTAAGGTATTGAGTACACATGCAGCTTTGTGATAGCCTCACTAAATTATAATATAAATGTGTTTGATCGTGTAAGGTATTGAGTACGCATGCAGCTTTGTGATAGCCTCACTAAATTATAATATAAATGTGTTTGATCGTGTAAGGTATTGAGTACATATGTAGCTTGGGGATAGCCTCACTAAATTAAAATATAAATGTGTTTGATCGTGTAAGGTATTGAGTACACATGCAGCTTTGTGATAGCCTAACTAAATTATAATATAAATGTGTTTGATCGTGTAAGGTATTGAGTACACATGCAGCTTGGGGATAGCCTCACTAAATTATAATATAAATGTGTTTGATCGTGTAAGGTATTGAGTACACATGCAGCTTGGGGATAGCCTCACTAAATTATAATATAAATGTGTTTGATCGTGAAAGGTATTGAGTACACATGCAGCTTTGTGATAGCCTCACTAAATTATAACATAAATGTGTTTGATCGTGTAAGGTATTGAGTACACATGCAGCTTGGGGATAGCCTCACTAAATTATAATATAAATGTGTTTGATCGTGTAAGGTATTGAGTACACATGCAGCTTTGTGATAGCCTCACTAAATTATAATATAAATGTGTTTGATCGTGTAAGGTATTGAGTACACATGCAGCTTTGTGATAGCCTCACTAAATTATAATATAAATGTGTTTGATCGTGAAAGGTATTGAGTACACATGCAGCTTTGTGATAGCCTCACTAAATTATAACATAAATGTGTTTGATCGTGTAAGGTATTGAGTACACATGCAGCTTGGGGATAGCCTCACTAAATTATAATATAAATGTGTTTGATCGTGTAAGGTATTGAGCACACATACAGCTTTGTGATAGCCGCACTAAATTATAATATAAATGTGTTTGATCGTGTAAGGTATTGAGTACGCATGTAGCTTTGTGATAGCCTCACTAAATTATAATATAAATGTGTTTGATCGTGTAAGGTATTGAGTACACATGCAGCTTGGGGATAGCCTCACTAAATTATAATATAAATGTGTTTGATCGTGTAAGGTATTGAGTACACATGCAGCTTGGGGATAGCCTCACTAAATTATAATATAAATGTGTTTGATCGTGTAAGGTATTGAGTACACATGCAGCTTGGGGATAGCCTCACTAAATTATAATATAAATGTGTTTGATCGTGTAAGGTATTGAGTACACATGCAGCTTGGGGATAGCCTCACTAAATTATAATATAAATGTGTTTGATCGTGTAAGGTATTGAGTACATATGCAGCTTGGGGATAGCCTCACTAAATTATAATATAAATGTGTTTGATCGTGAAAGGTATTGAGTACACATGCAGCTTTGTGATAGCCTCACTAAATTATAATATAAATGTGTTTGATCGTGTAAGGTATTGAGTACACATGCAGCTTGGGGATAGCCTCACTAAATTATAATATAAATGTGTTTGATCGTGTAAGGTATTATGTACACATGCAGCTTTGTGATAGCCTCACTAAATTATAATATAAATGTGTTTGATCGTGTAAGGTATTGAGTACACATGCAGCTTTGTGATAGCCTCACTAAATTATAATATA
This sequence comes from Mactromeris polynyma, assembly GCA_032209605.1. Taxonomy (NCBI): domain Eukaryota; kingdom Metazoa; phylum Mollusca; class Bivalvia; order Venerida; family Mactridae; genus Mactromeris; species Mactromeris polynyma. Next base: position 5,657,561 of record JASFXZ010000005.1, read on the forward strand.
AATGTGTTTGATCGTGTAAGGTATTGAGTACACATGCAGCTTTGTGATAGCCTCACTAAATTATAATATAAATGTGTTTGATCGTGTAAGGTATTGAGTACACATGTAGCTTGGGGATAGCCTCACTAAATTATAATATAAATGTGTTTGATCGTGTAAGGTATTGAGTACATATGTAGCTTGGGGATATGTCTGCATATGTTCACATATGTAGAGTTTGTAGCTAGTAACTTCCTTAGAGAAAGCAAACAAAATGTCAACATGTGGTACGATCATCTCAGAGTGTAGTACAATATAGTTTGGCAGCATATTGTATATTTGGCGATGGAAACCCATCGGAGAAGTGGACTGGCCAATACACGAATTATGATCACAAGTATAAGAGAGATTAAGTTGTTAAAGGAACACCACATACCTAAGACATTGCCTCCCCACAGAAAGAATACGGAGCAGGGAATGCCTCATTCACAAATACGAAATTATTCAGACAGATCAAAAACAAAACAAAAGACAAAATACACGCGCAAGGAGGACGTTTAAACGATATAAGTCTAACCACGAGGCAAACAAAGGGAGGGAAAGAAAAAAAAAAACAGAAATGAAAAGATAATGACACAAAGTCCAAGCAACACAGCATAATTAACGAATTTAAAAACATTAATAAGGAATGACCTGGGACTTAAACACAAAGCTACAAGAGAAATATAGCAATAAAGTGACCTACAGACTTGTGGAAACAAAGACCTTTGGTGGAAATAATGGGCTTAAAACAAGTTTAATGGCATGCCAACCTTACCGTATTACCAAGCTTCTTATGCTTTTTAAAACATTGACTGAGCTAATATATAGAAACAAATCGAGTATGAGGCCTAAAAATATGTTTGTTTCGGGTTTTATGCCCAAGATAGGGTATGTAGGTCGGATTTATTTGGAGATTTTTTTATTTTCAAATGAAGCAAATTAAACACAGATTTAAATAAATACACTGAACAAAAAAAGAAACTTCCGATTTGTATACATAGTATTTGTTGTGTTAAAGAAATCATTGTGTAAAGAAAGTAGATAGGTAATATTAGCCTAGACCTGTGTTATCAGGATTCATGCATTGCAGCGATTATTTTTGCACTGTTAATTGTCAACAATTTGAAAATCGATTTGCACGTGCATGAATTGTTCAACATGTCCCGTGTGGTATTCGGTCAATTTGTTGTACTTGTCTTACTGACATTGTCATCAAGTGAACGAAAACGCTTCAAAATTTGTAAAATAATTAACATGTTTTACATTGTAGCATTTTTAGTATGTCAAGAATACCCATTACATTTACGCGAACTTCGCTTCGGTCCATATATCATCATCAGTCCGACTGCCCAGTCCGTAAACATGCGTATGGCCCGCAATGTCATGTTTTATTTGTTAATTAAGTTCATAATATGAGTTTCATGTACACATTTGTGTATCACTACAAGCACAATATATAATGTACATGTACACATTTGTTTATCATTAGACCTTTTCGCCGAACACGTACAACGGACTATGAACAAAATACAGGGATTTTCTCAAAATAATCGAAGCAAAACTGAAATAAAATACAATCAAATATTTTCCACCCATCGCCATCATCATAATCATCGTCACTTCCATCGTCATCATTATCATCATCAATCTGCATCATCATCGTTGTCAAGTAGTCCTTCTCAAGGATGTTGACAAAGATACAAATGCCATGAAGCTGGAATAAAACAGCACAGTATGCATTTTGAGTATACATACTATAAAAACATACTGTTTGATTGATAAATGTGAACTGGACAGGTTTTCAAACACCTTTGGGCATTGACTTGATACGCTAGATACAAAATTATTTTTATAGAAATGACTATCGGCCAATGCCCATTGGCTTACTTAACTTGTCCTATGGTGTATTCCATCCATTCAATCCCATCCCCATCGTTGTCCCCTTACATTCTCCATTGTTGAATTTGATAGTCAGATAGACAATGTTTTACCAATTCCCATAGATATTTGCCGTTACACCTCCTCAATGATTTAGGTTTCGTAGGATGGTGTTTCCCTGGGATCTGTGTGGGGGAAGCATTGACTTGTGTATGTGACGTTCTCTGCAGCAACTCCAACTCTCTTTCTAATGCCAATGTACAGACATACAAACCTGACTGTCGCACGTTAATTTAGTTTCTTGAGCAGTTAATTTGAAACAGCATGTTATCATCGGTATTTCGTAATTTTAGTCCATTAATGCCCCCCTCCTTCACTGTCCACTTTGATTCTCCTAGTTATTCCTTATGGTCTGCCATGCCATGCCTTGTGCCTCTTTTCTTTAACATATGTACCCTTTAACCTACTTAAGTGCCTTGTGTTTTGTGGATTGTTGTTTTCCCGGAGGTCTGCATGGGGAGGCACTGTCTTACGTATGTGGAATTCCCTGTAGCTACGTATTCTCTCTCTTCGAATATAAGATGGTATTTATTTAATGTTTATTTATATTTTTAATTAAACGCCAAAAATAGTGTATGCAGTTCATTTGTTACTTTTGTAAATCATTCAGTGTATATATTGGTTTGGTCTTCGATATTATACATTCTACTTTGATCTTTTTACTTGGATTGTGTGTCGGTGTACTTGGTAAGTCAATGACGGTGATGGTACAATTGTGATGGCTAAAACATAACGTTGAGGGTTTAAATACATATTCATTCCTTTATTGAGTGTTGAATTTTACATCCAAACCACATCTTTTCTCAGCAGTGGGGAGTCTGCCTATTTGTAGCATATAAAGTGCTAGCCATCAAATTTATATAAAGGCATGGCACTTGTAGTTAAATTATCCTGACACCGGATCACCTACACGTTTCACTACCATTCCAGTGTCAGGACAGGACGTGAGTTATCCGTACTATTTTAACGTTATTGGTGTACTACGATTGGGAATCAAACGCTAGCAGCCGCCCGTACTCGTAGCAAATGCGCTTCCATTGCAGTAGCCAGGGATATAGTGCTAAATACCACCACGCAAAGCACTCAGTAGAGAACAATAATGTAAAGAATAGCTGTTATCAATATATAAATTAAACAATTACTGACAATATTATTTCATGTCTTTTTTAAAACCTCGAAAAGGGAAGTACTTCCCTAATATATTTAAAGCGTTGGTGACGATTGTTGGGCTTATGAAAGTGACCATTTTTAAACAGTTCTTTTCCGCGTTCAATGCAGTACGATTCAGCTCGATATCTTAATTTTTAGAGTGTTGGCGATTTAATAACTATGACATCCCCATTTCCGAAATTGTGCGCGTTATTCCCTTGTATTAATATATTACCATATGAATGAGACTGAGCTGAAAATATATATTTATTTTGATGAGCCTAATCTGTGATATGTCACTGTTTTGTTGTCGTTATATAACTAACACTTCTGCAAAGTAGTATCCATTTGTATTTTAAGACATGTTGTCGTACTGACAAGTTTGCATTTGTCTGACAAGTGTTCCAATGTTGTAAGACGGAATTTGCAGTCATGGCGAATGACGTTCAAGATTCCGTCTTACAATAGAAGCTTTCGATCGGTTTAATTATTTAAAACAATGCAAATTAAGCGAATTCACCTGAAATAAATCAGACGGAATTCTGAGCAATTTAAACCATTTATTTACAAAAACGTTGTTTTAATTAAATAAAACTCATAATCGTCTACGGATCTACTACTGGATGACATACACCGAGTGAAATTGTCATCCGTTTCCAAAAGTTATCAAATGATAACCATGTACATGTATTCTGTATTCAAACGTTCTTTTTGTTTATGTATTGACTGTATCATGTATAGAACCAAGACATTCATTAACAATTTATGCATTACATTTGGTATAGGATGGTAAGGTTGTTTAAATCATGTGCCAAGTAACATCTGTTTAAGGCTGTGCCGTATATGTGCGAAGTAACATCTGTATAATACTGTGTTGTATATGTGCGAAGTAACATCTGTATAATACTGTGCTGTATATGTGCGAAATAACATCTGTATAAGGCTGTGCAGTATATGTGCGAAGGAACATCTATATAATACTGTGCTGTAAAAGTGCGAAGGAACATCTGTATAATACTGTGCTGTATATGTGCGAAGGAACATCTGTATAATACTGTGCTGTATTTGTGCAAAGGAACATCTGTATAATACTGTGCTGTATTTGTGCAAAGGAATATCTGTATAGTACTGTGCTGTATTTGTGCGAAAGAACATCTGTATAATACTGTGATGTATATGTGCGAAGGAACATCTGTATAATACTGTGATGTATATGTGCGAAGGAACATCTGTATAATACTGTGATGTATATGTGCGAAAGAACATCTGTATAATACTGTGCTGTATTTGTGCGAAGGAACATCTGTATAATACTGTGATGTATATGTGCGAAGGAACATCTGTATAATACTGTGCTGTATTTGTGCAAAGGAACATCTGTATAATACTGTGCTGTATTTGTGCGAAAGAACATCTGTATAATACTGTGCTGTATATGTGCGAAGGAACAATGTATAATACTGTGCTGTATATGTGCGAAGTAACATCTATATAATACTGTGCTGTATATGTGCGAAGTAACATCTGTATAATACTGTGTTGTATATGTGCGAAGTAACATCTATATAATACTGTGCTGTATATGTGCGAAGTAACATCTATATAATACTGTGCTGTATATGTGCGAAGTAACATCTATATAATACTGTGCTGTATATGTGCGAAGTAACATCTATATAATACTGTGTTGTATATGTGCGAAGTAAAATCTATATAATACTGTGCTGTATATGTGCGAAGTAACATCTATATAATACTGTGTTGTATATGTGCGAAGTAACATCTGTATAATACTGTGCTGTATTTGTGCGAAGGAACATCTGTATAATACTGTGCTGCATATGTGCGAAGTAACATCTGTATAATACTGTGCTGTATATGTGCGAAGTAACATCTGTATAATACTGTGCTGTATATGTGACAAGTAACATCTGTATAATACTGTGCTGTATATGTGCGAAGGAACATCTGTATAATACTGTGCTGTATATGTGCGAAGTAACATCTGTATAATACTGTGCTGTATATGTGCGAAGTAACATCTGTATAATACTGTGCTGTATATGTGCGAAGTAACATCTGTATAATACTGTGCTGTATATGTGACAAGGAACATCTGTATAATACTGTGCTGTATATGTGCGAAGGAACATCTGTATAATACTGTGCTGTATATGTGCGAAGGAACAATGTATAATACTGTGCTGTATATGTGCGAAGGAACATCTATATAATACTGTGCTGTATATGTGCGAAGGAACAATGTATAATACTGTGCTGTATGTGCACGAAGGAACATCTGTAAAATACTGTGCTGTATATGTGCGAAGGAACATCTGTATAATACTGTGCTGTATATGTGCGAAGGAACATCTGTATAATACTGTGCTGTATATGTGACAAGTAACATCTGTATAATACTGTGCTGTATATGAGCGAAGTAACATCTGTATAATACTGTGCCGTATATGTGCAAAGGAATATCTGTATAATACTGTGCTGTATATGTGCGAAGTAATATCTGTATAATACTGTGCTGTATGTGTGCAAAGGAATATCTGTATAATACTGTGCCGTATATGTGCAAAGGAATATCTGTGTAATACTGTGCTGTATATGTGCAAAGGAATATCTGTATAATACTGTGCCGTATATGTGCAAAGGAATATCTGTATAATACTGTGCTGTATATGTGCGAAGGAAATCTGTATAATACTGTGCTGTATATGTGCAAAGGAATATCTGTATAATACTGTGCTGTATATGTGACAAGGAATATCTGTATAATACTGTGCTGTATATGTGCAAAGGAACATCTGTATAATACTGTGCTGTATTTGTGCGAAGGAACAATATATTATACTGTGCTGTATTTGTGCGAAGGAACATCTGTATAATACTGTGATGTATATGTGCGAAGGAACATCTGTATAATACTGTGATGTATATGTGCGAAGGAACATCTGTATAATACTGTGATGTATATGTGCGAAAGAACATCTGTATAATACTGTGCTGTATTTGTGCGAAGGAACATCTGTATAATACTGTGATGTATATGTGCGAAGGAACATCTGTATAATACTGTGCTGTATTTGTGCAAAGGAACATCTGTATAATACTGTGCTGTATTTGTGCGAAAGAACATCTGTATAATACTGTGCTGTATATGTGCGAAGGAACAATGTATAATACTGTGCTGTATATGTGCGAAGTAACATCTATATAATACTGTGCTGTATATGTGCGAAGTAACATCTGTATAATACTGTGTTGTATATGTGCGAAGTAACATCTATATAATACTGTGCTGTATATGTGCGAAGTAACATCTATATAATACTGTGCTGTATATGTGCGAAGTAACATCTATATAATACTGTGCTGTATATGTGCGAAGTAACATCTATATAATACTGTGTTGTATATGTGCGAAGTAAAATCTATATAATACTGTGCTGTATATGTGCGAAGTAACATCTATATAATACTGTGTTGTATATGTGCGAAGTAACATCTGTATAATACTGTGCTGTATTTGTGCGAAGGAACATCTGTATAATACTGTGCTGCATATGTGCGAAGTAACATCTGTATAATACTGTGCTGTATATGTGCGAAGTAACATCTGTATAATACTGTGCTGTATATGTGACAAGTAACATCTGTATAATACTGTGCTGTATATGTGCGAAGGAACATCTGTATAATACTGTGCTGTATATGTGCGAAGTAACATCTGTATAATGCTGTGCTGTATATGTGCGAAGTAACATCTGTATAATACTGTGCTGTATATGTGCGAAGTAACATCTGTATAATACTGTGCTGTATATGTGACAAGGAACATCTGTATAATACTGTGCTGTATATGTGCGAAGGAACATCTGTATAATACTGTGCTGTATATGTGCGAAGGAACAATGTATAATACTGTGCTGTATATGTGCGAAGGAACATCTATATAATACTGTGCTGTATATGTGCGAAGGAACAATGTATAATACTGTGCTGTATGTGCACGAAGGAACATCTGTAAAATACTGTGCTGTATATGTGCGAAGGAACATCTGTATAATACTGTGCTGTTTATGTGCGAAGGAACATCTGTATAATACTGTGCTGTATATGTGACAAGTAACATCTGTATAATACTGTGCTGTATATGAGCGAAGTAACATCTGTATAATACTGTGCCGTATATGTGCAAAGGAATATCTGTATAATACTGTGCTGTATATGTGCGAAGTAATATCTGTATAATACTGTGCTGTATGTGTGCAAAGGAATATCTGTATAATACTGTGCCGTATATGTGCAAAGGAATATCTGTGTAATACTGTGCTGTTTATGTGCAAAGGAATATCTGTATAATACTGTGCCGTATATGTGCAAAGGAATATCTGTATAATACTGTGCTGTATATGTGCGAAGGAAATCTGTATAATACTGTGCTGTATATGTGCAAAGGAATATCTGTATAATACTGTGCTGTATATGTGACAAGGAATATCTGTATAATACTGTGCTGTATATGTGCAAAGGAACATCTGTATAATACTGTGCTGTATTTGTGCGAAGGAACAATATATTATACTGTGCTGTATTTGTGCGAAGGAACATCTGTATAATACTGTGCTGTATATGTTCGAAGGAACAATGTATAATACTGTGCTGTATATGTGCGAAGGAACATCTATATAATACTGTGCTGTATATGTGCGAAGGAACAATGTATAATACTGTGCTGTATGTGCACGAAGGAACATCTGTATAATACTGTGCTGTGTATGTGCGAAGGAACATCTGTATAATACTGTGCTGTATTTGTGCGAAGGAACATCTGTATAATACTGTGCTGTATTTGTGCGAAGGAACATCTGTATAATACTGTGCTGTATATGTGCGAAGGAACAATGTATAATACTGTGCTGTATTTGTGCGAAGGAACATCTGTATAATACTGTGCTGTATTTGTGCAAAGGAACATCTGTATAATACTGTGCTGTATTTGTGCGAAGGAACATCTGTATAATACTGTGCTGTATTTGTGCGAAGGAACATCTGTATAATACTGTGCTGTATATGTGCGAAGGAACATCTGTATAATACTGTGCTGTATATGTGCGAAGGAACATCTGTATAATACTGTGCTGTATATGTGCGAAGGAACATCTGTATAATACTGTGCTGTATTTGTGCAAAGGAACATCTGTATAATACTGTGCTGTATATGTGCGAAGGAACATCTGTATAATACTGTGCTGTATTTGTGCGAAGGAACATCTGTATAATACTGTGCTGTATATGTGCGAAGTAACATATGTATAATACTGTGCTGTATATGTGCAAAGGAACATCTGTATAATACTGTGCAGTATATGTGCGAAGTAACATCTGTATAATACTGTGTCCACTGACCTGATGATTTTTTTATTCAATTACAATCATGTAAACAATGGACACATAATGGTGATTTAATCTGCCAATGAAATTTCTAAAATATGCTTGCCACGTAACACTGGTATTGGTATATCTATTTTCTTAAGTCGGATAAATCTAAGTTTTGCCGTTTTTACTTTAAAATGCTGTGAAATGATAGTTTGTTAACCTGAAAATGACTTGTTATTAAGCAGTTTATATCATTGGAATTTATTGTTAACGAGTTAACGAAGAATTTTTCTTCCTGGTGGCAGTTTTGTGCACTATCGCGGTTGTTATTTGAGTTAAGATATTGGTCTTGCGGTAAAATATAGCTATTGATATTGATCTGGCTAAGGGAAATCTGTTGGCGAACATGTTAATTTACGACAGAAATATGCCACCATACGTAATGGATACAAAATCCAATTCACTCTAATGTTATAACTCATTTGCCACCAGCAATGATTCTATTCTCTGTACAACGTAATATTGGACTTAATGGGGTTTTGGCAAATAGAATCAGATCAGTTTCAGTGTCTGCATTGTGGCCAAGTGGTGAAGCAAATGGGGTTTCCAACGCGCTATTCTCATTCACAAAGTGGTTGGATGGACACGGATGTATTTGTGTTCAACATTTCGTGTATTTGCTAAGTCAACAATCAGTTTCCCGATTGAAGTTGTAAAATGATGGTCAATACGAGTCAACCTACGCTGAGTATTGTCATGCAAATCAAATTTGCATTACTGTTTACTTCCAAACGCTACGCACATCTCGCGAGCAATTGAAGTTGGGCTATTCTTTTATGCTGACAGTTCCAGGGCTGTAATTCGCTATATGATTGTTGTTTCTGTTTATGTTATGAATGTGTTTTGTATTTTCCTTTCCCCTATGCAATTCTGTCACTTTATACAGTGTTCATATTGTTTCCTGCCCATTTTTGGCCTATTAAGGCCAGTTGTCTTGACTTGTCCTGTGATATTTTCCATCCATAAATTCCCACCTCCCCTTCCCTTACTGTCCACTTTGATTCTCCTAGTTATTCCTTGTGGTCTGCTGGGCCATTCCTTGCGCCTCAGTTCCTTAATATGTGTACCGTTTGACCTCCTTTAGTGCCTTATGTTTTGTAGATTGTTGTTTTTCCGGAGATCTGCGTGGGGAGGCATTGTCTTATGTATGTGGCTTTCCCTGTAGTTACGTATTCTCTCTATTTTTTTCTTATCATTGAATTCCTCTTGAACACGAGCCATTAGGGAAAGCAATTATTTCCTTTTATTACTGTATTATTAAATAGTTGAGCTTGAAATTGGTCTCCTGTTTATTGAGTGTGTTATTGGCTTGTGAATTGTAACCTCTATATGGTATACTAAAGGCATTAATGAAAAGCGACAACTTTGCATTATTTATATTTGAGTTTATCTAATTCGTTCTTATCATGAACAATCTTAAGTGCAAAATAAAAAACAAATAAATAATGCACCAAACGATGACGTCATAAACTATCAAGGGACTATCTTCTGTTCTGATTTTAAATTGTAAAAAGTGTTATGGTTTCTTTCATGTGTGGAGTACGATTGATTTCAAATATTCTTCAAAGCGTTTCGTCACACATTTACCAACGATTTTAACGATTCATAATAAAGGGTACAGGCATAAGTATTTGTGTTTATATACTTTCACCTTACTAGTATTTCTTTCACATTCACTCATATAATATACTAGCGGAAAAAAGAAACTGTGCATGTGTATAATATGCTATAACTTAGGAGGTATGTAAGGAATCGCAATAAAAATTTCAACAGGGTTTTATCTTACCTTTATTTAACACCAGCTCAATTGATATGGTTATTGAATCTGCTGCGTCTTAGATAGAGATCATTTTTCAGAGACGTTCTCTAAACAAAGTTCAACTCATCAATACCGTGTATGTCCACCATTGGAATCGATGCATGCTTGACAACGACGCCGCATTGATGTGACAAGTGTTCTGAAAAATGCCTGGGGAATACAATTCCAGATTCTGACAAGCGCACGTGATAGGTCATGTAACGTCAACGGCTGATTTTGGAGGCCACGTAACAGTCGCTGCATCTCATCCCACACGTGTTCTATAGGCGACAAATCCGGTGATATTGCAGGCCAGGGCAGCACATTCACATTGTTCTGGGTCAAAAAGTCGGTGACGACCCGCGCGACGTGCGGGCGAGCTTTATCCTGTTGCAGCGTGGCGTTACGTTGCTGCACAAATGGAAGGACGTGAGGCCGTATAATTTCGTCACGATATCTGATGCCTGTAAGTGTGCCGTCTACAACCACAAGTGCTGTTCTACCACGGGATGAGATGCCACCCCACACCATGACACTACCTCCGCCGAATGGACGTCGTTCAATCACACAACTGTCATGGAAACGTTCACCAACACGACGGTACACTCTAGAACGGCCGTCGCAGCTGTCGAGATGGAACCTGGACTCATCCGTGAAAAGAATACGTGCCCAGTCATGTTGCGTGAAGTGTATGTGTCTTCTACACCAGGCAAAACGTGCTACATGATGACGTTGCTGCAGAACAGGACGTATGGCAGGACGTCGTGGACGTATGCCTCGTTCACGCAATCGATTACGTACCGTTCGGGGACTGATTCTTCTAAGGCCAGGAATACTTCTAGCCGTCAAAGAAGCAGTTCTGAGTCGGTCACGGAGATGAACCACCCGGATGTACGTATCCTGGCGAATAGACGTTACGCGTGGACGTCCTGATCGAGGCCGGTCTCTGGTTGCCCCAAACTGTTGGTACCGTCTCCACAAGGCGTCTACAGTATTTCGGTGAACGCCAAATTGTCTGGCGCGGCATCTGTCAGTTTCATTCAACCTTGGCATGGCGTATCAATGACGTTTTTCAAAATTATCCTGGTTTTGTGTCTTACATGTAACAACACTATGTTTTAACACAGGTTTAGGCGACAAAAGTGTTTGGAATTGACTGCTGCACGAAAAAAACGTGAAAAAGAAGACGTTAGCCTGACAGGCAAACTACCGTGCAACTCATGCACTGGCCAGTGTAAATGACCGAGAGGGATACACAACTTACCTGTGTAAAGTTTCAAGCTTTAATTTATAAAATTGAAGGATATATGAACATTTTACACATGCACAGTTTCTTTTTTCCGCTAGTATAGATTATTATATTATATCACTGACATGTTGTCATTAGAGGAGATATATCTGATACAACCGTCGTAATGAAGAAATAATAGTCAAACGTGAAACCCAGAGAAAATAAGTTACAGTACTACAGCACTGATCTCAAGATGTCATTAAGGTACATATTATGTTAAACAATTGTTACAGGTACAGGATAACACTAGAGCGTATTATTCAACGCCCATTGGCATATACGTAAATTGGATTGACATATCAGCATTTAAACGTCCAATTAAACTGCAGTTAAACAATAGAGACAGGGGAAATACAAGGAAACTGCATAATCAATAAAATGTAAAGTTGTAAAGAAATTATTTTGCTGATAGTCTTAGCTTAAAATCTATTATCAGTAGTTCAAGTGTCCCCATTTCTTCCTTACGCACCCAAACTATACGTATAATTTGAATTACTTAGTTGTTCTTATGGTCGGCCAGATCATTCTCATATATGTTTACACTGTATCTCCTCAGTGCCTAATGAGTTGTAGACTGTTGTTTTCCCGGGGGTTCGTCGTGGGGAGGCATTGTCTTATGTATGTGGCGTTCCCAGTAACCACTTAATCTCTCTTTTTAATAACCCATAATTGATATTCGTTAATCATTTATTGAAGTATCATCACTTCATAGTATTGTTCATTTAACTGCCTGCAACATTACGAAAGCAAATAGTTTCGGATAAATTAAGTCATCGAATAAACTCTAGAGATCAATGCTAATGCTTTTCTGCGCATTCAGGCCATCGTGACTTTAAAACTGCCCAAAAGTCTGTTTTTTACCTTAGTATCAATGCTACTATTTAGATGCTATTTAACCTAATTTACCAAATCTGTAATTTACAACTGTACAGGGTACGTACGCGTGACAAATAGTTCAGCACGGGCAACTGTAACTGCATCTATCAGAAAGTGAGCACATTGTATTAGAAAAAGCCTACATTGACTGTTTTAAATGTTTAATTCTTTATAGCGTAATGATTAATATCGTTCATTCAGAAAACATAATTATTATTGATCCGACGGAATGTTGTTACTCAAATAGCCCGCTCGCATATGCAAAATATTTTGCAACATGTATAGCCTCTGAAAGGAAATGGGTTCCAATGGAGGAAACAAAAAGACATCGTTATGATCCACAAGAACCAACGGTCATTGGAATGTAGAATTTACTTTGATTTTTTTTACAGTTTATGATGGATTGCTTAATTCTGTAGCAGGTAGGTCGTGAGTGTTGAAATCCATTCAGAGAACGAAAATGTAAAAACAATTAATCCATAGTCACTGATGCCTAAGATATACCGACTTGTATAGACTGCATACGATGCTAAACAAATACCACTGACATTGTATGTAGAACACAAATTCGATAAGGCTTTCATTGTCGATTTATTCATTATTTTGGGTATAGGGCGGGACGGTTGTTTAAATCATGTGATATCATTTTAACTCGCTGTAAATAGGTTATATACATCACCCCTATAATCGATATTTAGGTAAACACGATAATAAAAGAAATATCGATTTTGAGTTATAAATACAGTCGATAAAGTAATAATTTGTTTATAAACCAGTCACTATATCTGTACGAAGCAAGTAAATCCACAATCCAGATATCTGCAATCCCAAGCTTTCAGCGCTCACAGCGCTTTGATTAATTACTACTTTGGAACGGTTGCAAACAAACATTGAGGTGTTCAGTACATAACTGTAATAGTGAATTCGCGAAGTTGAAATCATGAAATATTAAGATGAAATCGTGAATTCTTAAAATCCTTACAAATAGTGAAGTTGAACGCGTGAATTCATGAAGTTGAACTCGCGATCTATTGAAGCTGAGATGTCATCATCGGGCTTTCGTAGTATTCACAACTAATATTGGATCGACAGTAGCACATAACGTTACGGTTGAAAGTATGTTAAACCTGGTTTGCGTTTTGCATTTAATAAACAAAATCAACTCAATCTAAATGCACAAGCAGAAAATAACATCAAATACCAGAATGTATAAGAAAATGGTAAAATAGTCACTAGTCTGTCATTTTAAAATATTTGACGTATTCTGCTTAAAATGTATGATTTTGTAATTAATAAAGAGATTTTCTTCAATTGTAGACATCTATTATAAGCTAGTTACGTGATATCTTAGAAGCAATATACTAGATATGCATGTACAACAACTAGTGTAAATAAGATAAGCCCCAATTAAAGTCATGATTACTTGAAAGGAAATATAGAGGTTGAGAAGGAACTGTCATTTACAACGTGCACAACCACAACAGAAGCACATATAAATATGAACACATAATTATAAACAATTGCAAAGAGAACAAAACAAACGATATTTTGTTCATAAGGTTTAAAGCCATATTGTAAACATACGTTCATGTACACATGGCGGTATGTTGTTGACCTAACCAGTTTTTCTACAATTATCAACCATTACTAACTCACCGTTCTGCAAGCAGCTGCAACTATACATTCATCAGAGGTCTAGGACAAATGGTCGTAGAAAAAATGTTACAGAAGACAAACAGGACATAAGACATACACATATATAATGAACAGACATAAGAGTAATTGCCTTAAAGGTATTTTTTAAGGTCAACATAAATAATCAAAATCAGTGTATGTGTGTGTCTCGTGCCACTTTGTGCTTTTGGGTGACTGTTTAATGTGTACGTGTATGTGTCCTATACGATTTCAATATTCATTTTGGTTCCTCCTTGATTCTCCTTTCTTATCCCTTATGGTCGGCCAGGTCATTCCTAGCGCCCCTGTTCCCATTACACTTGTGCCTCCTCAAATGCCTTATGTTTTTTGGACAGTTCTTTTGCCGGAGGTCTGTATGGAGAGGCATTGTCTCGTGTATGTGGCGTTCCCTGTAGCAACGTATATGTGTACAATATCAGATGAAGTATTATTCGAAGTTTTCCTAATGAACATGATCATGCACCATCGACTAGTGTCTATTGACACGAAGAATAAAGGACAATTATTGAAAGATCCCCAAACAAGTTGTGTGAACTTGTTCCAATACCAACATTGATTCTCAAATCCTGCCTAGATGAACTTCTGCCTTTAATAACAATTATAATCAATACATCACTTAGTTTTTGCCAAGTACCAACAATTTTTTAAAGTGCTATCATTAGACCTCTTCTGGAGAAACCTGATCTTGACCCAAACGTACTAAAGAACTACAGACCAGTCTCAAAACATTCCTTTTTTATCAAAGATTTTTGAAAAGATTGTAGATGTGCGTATTGAGAACCATCTTACAGAAAACAGTTTGCACGAGCCATACCAATCAGCTTACAGAAAGTTTCATTTCACTGAAACAGCGCTACTTAAGGTGCAAAATGACATCCTTCAGTCTCTAGACAATAATTGTGTTACTATCCTTGTATTGCTTGACCTATCAGTAGCATTTGACCCCATAGATCACAATACACTGCTAAGTCGTTTAGAAAATCACTATAAGATTTCAGGTAATGCTCTTGCTTGGATTTCTGCATACTTGAAATACAATAGTATCAAGAAACAATAAATGAAGATTTCTGGTCTGTTGATACAGGAACACCACACTCAAAGGTCACCTCAAAATTTGAAATTATGACCACTCCGTTAATAAGGTATTTTCATGGACCTGTTTTTATTTTTTCTTCCATATTATAACTCAACAATCAGACCACCTCAGAACTAACTTTCTGCAGAACCAATGATGGTCGTATAATTGAAGGTTCACTGTATATCAAATTTTTTCAAAATATCTTTTTACAGACAAGCATGAAATCTGATATTCAATTGTGTTCTTATTTTTGAATGGGTCTTATTATTGAGGTGGTCTTATTATTGAAGTGATCTTATTATTGAAGTGATCAAATTATTGAGGTGGTCTTATTGTTGAGTTGGTCTTATTATTGATGTGGTCTTATTATTGATGTGGTCTTATTATTGAGGTGGTCTTATTATTGAGGTGGTCTTATTATTGAGGTGGTCTTATTATTGAGGTGGTCTTATTATTGAGGTGGTCTTATTATTGAGGTGGTCTTATTATTGATGTGGTCTTATTATTGAAGTCGTATTATTATTGAAGTGGTATTATTATTGAGGTGGTCTTATTATTGAGGTGGTCTTATTATTGAGGTGGTCTGATTGTTACGGTGGTCTTATTGCTGAGGTGTTCTTATTGTTGAGGTGGTTTTGTTGTTGAGGTGGTTTTGTAGTGAGGATTTACTATTCTACAAATATTATTGATTATCTTTTTAATCATAAATTTTGTCATTGGCATGTGATGGTACCATCTTCTTTTCGTGATGGCCGCACTATAATGGTGGAAAATGTGTATCAAATTATGATTTGAATTAAATATTGCATTCATAATTGACTGTATTTATTATATTCGTTTATTGTTTTCATTAAACTTGTTTGGTAAATTTCATTAATTTTATTACCACTTGGGAAGTAACTATATTTGTACCGCCTAAATTGGTAAGAGTGTCCGCTTTGAGTGCGGGAGGTCGTGAGTTCGATCCCTGGCCATGTCATACCAAAGTCATGACTAATGATACTGACAGCTCCCTTGCTAGGCACACAGTATATGAAACGTAGTATCAGGACATAAATAAGCCCAGGTAAGTATCTGTTAGAGGATACCTTGTTGGTCGCATACAAGCTTTGTACATGTAGCTCATGTTACTTGTTGAACATAATGTCATTTGTAGACTACTCAATTCACTCTATTCGGCATTTAAATGAATGAAATAATATGATACTGATGGTTTCACATGTTGTATTACCACAAGTTGCACGAATGGACTATATAGAACAATGTTCTACATATTTTACATATTTAACCGAGTAAAAATTACAAATCCTTCAGAACACGTGATACCCATATATAACAGCTTGGGTGTACGTTCAATACGTGATACCCATATATAACAGCTTGGGTGTGCGTTCAATACGGGATACCCATATATAACAGCTTGGGTGTACGTACAATACGTGATACCCATATATAACAGCTTGGGTGTGCGTTCAATACGGGATACCCATATATAACAGCTTGGGTGTGCGTTCAATACATGATACCCATATATAACAGCTTGGGTGTGGTACTCATATATTATAACTTAAGACAGTTACCTGTGCGCACGCTCAATACATGATACTCACAGAAAACTACATGGGGTACGTTCAATACGTGATACTCACAGAAAACTACATGGGGGTACGTTCAATACGTGACACTCACAGAAAACTACATGGGGGTACGTTCAATACGTGATAATCACAGAAAACTACATGGGGATACGTTCAATACATGACACTCACAGAAAACTACATGGGGGTACGTTCAATACGTGATACTCACAGAAAACTACATGGGGGTACGTTCAATACGTGATACTCACAGAAAACTACATGGGATACGTTCAATACGTGATACTCACAGAAAACTACATCGGGGATACGTTCAATACGTGATACTCACAGAAAACTACATGGGGGTACGTTCAATACGTGATACTCACAGAAAGCCATTTGGACGTACATGTCATGCATGAAATGATAGAAAGGTACTTCGGCGAATGTTAGCATTATGAAGTTCGACAAACACATGGCAGTGTACTCAGGTGAGCGATATAGGGCCAGCATGGCCCTCTTGTTCTCCGTTAAGCTTACGGACAAACACGAACATTTCAATACACCTATTTAATTTAATTTATTTATGCGTTCGCGGTTAATAAAACGTCTGGCATTGGTTAGGTGTCACTCATTTCAAATCCACACTTGTGTGCGTGTCTTTACTGTGACATAAATGAACTGCATTGACAGGGAAACACAAATGTAAAATGCATTAATGATCCGTGTTACTTGTACAGAAACTAGAGCTTCAACGATTCAACTGTCAACCAATTCGATGCTTTTCCCTTCGATTTCAATTTTTTGATTCGATTTTCTATATGTATATGTAACAGCATTCTCATTCATCTTAAGGCTTTTGCATTAATTTCAGGCCAATTGAAATTAAGAGTTTTGCAAATTAAAATTAATGGACTAAAGAAACAACGTACCTTTTCCTTTGGCGCATTCTCAGCCCTAAAGCCGAAATGTTGCCACACTTTAGATGTGACTAAGCGTGGCTAAATCCCGTGATTACTGTCCAAATAACAGTTTGGCGAACTGCAACTAAAAAAGCGAATCAAATCGAAAATACCAGGGTAAGAATCGTGAATCGAATCGTGAGCTCCCTAGTCAAACTCGTTGAAGCTCTAACAGAAAGTGCAACTAGTTGATAGTTGTCAACCTCGTAAACCTGGGACAGATTGTTTAGTTTGACATGATGATGATGCCAAAACAAAGGATTTGCTACACTCCACCCTACATGTCAATTTTATGTAAGATTTTGATCTCTATAACTCGTTCGAGGTCGGATCGAGCGAAAATTATGAGTACCGGTATATTATTCATAATACATAACAATGCAGTCAGCTTTGGATATCAGACTGCAGGCAAATGACTTGTACAATAGATACTTATTTACTCTGTCGTTGTGTTGGGTGAGACGGCCACCCTGTTAGCTCAGTCGGTTGAGTTCTGCACTAGAGTTTAGGGGGTTGTGGATTCCAGCCCTACATTGGGTGCACTGTTCCGCGTGATGTACTTCAATAGCGGCAGCGGTGTTTGACAGCCCACAGTGTTTGAGCCTAATGGGCGAAAAGGGGATGTGTGTAGTGTTGTGTGGTTAGACTGTTGCACTGTTAGCTCAGTCGGTAGAGCGCAGTACTAGTGTTTAGGGGGTCGTGGGTTAGAGTCCTACATTGGACGCACTTTTTCCCCTTGATTTACTTCAACTGCTACATATTTAAGATCAAGCAATATGCTGATATATTAGCTCGTGTGCAATCAACATAATATCTACCAACAGATACATTAAGGGCTTATTTATCTCCTATTCTATCCTTTACATGTATAAACTGATTGTCAAGTAAAGGAGTTATAAATACCATTTGTACATCTTGGGCATGACACGGCCAGGGATTAAATCCATGTCTTCCAGCACTCAAATGACTACCTGTGAGTGATTTTGTTCAGACACATAGAGGCGTGTGTATTTGGAGTTTACCTTATGTTCGTAAATGCAAGGCACAATTTTTACAAGCTGTTTACAAAGGTATTATTAATTCTTTTCTTGTATACAGCTTCAAAGGTCTTACTTGTGATTCGATTTTGCAGCCATGATTGACACAACATGTACTTCAGTCCAGATGAATTATTATATACATTATATAAGATTCAGGAATCGCACATTGTAGGTGCAAAGAAATGGTGTAATGGAACTACTTCTACTGTTTGTACCCATACTTCTTTGAAGAGACAGCCATGTTGGCAGCAATTGGTGTATTTCATTATTTTAGGAAGACAATCTTGGTAAGTTTTGAACATAAAGTTTATCACATATGCATTGAGTAAATTTAATAATGCATAATTCATTTGGTTTTCATCATGCCAAAAGTGGTTCGCTACACAGTCTAGGTTTTCCTTTTGCAATATTGTAAGAAACTTATGAATGTAAACAATGACCATGGTGAATAAAGTACATACGCATGTATTTGTGAAAATTATTTTTAAACATTTTCTGTTTTCTTTTTATTAAGCGACACTGCTGAAGAAAAATTATTGGACAGTTAGAAGAGTTCCGTTTGACTGTTTACCATCTTTGATTAATGTGTTATCATGAAGACAACGGTAGTTTGACGAATATATTCACATTGAAGTGCAGCAAAGAACATACTGGAGTGACCTATGTAAAAATGCTGTTAATACATTTGTAATTGAATTATTGATGTATTGTGATTTTTGCTCGACTCAGTTTTTATGTTTGTTCCTATAATACTGGCTATGAATAACTATATCAGTATGTTCAGCTTTGCTGTTGCGTCGACACATTCTTGATACTTTTGATAAGGATATATCTTGGCAAATTTTATTTTATGTGTAGAAAAATGAAACATTATGCATTTATCTCATAATGATAAGCGTTTATGTGTATTGAAAAGATAATATTGATATTACAATGTAGAGTAATGTAGTTTTCTGCAAACTGCTGTTCAGTCTGTTTGACCATACATAGTTCATTTTCACATAAAATTGTATCATGAAAGCACAAATGAAATGATTTAATAAAGATATGAAACTTTTGTAGATGTCATGTTTTTTGTGAAATAAGCATTGTAAAGTAGACTTCTTATTATAAACATGGATAAAAATAGTAGAATAGCCGAAGGTGTATATAATCGAAATGACCAGTGTATATTTAACCAAATATTCATTTCCAACGAATACTACCTCTAGTTTTCATATACTGAAATGTTTTTCATTTTTCACTTAAAATTTCACATTATGAAATTGATGACGATAATAAAAGAGAGAGAATAAGTAGCTACAGGGAACACCACATACATAAGACAGTGCCTCCCCACACAGACCTGCAGGAAAACAACAATCGATAAAACATAAGGCACTAGAGGAGGTTAAAGGGTACATATATTAAGGAACAGAGGTGCAAGGAATGGCCTGACATACCATAAGGAATAACTAGGAGAATATAAGTGGACAGTGAAGGAGGGGGGGGGGGATTAATGTATGAAAAAGATCACAGGACAAGTCGAGACAGCTGGCAACAATAGGCTTAAACTGGGCACGAAATGATTGAACACTATAAAGTGAAAATAATAAACAGGGGAAAGGGAAATATCACATACATTCAAAACACCAAAAGAAATAATAAGCATACATCGAAGTACAGGCTTGGTAAAAATACGAGGGGTTTAAATCAATTTAACAGCCAGCTAACCTCACAATCGCTATATGATCATTGATTTCCAACATATATACATAAATTGACTAAGTAGGCAACTAATCATTAAAAGCAATTGACTTATGTCATGGCGAATTGTCCGTTGTGTGTGCGTGTGTCCGTGTATAACAGGTGATTGTGTTAAAAAAACGTTTTATATTAAACTGATTTTGCTGTAAGTTGGTAATAATGAGCTAAAACAGCGGAAAATCATTTCGTACTCATTATTATTTGTTTTTAGACGTTTTATTGGTTAATGATTCACACAAAACTGCACTTACTTTGCATTTGCACATACTTTTCATTGATAAGTTGGCTGTTCTTGGCATACAATAATATGAAATTATTCAGTTACAATATTGATATCTATTTTTCTAATTGATTCTAATATCTAATATAAAGACGTTGTATTAAATAAGTTTCACAAATAATGGTATTGGTTGTATTTAATGGATTTATGTATTTATAGTCCCTCGAGGGAAATATTAGAATTGCCCTTTCCGTAGGTCGGTCGATTGGTTGATCTGTCCAATACAACATATGTAGTTTGTATCGCTAACTATTTCTTTTGTTTTCAAGGGATTACAATGAAATTTGGTAACACAAGTACCATAATACAGGATTTGTAGATGTGCAAGACATAAATTTGGTGTGTGTCGATAAACATGTTTAGAATTCTGTCCCTTTGAACTGAAGTCTCCTTTTAGAACACATATAGTAACATTGTAGTTCATGTTGCAAACTACGCAAGTTGTCAATATATTGCACTGAAACTTGGCATATCGTGTGTGTACAATATGTTGTGTTCAAGAACAATTTTATTAAATATAATGACATATAAAGGTGTTCGTCATAGGTTATTGTGATAGCTACATCTATGTCAAAGTGACAGTCGTGATCTGTAGTGAGCCGCTTGGATAGTTATCGAACAATGTATCAACCATAACTCCGCAAAGATTACCTATTTGATTACATGCAGATTTAATTCCGGGGCTTCCATGGCAAATCCTGGTTAATAAATTGAAACATTAAGTAAATAAACAGCAATTTGTGACAAGAGACAATATGCTACTACATTTTGTATTGAGAATATGAAATTTGAGCATATATATATATAAACTAATTTAATAACAAAATGGAAGTCAGAAAGATTAATGTCACAAGTTTATGAGGAAGGCAAAACAATGCAACAATTTACTAGAAACCATTTTATGACAAGCATTGCCGTGTTATGTTGATGAATGCATTTTTCGGATACATACCGGGCTTCAGCATACAAATAACCAGACCTCTTTCTGCATTTGTAAGTTTGGAGGCCCCATATTCCATTATCAACAATGAAATGAAATGATTTTAAACTACCTATGAGAGCTTTGTGTTGAAATTAGCAATTTGCAATATGATAGGTACATGTAATGCACGTGAAGCACGACTTAAAACGGAAACACGTGAAGATCTTAACTAAAGATACTGCACCGTAAAGGTGTTGCAATACTTATTTCCAGATCATGATGTATACATCAGCTAGATATCAACCTTCTAAACAGGGACAACAACAATAAAATAAGTCTATATTTTTGCTATAATTTTAATTGAGATAAAACTTATACAACCACAACACAGAAATAAATGTTTAGAATATACACTGCAAATATTAATTCCAACTAGAAATGTGTCCATAGGACACAGATGCCCCAACTTCCAGCCTTTGTCACAAAAGCAAATGCTATAATTCTGCTAATAGTTTGTGAATGTGTATCAAAGTTACCAAGTGAACAACTTAACAGCTTATGGTGATAAGTCAATGACCATAACTATGCACTTACTGGGCGTAATCATACATGAAACCACAGGTGCACAACTACTAAACCTGCTGGTAAACATTCCTGTAAAGTTTTGTGAGTCTGTGTCCTACACTTTTGGAGATACGCGCGACACAAGACTGCACGCTCTGTATGCTATATGTTCAATACGTCAAGGGCCATAACTTTGCACTTACTGGGCGGAGCCAAACATTTAACCCAGGAGCACATCTGCACTGGCTGTTGAACATTCCCGTAAAGTTTTATGACTCTGGCACATATTCTTTTGGAGATATGCGCGACAAAAGATTTTGTGACGGACGGAAAGACGGACGGACAAGGGCACATCTATATGCCCCCCGTCAGAGTGGGGGCATAAAAAGCAATATGAAGATGTAGAACAAAAAAACACAACAGTAACTAAAATTGAAACAAAAATGACAACAATGATTAAAACCAACCCTAAGGAAAATTGTAATATACAGATATATATTTAAAAATACGCTGAAAATACACTACATACAAGTAAACACTAAATCTACTGTACAACTATAGAAAGTGTTCCATCAGTCAGTTTGGTATTGAACCTAGTAAATTTCTTCGACAAAATAAATCCTTAATATAAATCTTATATCATTCTACCTAAGTTGAACATTGTCAAGAGCTCTCCTGAGGGTTAAAAAATCGTGCAGACCAACACTACATGGGTTCGCTGCCTAACGGCACCCGTAAATCGCCCGGGAGGTTTCTTTGACATATGTCATCATTTGACCGAGGCCTTCAGTATAACATCAGATAACAATTCAATTTTCACCGTCGATTGCCACTTACCATCAGCATCATCGCCACGTGAAATGTTTCATTAATTACAAAAGGCAAATCAAACAAACTAGTTTCCAAACAAGCTCAAACCAAACATCAAAGTCTCCTTCATTTGATTGCCAGATAAAAATGTAACCCCACGCTATGTACATTGTACTCCTTCACTAATACCCTCAACTACTTACTAAAATAGTGAAAAAACAGTGATGAAAAAAATACGTAAGCAAACATACTCGTACATAATAGTCATCGTATTTAAAAATGAAACAAAAATGCGAATCTAAAACCACACAAACACATACATGTGTGTAATTTTAATATATATATATACATATATACACAAATATACATTTAAAACACACAGTTTACGTCCTGCGAAATGTTTGTAAAGCGTCATTATATTGCATTTTGAAAGTAATTTTAAATGAAAATGCCTGTTGATTGTAATGATCTATAGCGTACTATATATAGCGTAATTGTGAAAGGACATCGTGTCTTTTTCTTGTATCTCTAAGTAAGTCCATGACACTTGAGAAAGCCTTACTGTGCGTTTTAAATGTACTAATTATGCTTATAAACATTGCGAACTACAAAAACTCTCATTCAATTGAAACTACATATCAATCAAATTTAATTGACATTCGTATAAAGTGTATACAATCAAAATACTAAAGAATTAATAAAACAAGGTCTAGCAGCAGGGTTACCATGTTGTAATAAACATAAAAATAAGGACAGGATCACTTAATAATGTATAATGAAAGACCGTACGCGGCCGTACTATATATAAATTTGTAATATATTCAACATAAGTTATAAATTCGGGTTAACAATAGTTAAAATGTTGGAAATTGTTTTATAGTATGCACCGGTTGATAATAACATATGAATATGATTCACTTAACCGTTAAGCCCCGTTCTCACCGACGATCTCCCCCACCGGCCAAATTCCGCACCCAAGCTGGACCAGGTGTTTGGTCCGGGGTCTACACGATGGAAGAGGACCTCTGCCAGACCTGTAATGGACCATATTAGATCAACTCAAGACCCTTCCAGACTACTTCAAGACCACTTGCCGACACACATCCCGACTTTTACTCGACCTTCCTGACCCCTTTCCGATGTCTACCCGATCAGCCCGACCTCTTCTCGACCTCTACCCGACCATGTACTATTGGGCACGATCGCAGTACGATAGCAGCAGACTATGGATACAACTGTAGTATTTTGTTCAGTATTCAGTAAACTAAAGACTATCGAAGAAGCAACATCATGGACGTTGAGCAGCATGCATTATATAGACGTTGGTTAGAGGTTGCTATACATTATTCTAGCTGAGGAGGAAGAACATGATGAGGCTCTGGTTGAGCTTCAACGCAGAGGAATAAGACGTACGTATGTACAACGTCGCAAGGCAATCTGGTGTAGGCAGTGGCTAGGACGTAGGCCACTGTATGGACAGTATGCACAACTCCTGCAAGAACTCAACCGTGAAGACCCTAATGGTTACAAGAATTACCTCAGACTGAATGCTGATTTGTTTGGGGAGATTGTTGGCCGTATATCACTCATAATAAAAAAGCAAGAGATCAACTACAGGTAATTACTTCTTCTCCCGAACCGATCGGTATGGGTGATCGGGGCAACTAGTAGATTCAAGTCGGGCCGATATCCATGATGGCTACGGCGGCCATTGTGTTTAAACCCCGACCGCTACCGACCAAGTAAGACCGCTGCAGACCAGGCGGGACCCCCTGCTGACCGAGGGAAATCATTTCACGACCGCATGATCAAGTTTGATCGAGGTTCTCAGATCGGCGGTGAGAACAGGGCATTACACAATACACTACTCAACACTTAGTCGTGACATTAAACACTACTAATTTATGTAAAAAGTAAATTTTTAGCGTTTTAAAAAACTAAGATATTTGAAATGTACACAAATATTTAACAATTAAGTTAATATTTTATACATAATATCATTATAAATATACAGTTACGTATTATACAAGTGAATAAATTAAAAGACAAATCTTTGAGCAATTGAGTTGCACATTTCTTGATTTAACAGGGATTTAAGGTAGTCCACCCATAAGTGAATCATGTTTTTGTATTTTCGTTCTTATATAGGCGACGCCTCCGGAAGAATATTTGTCATTTTAGATGTTGGAGGATAGCGCATTATACAGGAGATGCCCCAGTTCCAGAAACATCCCTGGTTCTTTTACATTCTCGATGTAAAGCATCATACACAGGACCTAGGGTTTTCAAAGTCTCGTCCGAAGACTGTTAGTACGGCTAACGTTTTTCAGGAAGGAAGATTACTTGGAAAAAATGTCATAACTTTTTTTAGAACGGAAATGGAATTTTAAATAGTTATCCGCATTATAGTACAGATTAAATCAATACAAGTTTTATTTGCCTTTGGAGAAATGTCAATTATGGGTGGAATACCTTAAAGGAGTCACATTATATCGTTTTAACCGATTGAATTATCATTTTCCATTAAAGTCACAATAAGGGTCGTAAAAACAAATTTGTCTTAAAACATCTGCATTCTCTAGAATATTCTTTATACTCAAGTATACCCCAAAACTTCAAGTAATTCACATACTTATGTTGGCTCATCAAATTGCGGTGCATTCAAAATCGACGCATTAAATAACAATATCCTGTAGACCGGTTAGTTTTAACTAGTTTTTCGTGTTTTGTTTACACTCGCAGTGGACTGATGTATATGATTGCCCCCGACAGGTACAGATGAATCGGTGACGTCTCGTTACGTGATTGCAGTTATATGATTGTTACTAACCTTGTTTCACAGACTGACAGAAATTACTTATAGCAATTAACCAATGAGTAAAAACTTGTTTCTTATACAAATATATGGTACAATTGTTCCCGTTTCAATGGATAAAACTGACCTTTATTAGGCCTTTAAGTATGAGATAAGTCTTGTTTAGTGTTACACTCCATTAGCCGGTCTACAATTGCACCGAGCTGGTACATATTATCTGTCTTGGTTTCGAACGATGCTCTTTGTTGTGGTTGTTGTCTGATTTGAATATCGCCAGTTATCTGAAGCAGACACAGATCACAATTGAACAAACAAGTGATATACCCTGTTATAAGAATAGGTGGTAGAATTAATGTATTTGTACTAGATGGTTGTTTTTTAATAAAAACATATGTCTCCCAGATGGCAGTTTGTCAGTAATTGTAATACTGATACAGGATGTTAGAATAAATATCAAGCAAACAAGAAAGATAGTGTGTGATCAGTTCACCATGCACTGTATATGTATAAAAACATCAAAGGGCCATAACTCAGTGAAATATTGTCTGAGCAGAACAAACAACGAAGATGCACAACTACACTTGATGATGTAAAATATTCTAAACATTTAAACAGAAAAGAATGGTCTACACTATCAAATGCTTTTTGAAAGTCTGAGAAAAATATCATACCTTCTTCGTTATTTTCATTTACAGTTTCAATAACGTCATTTAATAACCGTACGTTTTCACCAATATAGCGTCCTTTGATGAAGCCAGTTTGATCATTGTTGATTATTTGATTTAAGACCTTTTTCATTCTATTTGCTATAGTTTTTGACGCAATTTTATAATCAATATTTAAGAGGGATATTGGTCGCCAATTTAAATCGGTTAGTATTTTGTCTTTTTTTGGTAGTTGAGTAATTATACTTTGCTTTTGTAGTTCAGTTAAGTTAGGGAGATATTATTAAACAAACAAGTGATATACTCTGTTATAAGAATAGGTTGTAGAATATATCAATTTGTACTCACAATGAGCTACAATTACGTGCAAAGTTTAAACTATACAAAATACCCTTATACTGAATATTCTTGTTTTCAGTCTAAAGATGGCCAAGTGGGCGTGCTTTCTTCAAATTAAAATGATGTAATCATGACATATACATTCAGCTAGATACTGTCAATATGTCGAACTGTTCTCTGGACAACTGTTTCCCTACTAAGCTGTCAAACCCAGTCCAGAAGTTTGGATACAGTAAAGAGAGATTGATATACAATGGATATCAAACCATAACTGTAAGCATACTTTGAATGACCCTTTAAGTTGGAAACGATTTCTATGCACAGAGACCTTCAATCAAAAAGCATAAATGCAGTTCCAATATTGTATTTCTCCTCATAAATCTGCCTTCAAACTAAGTTCTTATCGCAAATTTCATCAGAATAGTAAATTCCAAATTTAATATATTTGCCTGACACAGTTTGATCCTAGAAGCTATAAATGCTATCACAACCATTCTCCAAATGTAAGGTGCCTATTTATAAAGTTTCTAGCACTATTTGATTGTTGATTTGAGTATGCGAGCTGAGATTCTTTTCAGTTTCTTTTGTTACGAAGAAATTGACATTGCCCAAGCAGCTCTTTAAGCCAAGTCTCATAAAGATTTTGCTATACATCAATTTTAGTCATTGGCATCAAATGTTGACAAAAATTATCACTCAAAAATCATTTCACTTCTCTCGTAGATGTTAATCAGAGTGACATATTTTAGGTACATACATTTTATGTCGACTTATATTCCTAGGCAGCTCTTTGTTACTCTAGACTTTATACTTTTCAAAGTATTTGATTTCGTACAAATGAATGAAGACGTTGATCTAGGAAATGCCACATGCAGAGTACACATTCATCACAAAAGCAGATTGGTACACGAACATACGTATATACACATATACAAAGTAAAACAATAACAGTATCAAAAGGGACAAGACACTAACATGTATGTGAAGAAAGTAGTGCCGTCTTTGAACGGTCAGTGACAAAAACACCACTTGGAGTATTAACCTGGTTATTCTTGGGCGCAAGTTCATGTCAGTACTATTATTTCTCTGTCATATACTTGTTGGTGAATATGAGACAAAACAATTAAGGGTAAATTTATATGACCCCCATTTATGTGGGGCCACAAAATAGATTAGCTCACATCAAATTATTGTTTGTGCTATTTTTTAAAAGGTTATTTAAAACTTCAATGTAAGATATACAAGAACAATACAAATTATCAGGAAGTATCAATCGGAATGGCGGACAAACCAAAGTGTTCTGCTCTCTGTTCAAGCACAATACTAGATGCACATTGCAGGCTTATGGTAGCGCTAGTAAAAGAGATACAACCTTTCCATGTTTCATTGAAACAAACACGCTGCTGGCATCTAAGCTTTCTAGTGCCATCGAATTTTTATGCAAAAGATGCAAATATATCGTCAGTTGTGTGGTAAACTTCAGTAATACATCCGGCATCATTTCTTTTTTCTGTTGTATTATTCTGTCCACACTAATCATGTTCTCAGTTTTATGCATGAAAAATGACAATAACTTTTGGTTGTCACGTTTCTTCATGACTGAAATACAAAGAGAAATATATCGGAAAAGAATCGATCATTATTACAGCTTTTAGTTGTCTACCAAACTCATCATTATGCTGGGAAAATGTGAATATATTTGGAATGTCCCGCTTCTTTATTACTGAAATAAACACATTCAGAGAATTGACATAAACTGTATTTATATGAATCGTATATTTTTGTTTCAATATTCTTGTGTCAGATGATACATCGAGCGCACGAGATAATAAACTATGCCAAACAGTCGGGATCGTTTATTTTTCAAAACAATATTTGCTCTAATGACACAACTATTTACATATGATATGTCAGGCATTTAAAATGTATTCTATCTATTAATGTTAACGCTTCTTTAAAGAATACAAATACTTAAATTACTAGTAATTTTTAGTACAAATCTGGTGTTTATTCTCAACTCAAAAGTTGACAAGGATCATAATTAGATTCATACGAATAATAGAATGATGTAAATGAATATTAATTTAATTTGAACAAAATTCAGAATTCATTTGTGCGTAACTAACTCCTTAGTACAAAAGGATTTTTAACTAAGATCATGTTTGACTACTATGGTCACAAAACCCAGCATAGCATCATCTCCACATGCCTCAGATCATATGGCTACAAATGATAGCAGCTGGGAGAACATTCCTCCAGGAGCACTAGCTTTACTTCAACCACGGATAGCCATTGATCTCACTAAGAGATTACTGTTGTCTACAGCATTTACAACATACGTAAAGGTGGGTTTTAATCTGTGAAGCAGGGCAGCTAATTCATGCAAATTGGGAATGAAGAAATCTTTTAAATTAAGTGTAGTCATTATCTATATGATATGTATGACATATAACTATTAGATCTTAAAGACAAAACTTTCAACATTACATTGTTTGCTTGTATTCCTTTGCCTGCTTGTACTCAGTTCAACTTGTTGATTCTGAAAAAATAACAATAAGTCATATATGTATCCATATTTACTGGTACGGATAAATTCATCCCGCTCGAGCGTTACAGTTTTTGTGAGAACGGGCTCTGCCAATTTACCGCGTAAACATATATCCGAAAGCCGGATATTTCCATTCCAACAGGACGTCAGTAATATATTTTATTTCTAGCATAACGTTTTGAAGAAATAAAGGACGAGATTTAATCAAACGACTTACGTTTGAAGGACATGTTACAGTAAGGTATGTATATTATCATAAATTGAAGCTTTTATTCGCTTATGTGTGACGCCCTTATGTGACTTCAACAGCATGGGGCTTATTTTACAACCGGGCGTAAGATAATGTTTTAGCGCTGGTGTAAATGCGGGTAAATCTTGTACGCAAGATACTAGTCTCCTGAGGTTCGGTTTTGGTCAGAGTTGTCTTAATTTACGCAAAAGCGCTGATGGCGAGTTCGAAATACGGGCATGGTGTATTTACTGGACATGTGTATCGTCAGTTCATAAACCATACGATACGTATTGAGATATTTGCCAACGATACATACCACCATTTTGGTAATATCTCTGAAACAAAAATGTCACTAAGATAGATTTCCAGTTTGCGACGACAGCACACGTTTAATACTCAATGAAATACATTCCACACCCAGACACACGTCTATTCTTGTATTCTACCAACGTATGTCCACACGTTATTTGATTTTGCGTTCAGCTCAGTTTCTGAGTTCCATTCCTACCACACTTGTAGTACTTTGGTTAAAGGTTAAAACGGGATATATTGGGTTGAGTATTATAGTGTCACAGGGGTCAATGTTACTATTTTTGGTTTTGAACTATAAACATGAAACTAGTGTGATTAGACTGTTAGATAAATGCGGACAAGGAATTAAGAACTAGCTGAAAAAAAACAGGCAAGACGGTATGTCGACTGACATACATATGTACCGAAATACTGATCTCAAAACAAAAAATGGCAGAACATAACAAACAAACAAACAAAAGGAGTACAGTTGAGTATGTATATTTTTGTTAGTCAACATATACGTACCTTCTTTCCGAGAACAGCTGTTAATGTATACAGAACTGGATTAAGTGCAGAGTTTACAGGAAGAACAAATACAGCTACCCAAGCATATACTTCTCCCGGTATAACATAACCAGTTATTGCCATCATACCTAACATAATAAAACAAACTAATCTGACTCAGTATTAATAAAGATTCAAAATTTAGAAATTCTTGACTTCACCTTTTTAGTAGGTCAAACAAATCATGCTTAAAAATCGCATAAATAAAAAGGAATATCTTAAATTTTTATCTGAAAAACTTACTTTAACATACAAGAGCTTTCTTTAAAGAACGCTTCATTTCATCGTCATTGGATTCTTGTTTATGAATTGTTAATATACATAAACTGTTTATTATTGTGCATTTGGGCCTAACATTTCAAAGACTGCCACATATCTCAAAATTACTTAGTAGCAACTTACTAGTAACGGAAATAAGAAATCACTGAAGATGAAAATTTCAACTGCGACAATTTGTTTTTAATTGTATCGTACTAACATCTTTATAAATAAGACTTTTTTAAGAAAACCCTTAATAATAGTTTATGTTTCAAATGTATGTTTCAAATTTATGTTAAATATAAGAATTTCAAAGATGCTGTATCAAAAACTACTCTGATCACATTCATGAAAACATGCTTTAAGTAATGTATCGTAGCTCATAAAAAAACATTATCACATTGATGTATGTATTTTGATTTCTGGTAAGTTTCATGATGATGATGAACATGGTACCTGTACTTTCAAGACGTTGGTTAACAACAGGCAATAATGATGGTGATGCATGTAGAGATGTATCCTATGAAGATTAAGAAAATGGTGATGATATAATTATACCTACACATACATCCAATCGGGAACCAGCACAGAAAATCTGTTGCAACCACCAACAAAAGGTTTCTGGCAATAATCAGCTCCTTACGTCTATTGGCCTTCGACTTTCCACCTCTATTCTTTTTTACCTTCGATGAAACATTCTTTATTTCGAGATAAATCGAAAGTTGTCCCAACGCAATGACAATAAACGTGACGAAATTAACCCCGATAAAAACGATGACGGAATAAAGCCAACCAGGTGGTCTATCACGTGTAAGAGGTAAGGCAATGCAAACAGCTGATTTTGCGTAGAACTTATTCTGGAAATGATCCTTGGCAATAAGTGGTATGACTGAGATACTTATAGAAAGTATCCAAGCTACTAATGCCGCAACACTCGCCCTCTCGGGTGTAAATCGTAGTCGACTGAATGGATACTTGATGACAATGAAACGGTCAAGCGTGATTAAGCACAGAAACAAGACACTTGCTTCAGAAGATATGGTAGACAGAACACCCGCAAATGTGCACCAAACACTATTTCGCCAGTACTCGTCCATAAAGATATATCTGAAAAAAATATATGCATGCATCAAGGCACATTGATATATCAAACTATTATGCAGTATATAAAATGTTTAATAATTACATTTCCGCCACGTGTATGTTCATATTTTCTTCTGTTTATTGTAATCGGTACACGAATAGCTTAAATAACAAATATATACGTTGATTAAAAGACAGTCCTTATCACACCAAAATTGTTCGTGTCAACAAGACATAAGGTTTCACACATTGCGAAATGTTTTCATTTCCAGTATTCAAGAGTTCTTAATTACTCGGACCCGATTTTTCGCCGAAAAAACAACAGTAAATCAGAAGAGGGAAAAAGTTACGGAGGTTCAAGACACCCGTACCATGTGCCGACAACGCTGTTTAAACGAGTAGAAACTCAAATATTTCAGTTATTCTATCAATTTGTATAAAACATGTGCAAAGGTCAAATTTATCAAATTACTGTCTTTTGTAATGGGAATAAATGCAAAAAATACGATTTTAGGGCAATGTACATCAAAATATCGGCCACCGAAACACTGCGTCTTAGCTATTTTACATTATTCCAGTGTTATTTCTTAAATTTTGAAACTTTAATAAATGAAGAAATGATTGTGTAAAATAAAGGTAAAACGTCTCGAAAAATGCTATAAGAACCATTGGCACTAATTTCGGATATGTATATTTTCAGGCAAGTGTTTATTTTCAGTTCTTTTTTGGCAAATTAAACTTATGTTAGGATGAAGTAAGAGTCTTAAAGGGGTTTTTTGTCAGTTGTGTGGACAGTTATACAGTTTATGCTATGATACAAAGCCATTTCT
This sequence comes from Mactromeris polynyma, assembly GCA_032209605.1. Lineage (NCBI taxonomy): Eukaryota > Metazoa > Mollusca > Bivalvia > Venerida > Mactridae > Mactromeris > Mactromeris polynyma. The sequence goes on from JASFXZ010000005.1 coordinate 5,690,390, forward strand.
TGAATTGTTAAAGATGGAGTTAGCGTCTTGTCTCGGCAGTTTCCATCATAATTGTTCATGTTACATCATGTATGTTTTTTCTCAAGTTTATGACTCCCTTTAAAGTCGTTTATAGTCCAGTATAAACATATAGAAAACAAGGGTCGCCCCTGGCGGCCTTATTTTTGACGGAACTGAATAAGTTATGCAATCCTGTAAGAGGACCACTAGACAATACTACGCACCAAATATCAAAGCCCTTAACCTTATGGTTTTGGACAAGAAGATTTTCACTTTTACAATCTATTTTTAGCTCCTGTTACCCACTTATGTAACAGACTGGAACCATGTATACAACTTCGAAAGAGGACCACCTTGAGGATCATTCTTGTGAAGTTTGGTCAAATCTACAATCTATTTTTAGTTCCTGTGACGTATGCAGCAAACTCTCGCTTTACCTTTTCCTGAATGCAGCATCAGCAATGGCAATGATTAGAAGATAAATCCCCATAAATAAGTCTGCAACAGCAAGATTGGTGACAAATATTCCAAATCCAAGTTTAAGTCTCTGTCTGTCATACACAATGCGGTATACAATCGCGAGTATGTTACCCAGCAATGCACTTATTCCCATTAACCATAACATTGTCTGTAATGCAGAGTTCCTCATCAAATCGTCACAAGATGAGAATTCGTCTCTTTCAGGCAAACACGAGGATTCTGGCAGGTAATATGGACGAATACAGCAATATCTATACGATGAGGTTTTCAAGGACGTAAGCTTTAATATTCCATTGAACAATCCTCTATCAAATGTTGTGATAGTGTTCGATTCGATGATAAGTTTATTTACAGTAAGTTCACTAAAGGCGTCGTTGCTAATGTTCAGTATTCGGTTATGATATACTTGCAGTGTATCTAGATTGAGACCAGCACACATCTTGGATGACATAGACGTTATGTCAGAGTCCATGATAAATAACTCTCTTAGACTTGTAAGTCCAGTGAAAGCAAATGATTCATATGTAATAAAACCTTTATTACCGGACAAGTTCAGAAAAACAAGTTTAGACAATCCATTAAATGTTCGGCGAGGAATTCTAGATATTTCATTACGGCCTAAGTCTAAGCTTCTCAAATTGGGCAAACCAGTAAAATAGTTTGAGCCCAATTGTTTTATATAACATTCAGATAAGTTTAATATGATCATATGAGGAAATTTCAGCTCGATGTTTTCCTTTGTATTGAAAAATTCTCCTATATGTATATTTGTACTCAAATCAAGTACTCGTAATCGTCTATCCATGCCCTTGCTGAAATCAGTAGAATTGTCAAAGTGTGCAGATGTACAATATACACTGTAGCCGGAACATGAACAGGTAGATGGACAAACAAAATCACAAAACCTCTCATCGTCAGAAAACGGGCAGTGTACATGTCCATCACATACTTTATCAAGTGTGATACATAACTTCGATGATGAACATTTGTAGTTGTCCTGACATACGGTTGATGATGAATCTGCAACAAAATCTAGTCAGTATGAAAAACTCAAAACTTTTAGCACAATCCTTGACTACAATATGAAATGCAACATTGAACAGTATTTTTTGTAATACATGTACACGTGTCTATCCCCCTATTAATAGATAAATTAGTTTATTGGTTGAATTATTACTATTTAATAAAACCGATAAATGTCAAAGTTGATGTTTAAGGCAATAAAAACTAATGTTTAGTTTCTCAGACATATTTTACAAGCTCGAATTGGAGGGCGGTATTATTTATTGTGCCAGGTGTTCCATTTCTCTTCAGATGGAGGGATCCGCCTAGTGTGTACAGGTGACCTATATTGTTACTTTTAAAATACTATAGTTGAAGTTTCATCTTTTAGGCTAAGTACAAGTATTGAAAAAATGCACATCATTTTTAATCAAACAGACATGGTTACGAATTGTCTCAGGCAATTCTTAACAAGAGCTGATTACTTCGCCAGAAACTAGAAACTATATGAAGTCAATCCGAAGAAAGTATTACTCCTGGTTTCACCGCAAACGGGCTTAAGTTAAACATGCGGTTTGAACGTTTTTAAATATACACATACTTATCGTCCACCAGGTTATTGAATTCAGCAGATATATTGGCTGAAAATTAACAGGGATCTTTGATGGTCCGTGTATCTTACTATTGTTGCGTTCATTCCAAAAGTTCAGATCTTTAGACAGCTCTACATTTTGTAAGTACAATTTATTTTCAAGTTTGTTACTCTCCAGTTTCCATCAACTTCACTTCCCGCCAAGTAAAACAAAAAACTCCTGACTAGTCCTGATTGAAAATTTGAAGTCGCTAAGTTCCAGATATGTGACATGTTCTCTTACAGAAACGATGTCATCGAATTGATGAGATGCAGGATTCAAAAATTGAAGTTCCAGATATGTGACATGTTTTCTTACAGAAACGATGTCATCGAATTGATGAGATGCAGGATTCAAAAAATTGAGTTCCAGATATGTGACATGTTTTCGTACAGAAAAAAATTTCATCGAATTGATGAGATGAGGTGGGTATTTGGTCTGCAACTATTAACCGAATTTCGATTTTTTCGGTTCTTTGCTTTCACGGTACGGTTCGGTATAGTCGTACGAATATAAGGTTCGATACGTCAGATAGCATTTTTACTACTGAATGGATGAAGCATTATTCTAGCCAGAAAATCTCAAGAGTTAATACTCATTATCTTTTAGTTACACAGCTATTCAATCTGTTTACTTTCATTAAGGGAAATGAAGTTATATCTATAGTCATTTTTCTACTTTATCTTATATCATAACAAACTGTTCTACTTCTAACAACTAAGCAAAATTCCCATTTTTAGTCACTCAGTTATTGAGAATTTTTGGCATATGTTGATATATCCGAAACTAAATGGTTGAAATCAAACCGAACAGAGAGACATATGTTGCAACCCTAGTGTGTATTGCTGAATGGAAAGCTACACAAGGTATCTTAAGTTTCATTGCAGGTCACCTGGTCGTCCTTCAAGTTTTGATCGAATCCTTAAATTGTCACAAATTGCAAAGTTTAACCAGATTTGTTTGTTTTATTGTATTGTGATTCCTTACATTTTCAGAATGAATAAGAAATCGCTTTAAGTTAGAATGAAAGAAAGGAAATTTTAACATGAACTGGACTACCGAACACAATTAGTTGGCTACTTCATCACATTAGGTGTCAGACTGTTTTGTTCTAAGCATTGTGACTCGGAAATTATTCGCCAGAAAATCAGCTTATACATTTTAAACGATAGTTGCACTGCGAGCTTAATTCCGAACCCTTATACAGTAACAATATGTACACAGTTTAACAATCTTGTTGTCCGCCGTTAGTTCTACAAACATTGACATGCCAATTTAATCTTGACATCACGGACAATTCTGGGCGTTTGTGTGACAATAAAATAATCCAGGGGGGGGGGGGGCTTAAAATGAATTCGGCAATGTTTGAGAAACTGAACATTTTTTAATTATTTTAGTCTATCATGTTGCTTATATTTATGAAATTAGTAAACAATAATTAATTTACCTTTACACAGAGAAGGAAATAGTTTACTTCCCATTGATGACAGTATGTCCAACTCATTAACGGTAATATCTGTGACATAGTTGTATTCATTATCAAAATTACTTGAAGACCTTATTACAACTCTATAAACATCGAAGTCTGGTTTTGACATATTCTGGAAAATGTGTCGTGCAACGGATTCTGATTCTGTTCCATTTTGTAGGAATATGATACCACGCGATGTAGCATTTGTTGTGAATCCAACACGGTCAATGTAATCTGATGCTAGTATACGGTAGGAGCATTTATGTTCTCTTCTAATTGCCATCTTATTGTTCACATCTGTGTCATGTATGAACAGCATTTTGTGTTCTAATGGGATATGGTCTTCATATCCTACGTTATAGCGCACGATACGAACAACTGTTCCAGGGTTGTTGAACTGACCAGCTATTTGCCGTAACTTTAGATCACTGTTCATAAAATTTTCAACATTCACTAAAAGTATCAGCTCTAGATCGTCATTGTTGCAACCTGAAATATAAGTTACAAATGTATATATACCACACGAAAAACTTCGAATTTAATAAGGAGCATTGCCATTATAAATGCAAACGATTGCTCTGTATCAAGAAAACTATTAAAGACAAAGAGGGTCCCGAATGACGCTGTAAATGACCTGAGAAGCTACATATCATTCTGGTATAATTCATACAGGTAGTAGAAAATGTGGTTTCTAAACCGTTTATAATATGTCTGTATGACTTGACCTGCTGACAAAATAGTTGAACCCAAATGACCGAATATTGTCCGTAAATAACCTGGTATCTTGTAAGCTGAAATTACTTTCAAATTACAAAACATGGGACAATGAAATTATCTTCTTTTTTGTGTATTGAAGTACATCAGAAAGAATAACTAAACTCAACAAAAATAAAAAAAGAGAACTCAGAAGTCACAACCGTTTATCTTATTACATTTATTGTCAACACGTATATTGTATGTTAAATTGAAAAGTTCATCAGGGCAAATGTTTAAATGTCTATGTGTAAACATGCGTATACTAACTTACCACATCCAAGTTCATCCGCACTATCAGGACATTGACTTATACCATCACAAATGTAATGCAATGGGACACAGAAACTTCTTGGACATTTGACCGTACCATCTGGACAGTTAAAGTCGGCTAAAATACATAATAAATATAGGATATCAAATGAGTGTTGTATTAGTAATGAATTTATTGAACAAATTTAATAAAATGATATGAAGCAATCCTCTGGTGGTCAAACGTTTGACTCCAAATGTTTTTGTTATATGGGATGTTCTCTCCGGAATAAATTACCCCATAGTATTGTGAACTTTTACTGATGCCTTAAAACACAACTTTTAAAACACTTCAAGTTAATGTTTTACTGCACTAATTCTTGGAAAACATATTTGCAACCCTATTTTTATTCATTAGGGTAGCGAGTGCTTTTAAATTGTCATACATGACACATGTCTTAGTGTGCAAAATCTATGTAATAATCAGAATCTAATATGTTTTAATGTTATGATATGCAATATTATGTGACATTAAAATAATGAAATGTCTTTCGTGGTATATAATATTGTGATACTGATATTAGTAATGTGGCAACTTGTGATATATTTCTTACGTTCTGATAAATATCCGTGATAATAGTTTATTAAAATTAGTATGCCTATCTATGTCATTCTGCCAACACCTATAACCACAATGGAAGTAAGAGGTTACTCTATTTTCAGGCTGTCAAGTGAACTTCTTTCAAAAAGTTGGAGTAAAGTGGGAATACAATTTACCAAAAAGTAGGAGAAAAGTAGGAAAAATATGAAATTTGTACTAAATAAGTGTGAGTGTTTACATACGTTTGTGAAGAACTTTGCATTACTCACAGACCTAAATTGCTAACTAGAATACACCTTGACAAGACTGCATAGACAGGTATTTCGACTCTTATACATCTTTCACCTTGGTAAGCAGCCATAGGCCCACAGTCTGCACCCCCAGTCTGTAGAGTCTCACAAGATGATTCCAGTCTTCTATGCACTCCCAATCGAAAAGATTATGCAAATATGCTACCATTTTGTAACTATTAATATAAGGTATATGTGAAGTACTCAATTTGAACTCAAAAATTAGGAAATTTCAGGAATTTTAGACCAAAAAGAAGGAAAAAGTAGGAAAAAGTAGGAAGAAATAAAAATAATAAGGAAAAAGTAGGAAAAATAAAGACTGCTTGACAGCCTGTATTTTGTGCCATCCTGTGTGTTGGTATGTATGCCATGAATATTATGCACAGGTTATAATTAATATTTAAGTATTATTGCATGTTTTAATTATTCATGTAAAATATATTAATATTACCGAACTCTGTACTAAGTAGACATTATCACAATAAGAAGTTAGTGTACACCAGAAACGGATAGTTTACAAGCACTCAGACTTCGAATCGGCGTTTCAAAGTATAAACAAAGTGGTGATGTTAGTAACAAAGGCTCGACTTATTTTATGCAACTATTGATAACTGTTTAGTTATGCCAAATGGCAATTAAAAATACGTTAAGATGTAAATAGTTATCTTATAGGTAGTCAACAAACTTTTCAATTTGGATAATAAATGTACATATACATAGCCTCATAACATTTGGACGGTCCAACCAATAAACAAAAATACACAAAATACCATGTATAAACAAGTTAAGATAAGTCGATAGAAAACAGGACCGTACCCACTTTCCAATACATGTAAAGCAGCTTATGGTCATTATCATGATTATTACCTTCAGAATTAGTATTACATTTTGATGTCAGAAATATAGCGCAAAGTAGACAGTAATGATAGCTCAATTGGTAGGGTTTCTGACTAGTAACTCTGACAAATAGATAGGGTGTGAGTTCGAGGCAAAAAACTATCGATAAATAACACTCAACAATATTCTATCAAAAATATACTCTAAGGTCTTAGAAAATAGTCTTACTAAATGGGCATATAAACATGATAAATTTATCTAAAATCAGTTTGGTTTTAAAAAAATCAACCACTGATTGTATCTTTGTACTTCATGCTATAATTTGCGAAAAACTTTATCAACCAAAAAAAATATATGTAGCCTTTTTAGACTGGGAAACATGTTTGACCGAATTGACAGAATATCATTTTCAATTAATTTGCTCAAAATTCTCTGATTAAGATCAAAATATGTTTTTAAAAAAGTGCTACTACACATAGCCCACGAAACAGGAATTCTCTAATCTTATGACTGTAACATCAACAAATAGTGTCACTAATTTGGCCAAATATATATTCTACACCAATCGTATTAGAAATTAAATAATGTTACGCTCAAATTTTGATAATATATATATTTACACATGTACATGCAATGTAACATCATGTGCTCTTCAGAAAAATATATGCCTTTTGTCACATATATTTTGTACAATTGCTGCAAGACATGTTGATATGTTTTAATATAAAAGCAAACATTAATTAGTTTAAGTGGTGTAAGTACAACTGTAGATGACCAACGAAATATATAATAGTGTAATGAAACTACCCCCGATGGTCTCGGACCAAAAACTAAAAAGCTAAATTAGCACTGTAAGGCGCGGACTCGCTACCATCTGAGCTTTCGCGGTTGTAGGTTGAATGAAATCAATATCACAATATATAGTTTTGCTTGTTATTTGACATATCTATTTTGATCAATAAAGGTGGCCAAAAAATGTAAATATCACGTCACTCTCAACTTATCGTGGTATATCTATACTTAAGTTCATGCTCCATATATGGTCATTACACAATATTATTTATTTATCATTCAATATTTTAATAACACGAAAATGTTTGCATGAAAAACTTACAGCAATCTTGAAGATGAGAACCACTCTTACATCCAAGTATATAACCTGCAGTATCAGTATCATATATACACCTTCTACTGGCTGGGTACAGTATACCATCTACATCACAAGGAAGCCTTGTAACATCATTTACCAGATCTTAAGTAAAAGTTACATTGTATGAATAATTTATTGTAATTATTGTTTTTCGTTGAATATAACAATATCGGGCCACATTTTTCTGTCGTTCAGTTTTTTATTGCATGCATAGCATAAATATGTTCACGAAAATCAGAGTAAATGCAGTGGAAAAACCGACGGTGTCCGACTTATATATATACTATATATTTGAATGGTTTGTGAATGGTTTAGTAGGACGTTGTACAGCGACAGTATAGAGATGTGACGTCCGTGGCTGGACTAGTATTACGTATACAGTTTTAAAATTCTACCATCGAGTAAACGGCTCGACTGTACATCATGAAAGCTTTACTGACTGTGAAGGATACTTGACGAATCCCTCAGCGTTATCTGCAGATTTATCAGGGAATTATTCAGAATAGGTTTCATGGATTAGGTATGGTTTGTGGATACCAAACATATGTGTTGCATTGGGATGCATATTGTGACACATATAGCTGTGCGCGACGTTAACACATGAGTTTATACGGTGAATAATCGCTATGCACAAACCATTTTCGCAAGTGATTGGTCCAACTTTTATCTCAATATCAGTGTTAAGCGTCGTTTGTTTCACCAACCTAGGTCTAATATCATCAATTTCATATCTTATATACATGGTTGCTTTGTCGATCTTTTGCATTTTGTTGTCACAAGCATGTACATATCTGAAATAGTCATAAGGCATGTTTGACAATATATGAAAAGCTTCAAGCATGCAATATTTGTTTTTATATTAAGTCTCCTACCGGGAACTATAGGATTGCTCGATCCCGTCCGCATAGAAGTACATTGGGTATAGATAGTCAGGTACGGGCTGTATATTATTAAAACTTTGTAGCTCAAAGATCAAGGTCACATGTCATTGGGTCCTGTCTATGAACTTGGTACATGTATGGAATAGAGCATTGTGTCTTGACTGTAAGTATGTCTTGTTTGAGGGGATTTTCAAATAATTGTTCACAAATTCCATCGCATCGCATGTGCCACACGTAAACAATCAATGGCGTACATAAAGGGCAAATGTTATGGAGTATTGGATATGCCCTCATGTTTGTGTCGAGCCCGCTAACGTTGATCTCGACATATTTGCTTTATTGGTTGTTATGTGCGTGCGTCCGTCTGTGCGTTCTTGCATTCGTCCGATTTGATTTGGTCAATACCATTACTCGTTCATTTATAGGGCGATTTTCATATTACTTAGCACAAAAATTTGCCATGATGAGACTGTGTGTCGAGCGCAAGACCTGGGTCCGTGTCTCAAAGGTCAAGGTAACACTTAAAGGTCAAATGTCAAAATTGATCGAAACATCTTGTCTAAAACACTACACAGTCATTTATGGTGTGTTTTAAAAATACTAGGCACAAATGTTCCCCATGTTGAGGCAGTATGTCGCGCGCAAGATCCGTACCAGCAGCTTTGAGACATTTTTGCTTGATAACTATTTGTACATGACAATGACACATGAACATGTGATAAAGGATATTCGTGTTCAAATGGTTATGGTTGATGACTTCAAATCACTTGCCTTTTACAGCTGCGGGTTCAAATCCCGCCTGTGATATAGAATTTATAATTGAGGCAGTCATCCAGCCGGCTTACGGAAGGTTGGTGTTTCGACCCATGTGTCGGTATGGCACCCTAATAGCTAGAATAGTCACTTTATGACTGCGGGTTTGGATGTGAATGCATTACACATCTGACAATAAGATCCTTATTGAGAAAGAGCAACACTCCGCCACATTGTATATACTGTGTAAACAAAATAATATTTACATATGCGAACTAAATGTTACATAGTATGTGCATCATTATTTAATGGTCATTAATTATATATACCGATTGATATGTTCAAAATATTTAAATTTAAGAAGTTGAAACTGGTGAATCATTGGTTAAATATTCTTCATGTGAATGAATATATGAACTTACGCTGTCTCAGGTTTGTACGGTATGACTGTAAAAGCTACGCAACGACAGTGTTGATAATCGTTCTTAAAGTTTCTGTCTTCAATTGCAGCAACAGTTTGTACTGCTAATGTACACCTCTGAATAAACTGTTAAAGCAATAGTTCAAACATAAACTATAGAAACAAAAACGATTTAATGACAAACTCATCAATGTCATATCAACGAGATTAAGTCAAAAACAAATATATGATATTTATACATGTAATAAAGTAATGTGTAGTAAATTATAAACATGAGTCGCGTTCCATTCGCAACAACTTTAAGCTTTTTAAACACCTACACATTACATTGTGTCGGATGAAGATTAGATACGAAATTATCATAATGTTTATATCAATAAAAAGAGGAAATAATTTGCTCAGGTACCGTTTGATAGCAGTCATAGACATCATCTGTTAAAAAACTGTTCAATGTTGACTCGTTGACGTTTATTGCTGTGACATCATATTGGTACGAGTCGGTGCCGTGACTGTCAAATATACACAATACACACTCTTAATAATCACGAAAAGGCGAAACATGCAGACCATTGATATTCAAGGATATAGTACAATGCCAGATCATGCTATTATTCAGGTTATGACTTATATTACGGACCTACCTGCTTATCACTCTTTCGCAACAATCAAGCTTGTAAAGTGTTGAATTAACTGTTAACAAAAACAATGTTTTGCATTTTGCAGATAAAAAAACAGTTGCAGTGACATGAACATTTAGTGGTTGAAAAGAGTGCGAGTCGGATACAAATTTTGGCTTTCACTGTATTATCGACAACACAGTTTTGAGTCGATATAGCCGTGAGAAGTTGACTATTACATTCCAATTTTTGACAACGCCACTTTGCTCCAAATAACTTTGAGGTATCCCTATTGTCCCGGCTAGATGGAAACGATTCACAATAATCATCTGTAAATCGATCGAAGAGGTTGTGGTATCCTTAAATTATGTACTGATGGTGTATGTTACATGAGAATAAGTTGAACTATTTACATATTAATAATATATTGGGATTTGGTCGATATAATCATCAAAGTAATCGTTTCTGTAACTTATTGTCCCAATCGTTTTTACTTGTATACACATTTCGAAAATCTTTATTATCCAGACTATTCCCGTGTAAATGTATACCATAAACCTTAACTATTCGCGTACTAATGGTGTCCTGTCAAACCAGAATATTTAATATCGAAGCAAAATCAGTAACTTCTCTTCCTGTCGATTGGTTAGTTAAATCTAGTTTCTCGTATTTGAGTTACTCTCGCTGCATGTCGGTGTTCAGTCATCAATGACGTACACGCACCTCATCACGTGATGGCATTTAAAAAAAGAATTAAGTTGTTGTTGTTGCAGTTGCGTTTGAATTCACCAACAGTTGTGTCCTGCTGAATGTTTAAATCGTGCACGGAATGTAACAGAGGCACAATGGCAATTTATAAAGAAATTTCGACAAGGTCAAATATGACGTATTTTGTAAACAACGTAGGATGTAATTCATTTCTTTCGAAATACAAAACAATCAACATCAGAGCATATATGTTTTACTTTATAAGTATATGTAACACTTTGAGCGGTTAAAAAAACAAAAATAATCCTTTAATTCTTAAAATACTTTCTTTAAACTGACAGAAACATTTAATAATTTTGATTAATCATGTACCTAGATGGTTTATGAAATAAGAATACTAAAGTACTTGTATCAACTATTGTTATATCTCAAACGTACATGTATTTGTGATATTCTGTATCATATAAATAATTTATTATCAAGTCTTACTCTTCTGTGTAAAATATTGTAGATACGCTTCCATCTTTTTGAACGTTGTCAAATTTACATTCAGCGATTGTGCCGTCTGAAAATAGAACATAATACTACAAACCCGTATCTCAATTTATGTCCTTTTTGAAAAAATCGCTTGATACGTTTTGAATAATAATTACTTTTGTCGTGTTACGGGTTTATAGAATAGGGATTTACTCTGTTAAGCAATATAGTAAAGTTAATGCACTTAGCTAACTGAGACAAAGAATAAGGGCGAATTTGTTTGTACCAAACCGGTTTGAATCCAAAACTGGTTTGTCAAACCTTTCATTTGTTTTAACTAACTGGTTTCAAACTAAAACAAGATTCTGTATTTGTTTATAACAAATCTTAAACTGGTTAATCAAACTGACCGAACTACCTCCAAGTGTGGTTTGTCTGGTTTGATTTATCCGAATAATCGTATACTAGTTAAACAAAACCCTGGACTGATTTTATGGCGGGTGACCGTGCCACTCATATGTGGGGCAATGTTTAAAAATAAATGTTTCTTTACTACATGGGAACCTGGCTTTAAAATTGACCACTCTGTTACGTTGCAAAACAGGCGTTTGAAAGTTCTTAACTCTGATTTTCTTATCACGCACCAATCTGTCTGCAATCTCGCACAATCAAAATCACTAGGGCCATTTTTCATTGACTAAACCATCTGTTTGTTTGCAGACCAATCTTAATCTTAACTGGTTTAAGTTTTTCAACCAAACTACAACAAAACTGAAACCTCAAACCTGAACCAGGTTTTGCAAAACAAATTCGCCCTAAGGTACCACCATTTCAAAATCGCCTAGTATTGACCTATGAGTTTAAAGAATTCCAGCTACTATATATGAAAGTTAGAAACACATATTGCACAGTTAGACATTTTCGTCAACGATATGTGTGTAGTGTATATATGCAACGAATTTAACACTTGCCGTTTAACTGCATGTATTTCTTTTAATTCAATTTTAAATAATTAATTTAAATGACGAGAACACAATCCCATTTTAATAATCACTTAGTAAATAATTTCCATTTCTGCGCCATCCATTTATCCATCTATCTTTACAAGTTGGGTACGTAGCGTCTTGACATTTCTTCTCATCATTTCCGTCCGAACAATCAAGAATTCCGTCACATACAAGTCGTTTAGGGATGCATTTCGTCAAATCACAATGGAATGCCTTATTTCTGCACGAATCTGGTATAAAATGCATACATCGATATATGGTTTGAGGCGAAATCTACTTAATTGCATTAAAAGACATCGCCCACATGACTTTATTGAAACACTACATCACTTAAATACACATCAAATTGCACCCGGCAACAATTTTATACAGCTTCAAAATTAGTATAAATATAACCAGGAAAGAAAGTTGTTTCTTTTTTGTTTGGGATAACTTATTGCTGCTATGTTATATACAATGGCAGGAGTGCATGTGTACGTTACTTCCGCTTCCATATTATGAAATGTCTCCAGTTCATATTCAACATTGAATGATTTATGGAGGAATAGTGAACTAGATGTAGAGCGCACGAATCCTGGTCCCAAGTTCGTTAGCTCGAGTTTCGCTGAGCTGGGTTCAATCCTTCACAATCCCTGCATGTGGCGCATTCGTACTAGCAGCCATCCAGAGTGATAAGTGAAGTACATGTATCATTTGCAAGATCGATGTAAAATAAATAAGTTAAAACTTAGGGTAGTTTTTATTTGTCACTTACCACATGTATTTTCATCCGATCCATCGACACAATCTTTATAAGCGTTACATCTATATTCAATAGGAATACATTGTCCATTCTTACATTTAAATTCTTCACTAGGGTTACACTCTGGATGATCTTCAAATACAAGCAAAAATAATATAATCGGATTTAACGCATCCAATATCGTTGATGTAATTAAGCCACGCTGTTTGAAGCATACATATATTTCGTTTGTTTTGGAAAAAGCACGTGTCGAAACATTCAATTATATAGAGAAAAATAAGTGGATGGAGAATATTTTCAGACAAGGCGGAGGATTTGATCAGGTCACCCTGTCACTGCTTGTGTTAAGTAAGGGGACACACATTCAATTTCAAATGATACCGAGTTACATCCCCTAAAATATGACGTATTGAATCATGTGACGTATTGCATATAATTATAGTTAGCTTCTTACGCCGAGAGAAATAGTTACATCTTCCATAACAATCTCCGTTTGGGAGCGTCAATAACAAATCTAAGCATTTGCAACAATTTAGTCAAAAATTAAACATTACAATGAATTCATACCTAATTACCCATGGTTGTTTACAATTTAAAGTGTTGCAGAACACATGAACACAGAAATTAGATTTGTATTTATTTCATGATGATGTACATGTTAAAGTTTTGGATATTTAAACTGCGCTAGAAAACCAGGAATTCATCCAAGTATTCTGATTAACAGTGTCATTTACGACTGCGAAGGAATTTCCATCGCAATTGCGTCATACCCGACAGGGATTCTGATAATGAGAAGATGGGTTGGGTACGTACTGCTGTAGCTACTGATTTGTTATCTTCGTGCGAAAAAGATGAAATTTATGACAGTATTCAATTGAAAACTCCACTGTTTGACTAGGCCCCGAAAATAGATATTATCGCTTGCAAACACATTGTCCGGCTGGTCACCTGGTCATGTGCCGTGAGATAAGTCATGTGACCAAGTTACCTGGTCATGTGCCTTGAGATAAGTCATGTGACAAAGTTACCTGCTCATGTGCCGTGATATAAGTCATGTGACCAAGTAACCTGGTAAGGTGCCGTGATATAAGTCATGTGACCAAGTTACCTGGTCATGTGCCGTGAGATGAGTCATGTGACCAAGTTACCTGGTAAGGCAAAACAAATCAGGGCCCTGTTGTCGGATCAAAGTCACTGCGACAGGATAAATAATTCTAAAGTTATGAAAATGTCATTTAGTAGAGCAGCTACTTTAAAATGTACATATTTTGTTTTATTTTGAGCAACAACTAATACGTTCCTACCGCAATGCTCATCAGAAAAGTCCGTGCAATGGGGGATGAAATCACACATAAGACTTGCATGTATACAACTACCATCTCCACATTGAAATTCGTCCTTTGAACATTCTGTTGAAGGCAAAAACTATGAAAGCATGGCGACAAAATACTGTATATCACTATATCGTTTTCACGAGAAAGGGCTAAAGTCTGCTCTTATAATAAGAAAACATGTAGACCAAAAATCCTTATCAACAATCCAGAACGATGTAACACTTTCAATGAATATGATGTACCAAAATTAAAGTACCGTATGCTGTTTACCAAAGGAAACTATTGAAGACGATGTGTAAATTAGTCAGTGCAATAAACTGCAAGATGGGTAAAACATGCTTGTTTGGCGCAGCCGTACTAACATATTTTGCTATTTGCATATCAGTGTTGTGTTAACCCATCAAATTTTATGTTAACCACCAATAGGCAATTTCTCTTCAACTGAACAACGTTTGTAACCTCGACGCGGATTGGTTAATCTTCCGATAAATGGTACGTTTCCTTACCGAAATCCACTGAATTTTGGTGATTTAGCGAAATCCATTTTGGATCTGATGTGACCAGCAATCTTAATATCGCGGCATTTGTTTATGTTGCACAACAAATCTTAACCTTCAAATTGCGCCGACCTTTTCTCAAGATAGTTCTTGTTATATATACCTGTTTTATCCCTAATGCAATTCTTCTCATCTGTACCATCACTACAATCAATCACACCATCACATTCAGCAAGGAATGAAATTGTTTCATTACTTCCACATATATATTGTATATGTTCACGTTTTCCCATTTCGTTAGTAACTGTACTTCTATTCAATAGTTTGTGTACTAGAATTCACAATTAAAATGTTTGATTTAGTTATACCTGACAACATATTTTGTAAACTGTGTACATCGTTAAACTGATAAGCACAATTCTTCTTCTTGTAAAATTAAGATCTATGGCAACATTATCATCAATTAGGGTAACAATTAACTACTTGGATTTATTTTCCACTGTATTCCATTTTGACCAAGTTATGTGCACATTACCAAACAGGCATGTTTTATTGTTTTGAAGGAAAGCTATCCCAGTTGTTTTTGTTTACTGTATATAATGTATACATGTATATTGTGTCATAAAACAAGAGATGTTTGTAAAACATTATGCCCCCCTGTGACCTTGACCTTTGACCCAATGACCCCAAAATAAATAGGGTTACTTTGCTACCCGAGATGTGTGGACCAAGTCTGAGGATTATAGGTCAAGGGTTTCTTGAGTTATTGATCGGAAACGAAAATGTTACGGACCGACGGATGGATGGACATACCGACCAATCGACCGACATGTGCAAACCAATATGCCCTCTCTTCTACGAGACAAACAAATCATATTAACCTTGATAATCACAATTGAGTTCATCTTGAGCACCAACACAATCTACTATACCATTACATTTCTTTCGTGACGATATCTGCTTTCCATCCGTACATGTAAACATTGAAAATGTAGGAGCATCAGTTGTAGAAGGCTTGTTATCTACCAAATTGAAAACAAATGCGTACATAAAGTGCTTGAATCGTGGAGTAGCGGATCCGTAGCCCAGTGGTAACGTGCTGGACTAGTAATCAAGGGATCGCAGATTCGATTCCCTGCTCCATCACTGACAGTACTAACAGTCTTTCGGACGAGACCTTAAAAACCGAGGTCCCGTGTATGATGCTTTACATAGGTAACGTAAAAGAACCAGGGGTGCTTCTGGAACTGGGGCATCTCCTGTATCATGTACTATCCTCCAAACATCTAAGATGACTAACATTCTTCGGGAGGCGTCGCCCATGTGGGAAACCGGTGGCGACGATAAATAAACGCAAATACAACATTGAATCGTTAATAAAGCAGTATTTCAATAACATATACGTCATACTATTAATTGCCCGCCGGCAAGCTCAGTTATTAGATTGGGTTCGATTCCCGGGTTGGACAAGTTATATTATTCCGTAACATTGGCTATGGTCGGGTCCTCCACGAGTGATGAGTAGTTGTCAGTTGCTTGTGGAAGAGCCAGTTAGTACTGGTTTATAACTAATTATAAGAAATCTGGTTGGGTCTACTGACTGCCGTATATGACTGAAAAATTGTCAAAAACAGCGTAAAACCCGATGATGGGTGTCCGATTTAACATTTTCTTATCATTAAAGTAGTAGGGGTCAATTTCTTTACATCTTTGCAGTAATACATGTCCGAAGTATATGTAATCGCTTCGTTGGATTCAATTATTTATTGATATGATATATAATATGGCAATAAAACTTAAACTTCAGAAACAATATATAGTTCTCACATCCACAATATTTACCTCCCTTGTTCTGAATTGTCCGCCATTTTGATAAGCAAATTTCCTAAACGTTTATGGGGAATATAATGTAAATGATGATAAACTAATCCGATACATAAAACAATAACTTATTTATTATGCTCATGTGGGTATTTGGCTCAGTAAGCTGAAGAATAAGTGGTTGTCACATGCAAATTCTCATAGCATTTTCTCAATTATCACATATTTGGAAAGTACTCCTATAAGGGCTTATCAGTTTTGCCTATCAAAATGGCCGACAGTTAAGAACAAGGGAGGTAAATATTGTAGATGTGGCAACTATGTATTATAAATGATTACCTCGCACAAAACAAACTTCCCATCGTACATCTGGATCAGTTGTATAACACCAAACATAACCTTCATTCTGCGGGTCACGACAATAGTTTTCAGCTTTTGATTTCTTTCCTTCTGGAAAACTTGTATCAGGGATTGATGTTGAATCCCATCGTTGACATGTTAGACCAGAATGTGTCAAATTCCACGTCCCAGTGTATGGGTGGTGTGTCGTATAACATCTGTCTGATACCGTATCTATATGTAAATGACAGAACAGACATAATCAGCGTTGCTTTGAATAATTTACTTACTTCAGCCAAGAAATCTATATACAGCTGACTTTATTAAAACAGTGGCGATTAAACACAACATATCATACTAAAATGGTTTTGCTATTTGCATATCAGTGTTTTGTAAACCAATCAAATCTAACGTTAATTTTACAAGGGAATCTTGGTATTTTCGGTCTTTGAGCATGCGCGACCTTCACTCTCACGTAGTGAAAATAGTATGATACTGATCAAGTTTAAACGTAATTTATGACAAAATTAAGTTAATAAGTTTATTACAAACTACCTTGTGAGATTTGATTGACATAATTAACGGTTTACTTTCGAATTAAAAGTCAGGGTCGTAAAAACGCGTAATTATACGGCAATGGGTCAAGGACAAGGAACGCATATTTATGCAGTGATAGATAGAGGACTAAAAAGGCGTAGCCATGAGGAATGGGTTAAGGCCAAAGCTCTCATGTACATTCATATAAATGCTGCATTGATTACCAAATCTGCACGAGGAAGAGAGTGCATGAAAAAATGGAAAGTACACTTTTTATCCATTAAAGTTTGAAGAAAATGAATTTTGTTATTCTAAATCGTCCACGAGAGTGTTAAAAATAAAAACAATACATTTATGCTGATGTTTATCAATTGTATCAGTGGGAAATGTTCATTACTTGTTTCTCTAATGTGTAAAGTCTATTTTATTGTTGAACTGTGAGTGATTCATTATTTAGCATCAGGTAAACATGGAGTAAGAGCAGAGTTATGTCCGTGGTTGGGTAAAGTGGTGGCACCCGTGTCGTATGGAAACATTTCTAGTGTATTATATAGTTTTGTACTGTCAACAGAACATTTGAGTTTGCACCTAGGCAGTTAAGATTGACCGTACGTAAGTTTGGTAGAATGCACTTTTCATTTATGTACCGTAAACAGAACATTTTACTTTTTATTTAGACATTTCAGATTAAACCGTTGACGGTACATTTCTTTTATAGGATGTAGATTTCAATTTTGTACCGTCAACGGAACAATTTACTTTTCACTTAGACATTTCAGATTAAAGCGTTGACGGTACATTTCTTTTATAGGATGTACATTTCAATTTCGACGTTGTTCCGTTGACGGTACATTTCTTTTATGTATTTATTTCTTATATAGTTTAGCTTATATTATTTCGTACTGTAAATGGAACATTAGACTTTGCCCTTAGATATTTTCGTTTGTTCCATTGACGGTGCATTTTATTTTAAAGAATGTTCCTTTCATATGGATATTTTTGTACCGTCAAAGGAACATGGTATATTTTACTGTCAAAATATCTATATTTTAATAAATTCCACCATTTGTGTTAGACTTTTGCCTGTATCCTGAAAATGAAGCATTTTATGTCCATGTTTTAAGGTGAAATTGGCAATTCTAAATAGGATTCTGTGGACAATCCCTTTTTAAATTGGACAGCGTTATAAATAGTTTTGCAAAATAATATAATGTAAACTATATTACTAGATGTGTGTTATACAGACAATACGTGTAGAAGCAAGACTAGATGGTACCTTCTAGTTTACAAAACTCCCATCGTACATCTGGATCAGTTGTATAACACCATATCCCCCCTTCTTCTTCCATAGGATCTCGGCAATAATTAGCAGCATCGGAAACAGTATTATCAGGAAAGTAGTCGGAATTGTTTCGATTGTGTACATGTGGTGTTTGTGAGTCCCAACGTTGACAGGTACGTCCACTTACTGTAGTACTCAACCGTCCTGTATACTCACTAGGAATCCAATCGTCTAACTCTGGGTATAATTGTATATACAAAAATGTATGAAAACGTCATGAATAAAATGTTGCATACTGGGTAGTACTTATACAGACTGACGAAACAATAATTACAGATGAAATTACATTGTTATTATATATTAATAAGCATTGGAATATTAACACTTGCAAACAATGTGGAAAAAAGACTTTTACTGTGATGCCAAAATTGGGAGCCATGGTTAAAAAATAAGTGACGTCCATATCTTTGGTCTCAGCTGTAAACGTTAAATATATGAACTTCGACTTTCGAAATTATTGCCCTGATATAGTAGGGTCAACATCTGATGACACAATAATATTTACGTTGCAAATTAGCCGCTTGTTTCGCTTTCCATAAAAAGCGGTGATCACCCGTAGTCTCGGTCAATAAGCACTTGGGTTGTATAAAATTTCCTAACATTTTCCCGATTTTCTTGTATAAATTTTCCGAAACAATATCCTTAAGATGTTCTTCTATTAATACAATTTGCACCATTTGTCATCCAAATTTCATTTATCACACCTGTGGCGAATCGTTATTCAGCAGTGGCGAATCGTTATAGTTCTAAGGGAAACAATATGATGGACAAATTTGGTACAATATTTGCTCAAGCAACAGATATATAGTGCAATTGTTTGTAAATTCACCACACATTTTAGTAACAAGTTTAGATAGAGGTATTATTAGTAACATCGTTATTAATGGAAACAATTACTCACGTGACAGACGATGTTATCAAAAGTGGTCTAGAAATAGAACCATTGATTCTAGAATTCCATTTCATTCCTCCCAGTCCTGCTTTGATGCAGAATCCGTCCGTTCAATATCGAAGTTATTGCTTAAGCGGCAGCACGTGAAGTTTGTTGCTAGTATGGTTTATATTACAAGACAACAGTCAAACTTAATTAAGCTATCATTTAATATAATCTTAGCCATATGATTTCGCGACCATTTCTTTCAATTTCACAAATGTGTTGTCAACAGCATATGCTATTCTCTTGGAAGCAAGTATTCCACATTTATATGAAATCCGGTAGGTTTACCAGTTTATCTATCATAGTTTCTGATTGATAGCTCCCTTCATTGACGTTTTAACGTGAGAATTTCATCCTTTGAGCGCTCACCCAACATATTTACTTCTAGTGTGACCCTGAACTGCATTAATCTACTGTTTACACGGAATAAATGATTGACGTGGAATAAACATGGTTACAAAGAAATTTCATTACATTTGAAGGCAATGTCCAATATGGCTCCTAGTATGGTCCGAAACTTATTTTATTGTATTCCTTCGCACATTCAGTCGACAGAGTGTGAGGTCATGATGTGTATTGACTACAAAAACATCATTTAGGTTGTTTCAAAAGTCTATTTGGAATTATAAGGCTTAATGCTTTATACAATGTGTGTGTTCTGATCATGGTTTACACATGTGTAAACGCCAAAAATGGTATTTTAATCCTATAATGCAATCTAGCGTTTGTTTTGCTAATACGTGAATTGAAAGTTAGCTACAGTTGCATGTATTTTTGTTCTATTAATGCCAAATGTGCAATAATCAATTTAGTCTAACTATATGTGTAGCTGGTTTTACAGTGCCTACATATCTATAGTAACACAAATATGATTGCGGACGAACACAATATATGACTGAAATACCAGGGCTCTTTCTGTCCATTTTGAGAAAAGACCCTTGATAAATTGGGAAAATTTGCATCATAAAATTTGCCAATTTGGGAAAACTTTAATCGCTTCAACTCCAATTTTGGGATTGTAATACCTATTGTTCTATCCAGTATACCCATTGCTAAACCCAGTGCACCGATCACTAGATCCAGTGTACTCATCACTATATACAGTGTACCCATCGCTGTATTCGGCGCCCCAATCGTTTTACTCAGTGTAGCCATCATTATACTCAGTGTAACCATCGTTATACTCAGTGTGCCCATCGTTATACCCAGTGTGCCCATCGTTATACTCAGTGTACCCTTCGATGTACTCAGTGTGCCTATCGTTATACTCAGTGTACCCACGTACATGTATGTACTCAGTGTACCCATCGTTAGATTCAGTGTACCTATCGTTATATTCAGTGTACCCTTCGATGTACTCAGTGTGCCTATCGTTAGATTCAGTGTACCTATCGTTATATTCAGTGTACCCTTCGATGTACTCAGTGTGCCTATCGTTAGATTCAGGTGTAACTATCGTTATACTCAGTGTACCCTTCGATGTACTCAGTGTGCCTATCGTTAGAGTCAGTGGACACATCAATACACTCCGTGTACATATCGTTATATATATCTATACAAGGGGTTCTCGAGTTATTGATCGGAAACGAAAAAGGTTACAGACCGACGGACGTACCGACCGACATGTGCAAACCAATATGTATAAAAACTGAACAACCGCCAAGATAATTATGATCATTGTACTAACCAGCAATTTGATATGGAATGATTCACCCAATGACGTTGTGTCAATATTATTGTGCCTTCAGATCTTGTACATACTTTACTTGAATTAAGTCAATGCAGCAGGAGTGTGTGGATATTTTGTAAGATCATATAAGTATTTTTGTTATTACACATTGTCTTGTTGTTTCAGTTTAAACATTATGCAAGTTGCCAGAAGTCTGAAAATAGGCATTCGTATTTGTTCACTGTAATAAAGTTGGGAAATATGTAATTCCATGCCAGACAAATAATGTAAAAACCTGATGTGTCCATACATACCTAAATATTTCCCCATTAGACTGTTAAATGTTGTTGTATACAATGTTATCACTTATACTTAAGTGTTACGAAAGCGTAACATTAGAAATTACAAGCTAGGACCATCTGTAAAGTACAATTAATCATACCTTGTGAAGGTAACTTATCAACAGGTTTCTCACATATGAAATACCGAGCCAGGTGTATGTAACAGTCCTCTACTTCCCATGTTTTGTTTTGAATTGCCAGATGGAAACTCATACGTACACAGTCACCGCTGAGTCCAGGTTGGTCCGTGTTCCTACAGCATAGAAAGTGATAGTTACAAACATTTGTTCCTATAAAACAGACAGTGATAGTCACAAAATAGTCAACTATTTTAAACGTATAATGTCAAAATAAGTGAAGTATTTTGGTTCAGAATTGAGGCACACATTACTTTTGCATTATTTTCACATGTTGATGTCATTTTTTTCAGAATAGCAAATATACTATATTAGAAGTAGAAATGAGAATTAAATAGAATTTGATTTATTGTTGGCATAGCTGTATTATATTGACTTTAGACCAATCGAATGTGGTATATGAACCGCGTTATTTGCATATGAAACAAATTAGACGATTCGATCGGTTTATAATTTAAGCGGGAGGCACAAGACGGTCTCGAAAAGATACTTCACTTTTTACCAGGTCATTATTAAAACTTAATGAAAGAAGAAATTAATTAAATAGAAGATATAAGTTTTCACCAAAATTAACTTGATTTCTTTCAATATCAGTTTTCAGTAATTTGTTGCTGAAGATAATTAATTATTTTCTCGGAGCGTACCCCTCTGACAATATCAGAGTACCAAAGAGAGCGATTTTTTGTTACGAAATTATTGAAATTATAAATCCGTTTTACGAGAACTATTTCTTGACCACACAGAATGTTGAGTTTTGCTACATAGTACTCCGCCTTACATACACTAGAGGGTGTTATCCGAGTAACGAAGTGGCACGGAAATACCCGAGAGCTGTCGAGAATGAAGAGGAATGCTGTATTCTGTTCAATGTATTACTCTAGGTGATGGAGGAGGTCCTTGCATATTCCTTGATTTACATTGATTGCGTAACGTTATTGTATTACTGGCAGGGACCAAACATTATGGAAATCCTCATTGAAGATTAAATAATTAGATTATTTGGAGATTAACATAAAATATATTTATCAATACGTGAACGACTTATTTAAATAACCACTAACCAAGCAGAAAATAAAACTGGCGAAGCGTCCTGCCACACAAATTGATGAATTCTGTCTTCTTCAAATCGCTGAATTCTGGCATCTTCAACCATTCTTGATATTCCTGTATTAACAAATAATAACATAAATGATAATGAAACACTTAAACAGAAAAATAGCCAGATCTTACAATTGTCGCAGTTTTATCCGAATATTTGAGTTGATATGTAAGTAAATTTTGGTCTAGTAGACAGAATATTGCCCATGTTGATGGTTCATTTGCAAATGTCTGTCATCTGTATGAATTTTTTTTTTTTCCATCAACATATTGATTGAATACTCCCGTTCAATTAACAATCTTTGCATAAATGAATTATTGGAATATGTATAGTGACTTTGTACATTCACATGTGTTGTACTTTCATATTACTAATGAACATATTATTAGATATCTCAATAATGGAATCAGATCAAATATCTCAGTATGTTTGGTAACCTATCACAAGGCATATTCCATCGATAGACACTTTATTTTGTGGTTTGTATTTTGATAACACAGAAATACCTATATGTGCATAATAGTTTGGATCAACGACATTCGTGGCTATGGTATGATCATTTTTTAAAGTTCTCAGCATGTATTTTACAACAAACAATTCTTCTTTCGATCGTATCGAAACCATTTTCATCCGACGTGCCCAACATTCATCGTCAGCAGCTTTCCATGTAACGGGTGTTCCAGTATAGATGTTGTAACATTTCATAAATGTAACCGAACATGCTGAAGAAGAAAACAATACTGAATATTAAGAAACACTCATAAAAACCTGAAACAGGTACGCATATAACGCAGCACATCGCTTACTATTTCAGTCACGTGAAGAACCAATATAGTTTACAGGTTCCTTAAGGGTCAAAACCCTGAGAACCGGTGAGTTATCATGTCGCGAGGGTACGCATGGGTGTTCAAATTACTTCTGAACCACCAGGCCCCGCATAGGGCCCACACGACTTATCATGTGGGTGGTGTATCCACTCCCGAACTAAATCGGCATCGGCTCGTACGGTGCACACTCGTGAACATTACAGGAACAATAGCGAACACATACGGATGTATGTGATTCAGAAGCAAAACCATCATACGAACATACAGAGAACACGTAGACCGCCCGTATGCATGTTATCACAACAATATAGGAACGTGATTTCATATGGATCACATGCCCGTACGGCAGCCAAAGTCGTACGGGACCAACTGTAGCTCTCGTGTGATCGATACTTCAGTTCCATATGTAGAGCACTTGACTGCTCTCTATCTGAATAGTTTGTAATCAGGTATAGGCACATGTTATCAATAATTATGTCACTAAGAAATATCCATACAACACTGATGTCGTTCATATAATATACATCTGCGTCTAACATATAAATGTGTTCCATTAATTCCGGGCGTAATTTGAACCGAATATATAAATTATAAATAAAACGACTTTACCTTTGTATATCAAAATGGATGGGCCTTTAATGGTATTTTCTGTAATAGAAGACAAACGTCAGTTATATTTCAATAATGGAAGTTGTATTGGTGCCGTCACTACTAATGAGAACGTTTTAGTAGTAAATTATTGGTATATTTTATACAATAGCATTACATACTGGGTTTTGAAGACAGATAAATGAACTACATGAATAACATTGTTGAACTTTACATCGATACCGTAAAATGTTTAATGATCTAAAGATCTATATTCGTTTTTCGTGCAAAAAATATTAATATTACGTGTTGTAAAGACTTAGTCGCCTGACTGACTAGCATCAATCCGGCGAAACCCTGTGAGTAAACATTTTGGCAAGGATTTATAGTCGGACGTATTTTAACCTGTGGATCAGCATAATTGCAATGAAAACCTTATAACTATCTATCCAAAACTATAACAGTTTGGTGCATGTCATGTTTTTATTTACCATCATTATAGTGATCAATTGTGTTCAACAGTTGCTGATGATGCATTTTTACTGAACTATATATAGCCCGAAATCCTTCTTTCATCCAATGATTCGATGAGTTTTGTCCGATTGAATACTTTAGTACTATCCTCTCAGATTCGGATAACAATATAGATGGTGGCTGCTTGCAATTGGTGTATGCTACTTGTGGAGAAAACCGGTCCTTAACTTTTAGTACAGTGCCTGAAACACATTGCAACACACAATTCAATTTACCTTCGGTAAACACTCTCATACAAAAGCATTGCCATGTTTAGCAAAGCTTTGTGACAACTCAATGCCAATACTTCCATGTACAAGAATCACAAGCAAACGTGTTATACTGAAAGACTGAACAAACATAAATTCAAAAATGTTGGGGCATGGCGTTTTATCTTTTTATAAAATCGTTCGACTTAGACATAGTCCCGAAATTTAAGTACAGTGTTGCAAATCAGCGAGTAATGTTTTTTTTATTACACATAGGATGTTCACAGACTCTCAAAACATTGTGGTAAGCTACATTAATTATCCAATAACAATGTATTTGACAGAAAGCTTTTTGAAACAAATATGATAACCTCGTTTGACTATAGAATTATAAAAGACATATTAATTATTGTTGACTTAACATAACAAGTGCCGTCGCGCAAGTTAGCAATGCACCTACCAATAGAAGAAAGTCAGTCCTTGATTAATCAGTTTTAGAATTCAATGTGAAGTTTTATATATCGATTTGTGCATAAAAAAAACATAGATTAATTTGGTATATCGGTATATTGTGTGGTCAATATTATGACCGTATTTCAAAAACAGTATACCAAACAATTCAAAGCATGAAACAAGAGGGCCATGAGGCCCCTATATCGCTCACCATGTTTGCCTCAAGAGAGTTCAATAGGATTTTCAATGATTTGACCTTGTGACCTACTTGATGACCTGACATGACCCAGTACCACACTGGAGTTGGCTTTATATTAAGACATCAAATTTATGTAGTTCCGGTAGAAAATGCAGCCTCCCGAGAATCAACAAGGATTTTCCATCATTTGATCATGTGACCTAGTTTAGGACCCCAATTGACCCAGTTTCAATCTTGATCTAGATTTATTAAGGAAAACAATTTGACCATGTCTCATATAGATAAAATACAAAATGTGACATCTGTTAACGAGATTTTACAGTAATTGGACTCATTGACCCGGGCAAATTTACCTTGTTTTGACCCCAGACTGACTTAGATTTCATTCAGACAATCATTTTGACCATATCTCATAAAGATAAAGTCTAAAATGTGACATCTAGTGTATTGTAGAGTGTTGAAAAGGTTTTACTACGACATGTAAAAAAGTAACCCGACCACTACCGACCAAGGTAGACCGCTGCTGACCGAATGGGACGACCTGCAGACCGTGGGAGATCATTTCACGACCGCATGATTGAGTTTGATCGAGATACTCGGATCGGCAGTGAGAACGGAGCATAACAGAGTTGTGAATGGACGAGTTCATTTTCGATTGTGAAATTGCGATTGGTGCTTTTTGGGCGTTGAGTCTTTTTTTTCAAAAACAATGGTTCTGTAGCTTTTGTTGTATGAAGTTATAAGCTATTGAAAGATAACAAAATAATGTTTTACTTTTTAGGGTATGAAATATAGATGTTTTAATAAAAGTTAATATTAATGTAATTTGTTATTTTCGTAATGTAGCGATTTGGAGTAATCTCAAATGTCAATAACCGGTTAGAAATAAAGAGTCTAACCAACACAATGTATGGTTAAAATAATATGACTGCAATTATGCTAAACAAGTTATTTTCAACTTCAAGCCATGGGTGTTTGGGAAAGCAATCTTCATGTTAAAATAGATGTTAAACTGCATCATGTGTGATAGTATATTAGTTAACGTAACTAGACTGAAAAGACACGTTTACGGGAAGCTTGTAATGTAATATTAATTAATTTGACTATACAAACATGACATTTTCATAAGTATATGTCAACTATTCAGGGTATTAGACAGCTGGGGAATACACCACTTGCTACATGTTATACTAACACCGAGGCGCCCGAGTTCTCGGGAATGTGATATGCATGTGAAACTAAAGCCTGTCAGTCCACAGGATTGGGTTGAAACTTCAGAAGGCTTAATTTTAATAACGGCATGAAAATGAGCTGCGATGTAAAACAAGTTCGAAGCACAAAACACGAAACTCTAACTTTGATGACTTTCGAATTTCCTAAGTTGCAATGTTTAGCTGTCACACTCTTCCAAATAACCGATGCAATAATATGAGTCACCTCGCGATCGACGAAATCGTGATGGCCGTCGATGTGCATGAAACATGAACTTACCTGACAGGCATAATATGTGGAAATGTGTAATAGTGAGACGAATAGTAAACTTGGGAACCATTATAATCCACGATTCTTGGCGATAGTTTTCAGTTGGAATGCTTTGCAGTGACCGAGTTGACAATATCATTGTAGGTAATTTACAAACTGCATCGCTGTTTTTGTTCTGAAGGCCATTCAGGGCATTACTTGTGCAGTATGGTATTTCTGAAATACATGGTGGTGCATATTAATATTACACATTTCTTTCAAAAATCCATACCAATATTAAACCTACGCATGTACCTTATGTATGCAAGTTGTTTTTGAATATAAATACTCACAGTAATAAGTTATACTATATATGTATATATTTTACAGTAATGATATTAAAACAATGTTCTACCCCTTGTTGCTAATAGAAACGAAAGCGCCACAGGGCGGATAAATATTCACCTCTAAGGATGACGTTGTTCAACACAGCTAGGAAAATTATTCAAACTTATTGAATAAGCCTCTTATTCCATAAGCTCTACTGGTGATGGCCAATCCCCCCCCCCACCAAAGCATTTCTTTGTGTGCAAGGTGGTCAAAAGGAGATAAAAATGTTATAGTAAACTGGGGTTCTATAATAGGGGGAATTACATTATTTAATGAATACTAGTTGCTATGGAGATATGATTTCCACAAACATAATAAATTATACGGGCCCTATCCCTTGACTGGCAATGTTTCATTATTCAATAATATATACAGGGTTCCCACTCTTTTCCTAGAAAAAAGGACTTTTCAAAGGTATTCTCAGAAAATTCAAGGTCCAAAACAGCATTTGTACTTCTATTTTATTCATTCAACAAGTCTTTCAAATTAACTTAATCCAAGAACATTTAAGTATTAAACTTCAAATTATGAACTTATATACAAGGAAATGTTAAACTGTAAACATCAAGTCACTTATTCAGAATATTTTTATCTGTTTAAAGTGATTTTTTTTAAAGCACACAATAATATTGTGAGGGTCCAGAAAATACAAAATTCCAGCCTTTTCCCCGTTTTTTGCTCTTTCTTTTAAATGCAAGCACGTTTCCAGGCCTGGAAAATGACATGAACAAATCAAGGACTTTTCCCGTTTTCCAGGAAGCGTGGGAACTCTGTTTATATCACACGTAAAATCAGATAGAGATGTAGTAATTTTATGCAGTACTTACTTCAGCCATTGACCACTATTATGTTGGGAAATTTCAACAATTCCATGCGATACATTTTGAATTATGCTCCCGACAATAAAATGCAATCAAGGGCGATAATTCGAAAAGTAAGTAAAACGAAGTTACAGTATGTGTATGATGAACTACCTATCAATGTCCTGTTACATTGTGTGAAGTTAAAATATACTCAATACTTTTCTAGAGTTATGTACCGGACTAGGAAAGTAAGGGAGATAATTCCAATAGTAAGTGAAACAAAGTTTTAGTTCTTTCACATCGCACATTCTCTAAATATTTTCCGCGATTGCTTGAAGTTTAACAAAAGTCATCAAAATTCATTCAATAGTTTTGGAGTTACGGTAATGGGGGATAAAAAGCGTTTATTCACCAACCTTAGACTCAATAGCGACCATCTGTCCAGTAAGCATTTGGAGATTGTGAATCACAGGTCAAAGTGTTACAAAGAGGAACCTTTCTGCCCAAGACCAGAGAGCTCATAGACTTTGGATATCAAGGGTCAAAGCGTTATTAAGTGGTAAAGGCGTTTTACTATTGTGACCTTAAATCCTACCAAGTGACATTTAAATACGTGGGGCATTGCTCGCTGCTCAAGAGTGCGGATCTTTACCCAAGCTTTAGCGCGTTATTTAATATATATTTTTAAATTAATGTCCATTGTCACCGTGGCCTTTGACTCAGTGACTTCAAAAATGACAAGAGTTCATCTTCTCCAATAAGAATTATAAGTGTTAGCATCATAGGTCACATTGTTATTGAGTGAAATATGCGTTTGAACGAAAGAACTCTGTGACCATGACCTTTGTTTACTCGATTTTCAACATTTTTTCAGTTATACATGACGGTCAGATGACCAACCAGTTTTAATGGAATTAAATATCAACCAGTTCTAGCATACCTACCCTCAAGTAGCTGAGAACTACCTTTCATGAAAAACACGTCGATGACAAATTACTGAACCATACGTCACAAAAAGAACTCAACCCAGACCTCCCTGGTGACAGCATAATCCGTTGGGCCTTAACATTGTATTACATAAGGTCGTCTTCTGCCAATGAACAGTGTGCCTATCTAGTTTCAGGATCCTAAATTATTGATTGGTAATTGCAGTGATTTTTTTAAAAGTAATTTTACTGCCTGTGCCTTTCAATTGGGAAAAAATGCGCGTTAAGTCACCAAATTGGGAAACAAGAGCTTGGTTATTTTACTTATAAATGTTTTAATTTCCTGCTTTTGCTGAATGTATTATTACTTTTCTTCTTATCCAAGTGCTCTTTACAGGATGGTAAAAATCAGTAAACAATGTTGTTGTTTTTTTACTTTTTTGGGTAAATAAGGACACTTTTTTTGGAATAATGGAGGCTGTTTTGCTAGGGGAAACCGCCGAAATTCGGCAGTAACATTGAACCAAAAAAATCACTGAATTGCTTTGTACAAACAAACAATGAATGTAACATTGAACTTGAATCCAATGAATTCAAATTTGAATGGTGTCATATACAACCAATAAACAAGTGTGTCTTCCGGGTTAAAAACCTGAGCGGAAACTGTTTTGTACTAGGTGTCATTAATAAATTATTTTCAGACCCTTGATCCGTATAAATAAAAGTAGGTTCAAATCGATATTGACAAATGCATAGTTCGATGTTCGATGATGTAAAAGTCGTTGGCAGTTATAAAACTAAAAGGCGTATTTCGGGCACACTGTGTAATAAAACATGAAATTGCTTTTTAAACTTCCTTGGAATATCGAACAAAACATGAAAATTGCAAAATACCCGATTTTCCCACTAAAGCATTGAAATGGTTTCCTTCTTTTTTTCTGGGTGTGTGTGGGAGACATGTCGTGAACTCCATGAGTAGACACTTTTCCCCTGTCTCAATTATCAGGTTTTTATGATCAATTGATGTGGGGACGATCCAATGAAATGCCTCTGATCTGATTCTAAATACATCCTCGCAATAGAACGAAGATTTAAAACTTTTGTCCTGAAATTGATACATGTGCAATATAAGAGTTAATACGACTTGTGTTTAAAGCATTCTTACCATGCTTTGTAAAATAGGACCTACGAATGGAATTATTGAATTGGGGAAATAAAACACAAGTATTCGTTACCTCAGCCGGTTTGCTACAACACACGCTAAAGGTTACATATTATAATTTATAAGGTTAATGTTCAGATTAATATGAATAAAAATCAACTACAATGTTTTGTAAATAGATGTCTGAAACATTTTCAGTCTGAAAACATGTTCAGACAAATTACCTGGTAGTTTCGTAGATATATTCTTTTAAATATAAGTTTGATAAATCCCACGTTCTTGAAGTCTACAATCCACGAATAAGAAGTCCCATCACGGTACGGTAAAGGATAACCAACACTTGTAAATTGACTTGGGGATGTCAATATCTGCAAAGCACCAGTCATTGTATTTGAGTCACCACTTGGGCAACTTAAAATTGGTGTGTCAATTTGTCCTGCAAGAATATCAGTTGCTATGAAATTATAAAATAGAAATGTGTCGAATGGACACAGATGCCCCCTCTTCCAGCCTATGTCACACACGCACATGCTATTATTCGGATCATAGTTTGAGAATGTGTATCAAAATTTCAAAGTTAACAACTTTACAGATGATGGTGATAAGTCAATGGCCATAACTTTGCACTTACTGGGCGGAATCATACATAAAATTCCAGGTGCACAACTAAACATGCTGGTGAACATTCCCGTAAAGTTGTGTGAGTCTAGCTGATGCAATGTTGGAGATATGCACGACACAATATTGCATGCTCTGTATACTATGTTATATTTCGAAAAAGGCAAGGGCCATAACTTTGCACTTACTGTGCGGAATCATACATGAAATCACAGGTGCACAACTTCACATGCTAGTGAACATTCCTGTAAAGTTTTGCGAGTCTAGCTGATATACTGTTGGATATATGCGCGACACGAGATTGCATGCTCTGTATGCTATATTTGTCATGCTCTGTATGCTATATTTTTCAATACGTCAAGGGTCATGCACTTACTGGGCGGAGCCAGGTATGGAAACCCAGGTGCACAACTACACATGCTGGTTAACATTCCTGTAAAGTTCTGTTGGTCTAGCTGATATACTGTTGGAGACACACATGCGACACAATATTGAATGCCCTGTATGTTATATTTGCAATAAGTCAAGGGCCATAACTTTCCACTTACTGGACAGAGCCAAATATGGAACCCCAGGTACTTAACTACACATGTTTGTGAACATTCCTGTAAATATTTTCGAGTCTAGCTAATATACTGTTGGAGATACGTGAGACGCAAGAATGTTTGACGGACGGATGGACAGACCGACATACGGACTTATGGACAACGACAACTCTTTATGCCCGCCCCTTTTTACAGTCGGGGAATAAAACACTCATCATTTTTTGTATTCAAATGTACATCATGTATACAAACCATCAGTGTTAACATCTGTCCCAAGTACATTTCTGTAATTTGAAAATCCCACCAATTTATTACAGTTCAACATTCTGTACAAAATGTTTTAGAACAATTTGTGACCTTTGATCTCTAATTGTGACCTTAAAAGATTAACTGTAGATACTATTTTCATGAAAACATATCATGCCGTCCGGAAAATACAGAGCAGACTGGAAATCCAAGGGTCGAGCCTGCACGACGTCGCTATTAGAAGTACATTTACATTTCAAGAAAATCCTTCTGGCGGTTCATGAGATACAAAGTGGACACGAAATCTAAAGATCAAACCTTTGACATTGCGATGCAACCTTTGACCTTGACCTGTACCGGTTCAGAGTTGTCTTGTTGAGATGAAATATTGAAAAAATGTTCATGAAAATCCTTCAAGCGAATATTGAGATATATATAGCATACATACAATATTGTGGAAGGAGGGATGAATGCCATTCCTATAATCCCTTTTTGCTACGGGGCACTTTCAGACAAATTATCTGGTACATGTAAGTATGAAGCGATATTTGTTAAAGTATCAATGTGATGAAGCCCACAATAACGAAGTCTACACTCCATCCATAATAAGTTCTAGTTTGGTATGATTAAGGGGATAACTTACACTTGTAAATTGATCTGGGGATATCATAGTATGCTTACCATGAACTGGCACGGCAATAATATTTCCCCCTGGTTGGTGCCATAATGGTGGTCCATCGATTATTCCTGTAAGAAACAGGCACATTGTTCACAAAGAACATGTTTTCAGGATCAAGATCACAATCAAAATAGTTTCTTTTAAACATCGAAAAAATGGTACATGCATGGTATTTTAACAATTTATGATGGGCAAGAATGTTTCGCACGTTTCTGAATGCATTATCTTCAGATCTCAAATGTATTCAGAAAAGGTTGGAAATTGATCCTGATTTGATCTAAATCAGTTTCAGTCATACTTCCATTTATTTTGTTTTTGTTTTGAGAAGTACTGTATAATGTATAAAACTGCTTTCAATAAATATTTTTCAGAATCGACTTGTTTCAGATAGGTTGATCAATTAATGGATACATAATTGACAGTGGATAATACGCTCACACACCCATGTTTGCTCGGGTAATATTCCATCCATAATGGGCATGATATCTGAGGTAAATGAGACAGAATAGGTTGCTACAAGGAACGCAACATACATAAGACAGTGCCTCTCCACACAGACCTCTGGTAAAACATCAATCCATAAAACATAAGGCGCTTGAGGAGGTTAAAGGGTACATACGTTAAGGAAGAGAGGTGCAATGAATCGCCTGGCAGACCAAATGGAAGAGGACCATAACTCCGCAAAAAATAGTCCAACCGGAACCTTTTCCTCTCAGTAGTGAAGCTTCCCATAAAGTTTTGTTGAATTCAAGTCAGTTGTTTCTTAGAAGTAGTCCGGACAAGAATGGTATCATTTATACAATATGTTGGTAATAAAAGGGACACAAGTCCGTGAAAAATTGTTTGACTGAAATCATGTGATAATATGCGCATCTCCTCTTGGTATTGAATCTACCCA
This sequence comes from Mactromeris polynyma, assembly GCA_032209605.1. Lineage (NCBI taxonomy): Eukaryota > Metazoa > Mollusca > Bivalvia > Venerida > Mactridae > Mactromeris > Mactromeris polynyma. Next base: position 5,724,034 of record JASFXZ010000005.1, read on the forward strand.
TAAAGTTTTGTTGAAATCAGCAGTTTCTGAGAAGTAGTCCGGACAAAAAGTAGTACAGACGGAAGGACAGGCGGAGGGAAGACGTACAGACGAAGCGGCGACTATATGCTCCCCCAATTAGTAACAGGGAGCATGAAAAACTCAATATCATTTGGGCATAAATTTTTCTTCTATGAAAAGTTTTTGTAATAAAAACATAAACTATTTCCAAATTTCAGAGGCATTTACCTTGCAGTGTTTGCAAAATTTCATTTTGAACAGAATGCTGTCCAACACATGATAAAACTGGAATTTGAAATTTTGCTGAATTCTTTCTAAAGTATGATTTATCTATGGCAAATGAAGTTCATTGTAGTTGTAAAACATAAGAAAATCGACATTGTCACCAAATTATGTCACTTCAGAGACTTAAACTAGAATTTTTCAAATATGGTTAAGTATATCTTAGTGAATTACCACTCTTTATCAATAATTACATACTGTTTTTATATTTTGCAATAAAACACCTTTTAAAAAATATTTAAAAGGATTGCCTAGAATATTAAATAACTTGTGTCTGCTGTGAATTTATATTTAACATATATACAATTTAGAGTTACCACATATATTGAAGGTAAATTACCCAACTGACTATACGGTCCTGTATGGATGGAATACCTTAAGCAATCGGTTTGTGTTAACACAAATGCAGGCTGTCAATTGAACTTCTTTCAAAAAATAGGAGAAAAAAAGTTATAAAAATTATCGAAAAGTATGAAAAATAAGGAATTTGTACTAAAAAAGTAGTAGTTTTTACATATGTTTGTATAGAACTTTGCACTACTCACAGACATTAATTGCTAACTAGAATGCATCTTGACGAGACTGCAAAGACAAGCCCACAGTCTGCACTCCCAGTCTATACAGTCTCATAGATGATTCCAGTCTTATATGCACTTCCAATTGAAAAGATCCTACAAATATACTACCATTTTCTAACTATTAATAAAAGGCCTGAGTGAAGTACATAATTTGAGCCCAAAAAGTAGGAAATTTCAGGGATTTTGGACCAAAAGTAGAAAAAATAAGGACCGCTTGACAGCCAGCGAACGTGTACCATATATACGCACCATTACGTCGACATCCGTGAAGTTCAAACCGGATACATAAATGTCCGTGTGTCATTGATTCCAGCAGAACTATTCTCAAATATCTTGCTATAATCTGTTTATAGAATATAAACGTTTGCGGTTCATCTGAAGGGCGAAATTGATCCATTCGAAAACCCTGAAATACAAACATTAGCGAATGTCATAATAAATAAAATGTCAATGTCATAAATACTTTACATACTATCAGTCGTATCATTTGAATAAGCTGTCATATTTTTTAATAAGTTTATTTCATTTTTAAGCATACAGAGCACATCAGATAATAAATATACATTGATATATTGAAAACGTATGATATATGTAGTAAATATTCAAATTTTGAAATTTGACAATACATGTATAAAAAACTCTGTCCTTTGATAATTCAGTCCCTCATCTTCACTAAACTTTGAATATAGCTCCTGCTCTCCAAATGTAACATTGCAAACTTCACAGAAAACTATGATTACAATAACTACATTATGACTGATTTGTATTAATTACATTGTTCTGATTTAGATAATGAAAAAATATTCTGAGAACAAATGAAAAATATGAAAGCACCATGTCGTTGTATGCGTTAAATATGTTTCCATCAGATGAATATAAGACAGTGAATGATCGTGTTCCCTTCAGTATATACGTTCTTGTATATGAAACGTTGATTATTTTAATCTCATCAGTAAGCCAGTTATGAAGTGTTATACCATCTACTCCTATGTCTGCCAGAAGATCTACCTAAAATTATAGACGGACAGTATAAATCTATAACATAAAGGTATCAGGCTTCACAAATGTTTTTTATAAGCAACGGCAAAAGCTGTGCAATTTGCGTACAGCTGAATGTCATAATACTTTATGCTAAATAAACCACTATGGACATTCCATTTATCACTGGAAATGTACACGCCCCCAGTTAGCTCATAAGGGAGAGCGCTGTTACCCGGGAGGTCCGGACTCAATTACCGGGTGTGGGAGGTCAAGTTCGTCTATGACATTTGGCTAATTTACCTCTGAACTGGTTGATAATTTTTCTATAAAAATGTTTAGTTCATCTGACGGCCATGCATACCTGGAAAATGTTGATCAATGTCATTAAGCTCAATAAAAAACAAAAGTAACGTATATCTCGTTGTATTACTAGCCTGGATATATGGATTAGGATCCTTGCTTTTTGCACACCAACCAGAGTTATATGCACGTACAGAATCAAGGTTTACTGAATGTTGGTCAGACGATGATATCTGATCCGTCGAAATACTTGAATCTGCCATACCGAGATCAGCCATACACATCGTATTTGTGCCTAAGTTAACAAATCAATATACAATATCACTATAAATGGCATAACAAATAGTTTTTAAAGTGTCACATGTAACGTATTTGTTGGATATTACAAGTATATTATAAAATAATATATGTACAGAACTACACTGTTTTGATGAAGAAATACAAAATATTCCTTCACTAGTAGTATGCAGTATGTAAAATGTTTGGATGCGCATTGATGCAGATATGTGCCAGTAGCATGGCATTCGGAAATCCTAGGCCAACTACGTCAAGTGCCTCGGATGTATGTTAGGCACTACTTTCGGAAAAAAACATTCGAAATCATGAAAACAAGATGGCGGCGTGAACGTTGGGAGTGCTGATGAATCTAATATTTAAGCTATATAAAGACTGAAATATGTGAGTTTTTAACTAGAAATGACAACGATAATACATCTCGTACGAGAATTTATCGAAGTTATTGAAATTATAAACTCGTTTTACGAGAACTATTTCTTGACCGCACAAAATGTTGAGTTTTGCCACATAGTGCTCCGCCTTACATACACTAGAGAGATTAGTCCAAGTAACGAAGTGGTACGGAAATACCCGAGAGCTGTCGAGAATGCGTAGCATGGGTAACTAAATATTTCTCATTCAAAAGACTGCTTGTATTTTATTTACTATTTACTATTTACTGGCTTAATTATCAAATGTGCCGATAGAAACAAAAGTGAACGATGTGATGCCGGGTTTGCACATGCATAAACTTCATTAAACGGAAGTTTCTAAGGAGCAAAGAAAGCCAGTAACTGCGGGCTGAAACAGGGGAGAAAATAACACGAATAATATATCGATTCAAGGAAATGCACATGGAGAAAGTTTTAAATAGGTATGTCCAAATCCAATACAATTAGAAAGAACATTGGAAACTCAAGAATCATGTTGTTATTTTAATTCTTGTAATGGAAAATAGAAATTTATATGGGAACAATTCAAATATATCAAAATGAACCATATTTCACAAAATAAAAAAAACTATTCTCGGGTTACATCAATTGTTTCTTCAGAATTAATAAAATCGGAACGTATAGCGTTAACATGACTCAACAAAGTAGTAACATCTTACGTTGAACATACACTGTGACTTTCACCCACTGGTAATGACGTGGTGTGTTGATTAGGATGTACCTTCCAACATATCTGCAGTGTATACAAATAATTCACTGTTACAACAGCTCATATTCAAAGAGGATTGTTGCAATATAACATCACAATCAGGGAAAATAGGTCAAAGCAATTTAACGCCTATGACACACATTAGAGACAATATTTTTCTACATGCACTAACCCATCATTAGGAAAGTTTTATTTGTAAGCTAAGGCATTCTCTGTAAACATCGATGTTGACCCAAACTGGCTAATCCCCGTGACAATATTGTTATAATCTAGTTCCAGTTACATTGGCAACATAATGCAGAGTTCCTCTACCATTTTAGCTTTTCAACTCGGTACAAATGTGTGTATTTATCCGCGCATTCAGTTGACGTTGCGTGAGATCACAATGTGTGTTGACGAAGAAAACGTCATAGGGGGTTGTTTCAAAAGTCTATTTGGAATTATAAGGATTAAAAAACATTTTTTTGGCGTTCATATATGTGTAAAAAATAGTACCGAGTTGAACAGCCAAAACAACACTTGAAAACAATTTTCAGACTATAACAAGAGCCATATTTGATATTGACTTAAAATATATTAACATTTTTTCGTAACAGTTATTATTCCACGCCAATCATTTATTCCGTGTAATTAGTAAGCTAGTAATGCAGTTCAAGGTCGCGCTAGATAAACATGTTGGGTGAGGACACATGAAATTCTCACGTTAAAACGTCGATTAAGGGAGCTATCAAGCAGAAACTAGGATAGATAAACTGGTAAACATACCGGATTTTGTATAAACATGGAATACGTGCTTCTAAGAGAATACTATATGCAGTTGATAACACGTTTTGTGAAACCGAAAGAAATGGTCACGAAATCAGATGACTAAGATCAGATTAAATGCCAACAACAAATTTCACATGCTGCCGCTAGCAATAGCTTCGTTATTGAACGGACGAATTCTGAATCAACAAAGTAGGACTAGGAGTAGGAGGAATGAAATGGAATATTCTAGAATTCTGGACCACTCTTGATTACATTGTCTGTCATGCGAGTCTTTTTCCTCATAAATAACGATGTAACTAACAATATCTCAATCTAAGCTTGTTTCTAAAATATGTGGTGAGTTTGCAAATAAATACACAATACATGTGTTCCTTGAGAAAATATTGTACCCAACTTGTTCATTTTGTTTACCTTAGATTTATTTGTTTGTATTTGCGTTTATGTATGGTCGCCACCGGTTTCCCATATGGGCGACACCTCCGGAAGAATGTTTAGTCATTTTAGAGTTTTTGGAGGATAGTGCATGATACAGAAGAAGCCCCAGTTCCAGAAGCAACCCTGGTTCTTTTACGTGCTCGATGTAAAGTATCATCCACGGGACCTCGGTTTTTAAAGTCTCATCCGAAAGACTGTCAGTGATGGAGCGGGGAATCGAACCTGCGATCCTTGGATTACTAGTCGAGCACGTTACCACTGGACTACGGATCCGCTACCTTAAATTTAGGTCGAAAGTAGTTTCTTTAATGAAATTTGGACTTCATACATGTGTAAACGCCTCCCATTAGCCAATCAAAATGCAGGGATTTGCTGAATTTGGAATTATTCAAACATGGACTATACATTTGTATAACAGTATGTATTAATAGTTAATATATCGGATTCTTAGTAAATCGGATTCTTAGTAAATCAAAACAGTTAGGTACTGTACGCATACACTATTGAACATTCAGTCAAATCAATTTGTGGTGAAAACGGTATACCAACTTTTACTCTGGACAATATCTCCGAGAAAAGCGCCAGTACTCGCTTGACTCATATTGTCACGATGTGTAGGTGGGTCAACAAAATGTTTTTAAAATGAAATGGTGATAATCATGCATAAATTAAAGAATACCGAGATGGAAATGGACATTTAAACTAGTATATTGTATCCCTGTCTTTTCTCTCATCACGGCTTTTCCCGTCTTAATTGCCACCATTTCCAACACATGACAAAACTGATTGTTTATTGTTTAATATAAATGGAGAGTAACTTAAAATTTTGGTTGCATTGTTTCCTGATTGGGAAGTAGAGTTTCTAATTCAGGATGTTTGTGATGTTTAATAAAACTAGAAATGTGTCCATAGGACACCAAATGCCCCCACCTCCAGCCTTTGTCACAAACACAAATGCTATCATTCCGCTCATAGTTTGTGAACGTGTATCAAAATTACAAAAGGAACAACTTTACAGATTAAGGTGGTTAGTAAAGGGACATAACATTGCACTTACTGGGCGGAGTCAGACATGAAACCCCAGGCGCACAACTATGCAGGCTGGTGAACATTTCCTTATAGTTTATTTAATTCAGAAACAATATCATTAGCTAACGCTCGTTTAATTGCGCATTTGAAATTTAAATGTTTTAACAATCAAGCTGTCAAATTCCCGCTGGCGGGGTGGTACGAATACAAAAATGCATTCTGGTTCTCGGCTTATGTGTAAGGTAGGCAATATACCCGAAGTTTTATCAAAATCTTGACATATCTCATTTCAAACATATTGGTTTTTTCTTTGACACTAACAGAGAATACCTCTTAATATATTAATTAATCGGTAGCTATGTGTCTTCAAGATGTTTAAAGCATCCTTAAGTAAGGTGATATAAATCTATGAAACTGTAATGAAGACATGACACAAACTTACCCATGTGATACATTACCATGTATTTCCACACCGCCATATCTCAACAAGTGCCATTTATCATTCCCTGCTTGGAATTCACCTGCCGATGATGGCTCTATATTGAAATATAATGATGTAAGTAATTGTTGTGGAATACTTCGATGCAATACATTATTTATAGTTTTCAGTAATGACTTTATTATGTTTTCATTTTACTTTTACACAGTCCATATTAATCCAAACAATGTAATATTATTTTTTTTATAAATCTGTAGTGGTTTGTATCTTCTTGATGTTGTCACGGACCTATAAACCAATTATATATCCGTAATGTTGTTGAAGTATTTCATTTTACGTCAATTACTTAATCATGTATAATTCACACATAACGCATTATTGTTTATCACACCTTCGTTTCTGAGAAAAACGCAATAAAGATGACATCATATTTTCACATTATGACGTCATTTTTCACATTAATTGAGACAGCTAGTTTTAACATTTCAGTATGAGATTTACGATTCAGCGGTGAGCAGAAGCAAAACAATTATCGGTAAACATTGAGACGGTCCCTTTTCTTAAAGAAAATAATAATATACATTTATTTTATAAAATACCATTGTATCTGAAAACATATCTGCTGTATTAAATTTGTTAAACTCGTATTTTTTGTAGATCTAGTCTTGATGACCATACTAAAAGTGCTGTTATTCCCTAAAAATGTCGCTTTGCAATATGTAGTGACCTACAAATATCCCTGACACAGCAGCGATTCTCCAAAATTTGAATAATGAATTGTACAAATTAAGAAAACATGAAAAACGAAGTTTCAAATGTGGTCCTAAAAAAATAAGTTTCTATTAGCTAAATACTCGTACCTTCCTAAATACCTTCCTAAATACCTTCCTTAATGTATGCAAAAAGTTAACCAACAAACAAGGCTTCTTTTCACAATGTGTTTGTTCACAAATTTACTGTTTTCTGTAATTACGGAGGGTAGACTCCACTACCATATCTGTTAGATGATTCAGAAAAGGACACGAGAAGGGCTGACAAGATTGATAAGCAACATTGTTATTTTTCAATGCAGATCTATATTTCATAAAGAATAATTCATATTGGTTTCCAAAAGTTCCTTAATACTCTAAATATGCCTAAATTTAGAATTGCTATGACTAGACTTGTTGTATCCTCTTATAACCTAAGAATAGAATCCGGCAGATGGCAAAGACCCAAACTAGAAACAGAAAACAGAACATGCTTTTACTTTGATAAGTTGGAAGACGAATATCATTTCATTCTTAGGACTTAGAATCTCAATCTATGGTTGAATAAGATATTATAGCAAACGTCTACGTATTTCTGAGACACCCCTCGTACGTGATGATGTCAAATATACGGCATATATGTATCAATGACATTTGAGACCAACGACTTTCTTTTTTAGTTACGCTTGGGATTAGTGAATCATTAAATATACTTAATACAAGAAATGCATTGATGCAAAGCATCCAAGGGCGCCGCAAAACTGGTGCACACTGTTTTGGAATAGCGTAATGGCGGGAATTTTTTGGAATAGTCCATTTTCATACTATCATTGGCGTGTATTTCCTTTTAAACACCGTAACTTGCATAAATATCCACGTTACAAGTACCAATGTGTTAATATTGATATAAGTAAATTGAAAATGAATTTTTTTATAATTAATTATTTTTTATTTTATCTTCGACACCTAACACACATGCTGTTTATGTAGAATCGTCCGTTTTGGAATAGTCCATTTTCACACTATCATTGGTGTGTATTTCCTTTTTAACACCGTTATCTTGAATGAATATCCACGTTACAAGTACCACTGTGTTAATATTGATTTAAGTAAAGTGAAAATGGAGATTTTTATGATTAATTTATTATTATTTTATCTTCGACGCCTAACACACATGCTGTTTATGTAGAATCGTCCTATTTTTCGGGGAGCAGCAAGTATTTATCATAAACATATCGATTTAACTTTGTAAAAGATATTTATTCGACAATACAAAAGCATTAAAAATATTTTATTTCTAAATCATAAAAATATAAAAAGTAACGTGTTATATTTACTGCAGTTTAACCTTTAATAAAAAAATATATTCAGTTATAAATAGATGCTCCTACCATAGTCTCAAAAATTTCGTGATTCCATTAAAGGCCCCGCCCTCATGGGCAGCGCCAATAAACGAGAAAATGATAAATTGTTGATAGACTGTAGTTACGCTTGGGATTAATGAATCATTAAATATACTTAATATAAACGAGAAATTTATAAATAATTGATAGACTGGCGAGAAATTCATATGAACGAAAAAATGATAAATTATGGATAGACTGGCGAGAAATTCTAGAACAAATTTTCAAATCAATAGCTTAATAAATTCAATACTATTGCTATACTCGCTTGATATCTTCTATTTATCACGTTCATTCGCATGCGTCTATTATTCCGTAAAAATCATACAGCACACAAGTTTACAAGTTCACCAAACATACAATATGCAAATGAGCTTACTTAGATAAAATCTAACTGAAAACGGTGTGCAATTTTCTTACATTCAATAATGTCGGAATTACCTGAAATCACGCTACTGTAATTCACCTGATGAATCACAAGACTTTTTTCTAGATCTATTATTGCCCAGCAAGCAATGCTTTCAAAGCAATACGAAGTATATTCCTTGTAAATCATTCCATATTCTGCAACAGAGAATAAGTAAATTAACATAGCCAATTTCTCTAAACAAACTCATGAATCATGCTTTTCTTCTATATTTTGATAAAGGTGGCATTCATCAAAATGCTAAAATATAACCATTATTAGGCTATGTATTATATTACAATTGCATTTCAGTACGATAAACATGTGACCGGCCTTTGCATTTTATATTGCGATATATTGCATGGACTTGACCCCTCTCGTTACATTTTATTTGACGGAACATTTCTTTCTTTTGGCCTAAGATTACTGACTTTAATGACTATAATAATATTGTTAAAATTACAAAGATTCAAAGTTGTTTATGTTTCGCCCCGACTTTATATTTCAATAAAGAGATACATAAAACGTTAGGTATAGTTCTTGTACAGTGCACGTAGTCCTAATGTACCCCGTTATTGACAACAATAGTCCTGTCGTAGTGTTGGAGTTAAGCTCCGGATCAAGTGTTTCGTGCCGACGGACAAAACTTATCACCATCTTACCTAGTGGGGGTATAAACTTTGAAACGTGTATATCTTCTAACGCATATATATAGATATATATACCAAGCACATTCACATAAATTTAACTTTGTTGTCACGGAGGAAATGTTATCAAAATTGCCAAGTAAGGTAGAAGAAAATTCCTATGTTCGTCCTGATTTTTAAAACCAGCTACTGCCTGTTCGGAAACACACCAATGTCAAACTAACATAAGATTTAAAAAAGCAGGAAAGGTCACATTCATAATCAGAACTTCTCTCGACAGATCAAGATAACGAAAAAGGATGAGCCATATTGTATGCAATTGAAATTCAATCCAGGTGGTTTGAAACTGCCATATATCCATCAGAGAAGAAAACAAGAGGGCCACGATGGCCGTATATCGATACACTGAGTACACTGCCATGTTTTGTATCAAACTAAATGCAATCTTTTAAGAGGACTACTAGACAATGCTAAACATCAAATATAAAAACTATCGAACTTATGGATTTTGCACAAGAAGATTTTCAAAGATTTCACTTCTTAAATCTATGTTTAGCTCCCGTGATCTACTTATGAACAGACCAAAATTATTTATGTAATTTTGGAAGAGGACCACCTAAGGATCATTCCTGCAAAGTTTGATCAAAATCCATTCTGTGGTTTAAGAGGAGATGACGTTTATAGTTTCCAATATATACATATAGGAAACACGGCTCCGCCCCTGGCGGCCATGTTTTTCGACAGATTTTAATAATTTATGCAATCTTGTAAGAGGACCACAAGACAATGCTACACACCAAATATCAAAGCCCCAGACCTTAGGGTTTTGGACAAGAAGATTTTCAAAGTTTACAATTTTATAATCTTTTTTAGCTACTGTGACCTTCTTATGCAGCAGACCGGAACGATTTACGCAACTTTGAAAGAGGTCCACTTCGTGCTCAGGTGAGCTAAAAAGGCATGTCACTTCAAGGCTCGTAATATCACTAAATACTGCGTACAATCAGATCTTATTTTATCATGATATGGGAAATAGATACCAATAATTTCTTCTAAATCATCTGTATCATCTTGCATAATTAATCCTCGCCACATTAAGTCTGAAAGTAAACAGCACATACAATTAAATTGCATTTGTTATTTTCTAACTTACCCAGTTTGGCAGTATCGCGTAACAAATACCCACCTCAATTTATGCATGTTTTTATCGATTTCTCAGCTGTTATCAACCTTTGTCACAAGAACTTGACAGTAAATCTCTACACGAGTGTGTAGTGTGTGACTTAAAACATACTTTCTTCACTGCCGATACCCTTTTGTTGAAGCCGGCGACTCTTACTTTTTATTCCTTTCGATACGATTCATTCATAAAAAATGGTCGCTTTTACGCGATGTCTATGAGCATAACCAGAGTCTTCAAACTAAGATTAGATTAAGTGCTAGCTTAACTACGTAATGTTTATTGTTGTGTTGTGGTATAAGTCAGGCCAACAACAAACGAAATGTGCTGACGTTAGCAATAGCATCGATATTGGAGGGAGGGATTCAGATTAGGAGTTGGAATCAACCAATCTGCCATGTGAGTCAGTTTGTTAGAAGCTGTTTATGCAGTGGTTTACCGTTGCTGTATTACAGGTTGTAAACAAGAGTAGATCTACTTAATTTCAGGTGCATATCCAGGCATAAGCATGTATGCCTAGCGTACAACTCGTCAGAAAAAGTGAAAACATAAAAGCAAGAAAAGAAAAGCATAAAATTCCCCAACCCAAATAAGCGATTCTGAATTGGTTTTATGTTCAATAACTAAAATAACAATAATAAAACACAGTCATTGCCGTTTTATAAGGCTTGAGCAAAACCAAAAATTGACCAAAAAGTTATCCCCCCTAAGACCAAATCATGGATCCGCCCCTAAAAAGTTCCAAAAATGCAAAAAAAACTGACGGCTGAGGGGGATGGGTTATTGGCAAATTATTTAAGTAGTATGCTAATGACCAAAACAATGCCATATAAACACTGAAATATAGAATGAAAACGCACCATTTGCCTCTGAATATTACCTAGAAAATTACAATTTCTTACGCAAAATCTTAAAATCAAGGGTTAAGTTGGCTTCTTCGTTGACAAAAACAACAAGAAATGGGCAATGCCCACAAACCAGGTTTTCAACCTAGTTATTTGTAACCAAGGCTCTATTTGTATAATGAATACATGATGATCATCAATGCTGCAAAGGTGTCGCAGGTGATACATGCATACACACACTCACACTTAGATATATGATATATATATATGCAACAACTATACACCAAGTTTGATGTCAATACACTCACACATAGCGAAGATATTAAGAGGAAACTGATTTTTAAATTTCAAGTGACCTTGACTTTTGACGGACCAAACCCAAAAGCAATCACAAGCGAGCTCTACACATGTTCTTACTATACACCAAGTTTGATGTCAATATGATGAAAGGAACTCGAGTTATTCGCCGGAAACCGAATTTCTATTTATAGTAACGGAAACCACCAGTTTGACGCCCGCCCGAAAACCTGGTTAGAAACCAAATGAGCTAAGTTTGTCGGTAAGTATGTTTGTGAATTAGACTTAAATCGATTTGGGTAAGTCTAAGACAAAGTCAAAGTCTAACTATAAGTCTAAACTAATTATTTGTGAACAAGGGCCCAGAAGTACCTAAAATATGACTTTGTTTGTACCGTTGGTAAAAACCCATTCTTAGCTAATTCCGGAGTTCATACATGTATGTTAACGTGATTGACAGGCGACAGACTCCGGCTACCAATAGTGCCAGTTGTACACACATGTATTATACGTGTATCGAAATTTACAAGGCTGCTGGAGGGGCGATTAATATAATTAATGTATAAATCGGTTGAATTTTATCATCATATGTCTAATTTTAAAGCAGGAAATCACCGAATTCCCCAATCGCAATTTATCATCACTTTGATCACAAATTTATGTACATATTGGGCCGTGACTTTAAGACTTATTATTTAGGACCAATTAGGAGCTGAAAGATTCTCTTGCGTGCGAGCGGCTATTTTTATGAATGAATTCCATCGTAGCGACAACTGCGCGACATATTTTCATAAATGAATCGTACTAACATCAGTGCATGCATTTCATTGTATCGGAATGAAAATTATACACATGTATAAACCAATGTGCTATAAAGGATTAGAAATTCTTAAATACTGAATACTCAGTATGCTTGCCATGCATATTGTTGTACAATTTTCAGTGTTTTTATTATGCGATGTGAAGTGGCATGTGCTGAACTACTAACTCCCCGAGTAGTTAACTGCGTGCTTCGCACTGCGGGAAATAATGTCAAATGGACAGCTTCTGAAATGTAGCATAGATACTATGACCTTGGGCTTAAGTCCCAGGCCAAAAACTAATCATATTTAAAGTTCCTATCAAGCAAAGAGATGTCACCAATTTATGTTTCAGGAACACCGGCATACATCCAGTGTAAAGAAAATGCGAGGAAATACAATATGTTGAAAAAACTGTATGATAAGATAAATAGAAATACGTTTTCCATCAATATAGAATCTTCTGAAATTTGATGACATGCTTTACTAGCACATTAATAAGTTAGAGTGTATTCTTAAATATGGGAATATTCTGGATAATGCAGATGTTTCTAAGAAATATATATTTACGACCCTTATTGGGACTTTAAGTATGTTTCAATATTTCTTTTAATTGAAGAATTTAACAGCCGGAAAGATTGCTTACATGTACATCAGTTTTTTTACCCGTGGTAACAATAAATGATCGACGAAATACTGGGAAGAACAATTAAACTTACATTTGTCCGGGTTTATACCTGCAAGGAAATACATTTTACTTTTAATAAACATATAAAACGTATAACGGCGATATGATAATGTTAAATTCTATCTATATTTACATATACTTTATGCCATGCTGACAAAACCTTGTACATTTAACTTACAAATATTTCACAGCAAGACAAAACAAGATACCAGCCTGGGGTGGTATTCACAAAGCAAAGCAGATCTTCATGATGCTAGGAATTTATCATAAGTTTAGGAAATATCTTCTATTACAGTTTTGTCTTAAGAAATTTCTTAATATCGTTGCCCCCTCCGCCGACCATCAGCCTTTGCTGTGCCAAAATGTACAATACTTGAAGTAGCATAAATTATATATCAGGCCATACAAGCATGTTTATAAAAGTATCTCACCCGCCAAAATTTGTATAGTAGTTGCAACGATTTGATATCGTTGTAATTTGAATAAATGTCGTGTTCTCCTAAGAGTTGTAATGAAGTATAATCGTTTTATTTTCATTCATGGAATAAACGGTCGCCATTTTAGAGAAACACGGATATCTAAGACTAAAGTCGTTTATATAAGACACAAACAAATCTAAAATTTAAACGTACCGGTAAGTTAAATTATGTCATAGAGAAATTTCTAGCGTATATAAGAAATATTTTGATCTCAAATGTCTTGAGAATACCAAAGCGGTCTACTTCATTTCACGAACCAAGAACTTATTGCCTTGTAAGTACTAAATACTTCAAGGGATAGCGACTGGCAAACAAAATACGTAGGACCAACATATCAATTATACACAGCCCCTAAAGTGACATCCAACACTTCGTGCAATGTGCAAAACATAATTCCGTAATTAAGAAATATTATTTCATAAGGACTTTTCAAAGGTATTTTCACAAAATTCATGGACCAAAACAGCATTTATACTGCTATTTAATTCATTCAACATGTCTTTCAAATTAACTTATTCCAAGAACATTTAAGTATTAAACTTCAAATTATGAACTTATATACAAGGAAATAGTATTATTATCTTTTTTTAATGAGGCACACATTTCCCGTGTTGCAATTTTACTGTCTGTTGAATGCTCAAACAATGTGTTCTGCCATACAGCTAGAAAAACGAATGACATCCCGCTTTAGATGCGGTCCAGGCCATGTATTACAACAGTTGGCAATCATAGTATCACTTAGACCGTATGAATTCACATTGGACAAAGAGGAAAATAAGAAAATGAGGTATAATATATCGCAGTAATTTTTGATCACAATACTTCTTACTGTATGCCCGATCAGCGCAATCATAATAACAAAGTTGGAACAAACGTGACATATATGGACTTGAATTGTGCAAAGCGGCAAGAGAAATAATCTCAGTGTAATTGATGCATCTTTCCAGCTCAGGACATGGATATTCTTCATGCTGTAACAAAATATGCAATTATTACAATTTTGATTCATGATTATTTAGTACAATGTCAATATAACTTCTTATGTACTTTAACAACTTTGATGTATAGGCGATAGATTAAACTTATCTGATTAATTATAACCATAATAATCAACACAAACCGTTAAAGAGTTAACAATGGATATAGTAGATAATAATAATAATGCATATATATACAAACACATACCTTAACAAGAATGAAGGTCGATAGATTTGTTCCGAAAACCTGCTCAGCATTCAGTCTAATCGGTTCATCACGCACACATTCCATAAGTTTGAATATTGCTTTAAAATTGAAATAAAAAGAAACCATTGGAAAAATAACATAGAAATTGGTGAAAATATGAGCTTATCCATAACCCAGGGTTCTCAAAACGGATTTGATTTGCATTAAACACCATGGGTTAATATTTTTCATTATTGCATAATTTGACGATTTTTATGCCCCACTTTAAAGGGGATTTTATATAGTGTGTTCTTATAAATTATGTGTATCAGCCGTTGCATAGCATATTTGATAAATTCTCCGGAATATTTGTAAGAATCAAATAAAAAAATACTCATGCATATATGACTTCTATAACTTATATTTTCACTCTTGTATCCAGATGTTTAAATCAAATTCTTAGTGAACTCTCTCAAAACATTATTCTCTTCAACAAGTATTTTCTCTATAAATTTGTAGACCGCTTTATGTTATCTATATATTTCTATAGGTTTGGTGTATTGATCGTCAAAACAACAAACAACATTGTTAATAAAACCACAGTCTATTTATTCTTGATAAGATGGTCTTCTTATATTGGGAATATTAATGCCTCAAAGTCCGCGTATACCATAATTCCATTATTCTTAAAATCTAATTCAGTAATTTCATTTTCTTTCAAAGCAATTATGACAGTTTATATTTTGGTGTAGCAGGTATTAAGATAGATAGATAGATAGTTTATTTGAATTTCCAGAAGGTCACAGACCCATGTGGACAACATTTACAAGTATAGTGTTGACAGGTTACAAAATATACCAACAGTATGCATACAATTATTACAGTAAACGCATATTATAGTGATAATGTATAAATAGATGATAAACGTAATATAACAAAATAATTTGCATAATGCACGCACATGTATAAGAAGCATAAATGGTATGTCAAAAATAGATATAATGCGTTAAATTCACTATTTGTTTTACGTTAACCTGCAGACATGTATAGCTTAGTATGTATTGACATGAAAATGGAAATAGAAATTGTGACATATTACAATAAAACTAAACATGTATTCATATCAACATAAATATTATTAAGATTTAGCAATTTTATACTTAACATGACAACCACGCACTTTAAAAGACGCAAACATTATTATTCATATATTTGTCATTATCAAGGAACATGAAACATGTCAAGAAAAAGAAACACACCAGAACAAGTGCAAAAACAAGAAAAGACAATATGAATTGTGTGCATTTCTAACAAACAAAATCGTACTTATCTATAGTTGTTATTATTACGTATTATAAATGCTTTGTATATGTAAAGACTTAACTTTCTTATAATTGTTTCTGTGTCATTAGTTATAAGTTCGATAAATTTGTGTACACTAGGTCTATGTCTATAATAATAAGGGATATAATGCTTTCTCAGATCGCTGTATAAGCTACATTCAAGAACAAAATGGTACTCGTCTTCTAAAATATTACAAACTAAACATTTCCTATCAGATACAGGTGTAGGATTTGGTCTCGTCCATCTACCACTCTCAATAAATAATCTATGTGAGGATACCCGTAATCTTGTCAAATTTGAACGAAATTTTACAATAGTACATATATTTAAATAAGGTTGAAATTTAAATGAGGCTAAGTATTTATATAATGATGCTCGACTTGATTCTTGAATTCTTCCATTCCATCCTTGTATAAATTGATCCTTTATTCGTTCTTTTACAAAAATCAGGAATAATTTTGGTTGCCCTACATCTTGAAATAACCAAACTTCATAGAAACCTAACGTACTAAGTAGATTTTTTAAAAGAGAACACCAGTTCTTTCTATTTGGGTATATATCACAATCCGATTTTAACATGGAATATACTTTTTTGTTGTATTTATTGTTATCTGTAGATAGTAATTTTACCCAGTATTTTATAATATGAAAAAACCTATCACATTGATAATTAATACGTCCAAGTTCACCATAAACAAAATCATTCTGCGATGTGCGTTTAATCCCTAAAATGTGTTTACAAAACTGCAAATGTACGCGTTCAATAGCATTACCTTGTATGAATCCCCAAACTTCACTTGAATAATTTAGAATTGGTGATATTAATTTATCGAATAGCTCTAGTTTATGCCTTATTGTTATATCAGTAAATTTATATAAATATTTTTTCATCTTAAATATAGCTTTTAAGGCTTGTCCAGAAATTGTATTTTGTGTATCAGTAAAAGAGCCACCAGACGAGAACACTATACCTAAGTAATTAAACTTGCTTACTATGTCAATTTGCTTGCCATCAAAAATAAAACGCAGATTATTTGGTAGTCGCCCCCCTTTTCTAAATACCATAACTTTCGATTTATTTGTATTTACTACTAATTTCCACCGTTTACAGTAATCATCTAAAACATCTAAACAAGTTTGTAATTCAGTCGCGTCATTAGCAAAAATAACTATGTCATCTGCATATAAGATAAGAAATAGTTTGAAGGACTCCACATCAATCCCATTCAAACCTTTCTCGGAAAAAACACTTTCTATGTCATTTAAGAACATTGCAAATAAAAAAGGTGACAAACATTCACCTTGTCTTACACCGAGAGAACATGTAAAATAATCGCTCAATTGATTGCAATACTTGACCCTAGATTTGACTGAACTATACATTGATTTCATAATATTCAAAATTTTCCCCCTTATCCCCAGCTTAATTAATTTAGACCATAGATTATCTCTTACTACATAATCAAAAGCTTTGGAAAAATCTATAAAAGCACAGAAAAGTTGTTTCCCTTTGTTTAATATATGAGTCAGTAAGCCATGCAATACAAATATGTTGTCTGTTGTTCCCATCTTAGTTCTAAACCCTGCTTGTGCCTCTACATACACAGAATAACTTTCAGCCCAACCCGTTAATCTATTATTAAGTATACGTGTAAAAAGTTTCCCCAAAGTGCTTAAAAGTGTTATACCCCTATAATTGTTTTGATCATTTATGTTTCCTTTCTTATGTAGTGGTATTATGTATCCCTCTGACCAGCTTTCCGGAAAATAACCAACGTCAAATATTTTATTAAAAAGACGCATCAAATACGGAACTAGCACATTTTGTCCGTGTATAAAAAATTCATTTATGTATAGATCTGGACCCCCACTTTTATTCGAGTTTAATTGTCCAATTGCTTTAAAAACTTCTACTTCAGTAAAGGAACAATTTAATTCATGAAACATAGTTTGAAACTCATTATTTTCATATCTTTCAATAAAATATACTATATCTTCATCAGCCGTGAAATACGGATCATCCGGGTTATTAACGCTCTTAAAATATTGCTCGAACACTGACAATGGAATGTTAGACCGTCTTACCCCTGCACATTCTTTAAGCATTGACCAATATAACTTCGCATTTTTAAACCTTGCTTTATTGAGTTTCATTGTTTGGGAGTGATCATAATTCAACCTAGACTTACGTAAACACGCTTTATAAATTGATCTTGCTTTAACCATTTCCGTGCGATTTTCTACTGACCCATCATGTCTAAACAAATTTAGTTTACTATAAAACAAGCGTCTATTATCGAAACATTCACTATTAAACCATTCGTTATTACTTGTATAAACATTGCTACTGTCCGTCTGCTTATTGCATTTACGTTTAAACAAAGGTGAGACTACATCATCTATAATATTGGAAAGTTGTGTAATGCAACCATTTATATCATTATCTGTAATGGATGAATCAACCTGAGTATTTAGATTAGTTAATTTATTTGTAACTAAATCACAAGACAATGCCTCAATGAAAGTACCTTTATTATCATTGTTCCATTTATATTTAAAAGCCGCTCCATTTAAATGAGTACTATCATTTACAATAGGATCCCCGCGCATTTTAGTAAATGTAAATGAAAAATCAATGAGACAGTGGTCCGATAATATATTCGGACCGTTTACATAAAAAGTATCAACAAACTGAAATAAATTTTGCGTCGTGATTACGTAATCTACTACGCTAGAACCCCTAGGACCTACATATGTATAGTTACCTTCTTTGTCCTTATCAAAACGACCATTCAAAATACGCATAGATGTTTGTTTGCACAAATCTAATAACATGGTTCCGTTATTATTTGTTCTACCTTGATCACGTGAACAACGCTTTAAACTGATGTCTGAATGGTAATTATCAGGTAAAATATCAATATCAAAATGGTTTAAAAGATCATCAGGTACAAAATCGGGGTTATCTGAGGTATGAGCATTAAAATCACCACATATAACTAACTGTAAATCATCATTACATTTTGCGTCTAAGTCAACAATAGAACTTACTAAACGGTCTAATGTATGAGTTTCGATCATAGACTGACGACTGCTGTTTTCAGGTATAACATAACATAAGCAAAAATATACATCATTATTTAAACATAGCTTATTTGCACTAATTTTTATACATATAATGTCATCTTCGCAAGTAAAAACTAATGTGTCCGTGCACACGAATTCATTTCTAATATAAACAGCTATTCCTCCTGAAGATCTTTTATAAGTCAGTTTATTTTCTGTTCTGTTTAAAGGATAGCACTCGAATCCCTTGAAATTCAGATCACAAAATTCATTCGCCCATGTTTCAGTTAATAATATTATATCATGATTTTTGAAAATATTACACAACTCTGTAGAGTTCAGTTTATTAGATCGACGGGTCACGAGACCCTGCACATTTAGGAGAGCGCAACGCAGTGTGACCTTCACTTCAGTATCCTAGTTTGTAGATTTAACACCTTGCACGAGCGGTGTACTATGAGCGTCTGTCCGTTCCGTCGGTTGACTGCCTCCTGTTAAATCGTTACTACCACCTGAATTTGTTTGTAAAGTAGGTGTGTCGACTGCATTTGTGCTATTTTTAGCACTAGGTAAATTCCGCTTTGTAGTAGCTCTCGACCTTGACCGACTAGTACTTTGTCTCTTGTACGGAACAGCTGAGTTTGAGCGCCGCTCGGATCGGACCGCTGCCTTCGTGGTACTAGATCGACCTCTTGATATATTTAATGTAGTGTCATCTTTTTGCGTTTGAGATATTGGATCTAGATCTTGCATGTCGACATTATTTGCATCAATGCTTCGAATATTTGTCAATGTACTGCCTGCAGAATCTGTCCGTGGGAAATCGTTGGTAGGTTTTGTATGTAGATCCCTGGTAGAGCATTGAAGTGAAATGTCACAGGAAGAATATGTGCTTAGAATATCACTGGTCGGAGCTGCACGTAGGATATCATTGGTAACTGTATTGGTAACATCTGAAGACTGAGCAGACGTATTTAACCCGTGGAGTGACATTGTTGTCGATTTTGTAACGGATTCAGCTAACGATGTACTACCAGTACTATTATCAGATTGAATCCCTGTTCCCTGAGACGTATAGTTTGGCTGAGTAGGGATTGGATCAGCAAACCTGGATCGAACATCTGTACCATCTATGTCATCAGTAGGTTTTCGGACGTATTGATTTTTGACATTGTGTATATCGTATACCTGATCTAACCTATTGGTATTAATGTATTTTCCCCATTCAGGTAGTTCATCACGTACAGTTCGACCATCACATATTAACTTTGCTGGGTACACTATTTTCACTTTTGTACTATTATTCCTTTTTTTCAGGTCTTTAAACTCAGACCATAGCCTAGAACGAGCTTCGTTAATCTCGCGTGGATAATCGTGGTCTATAGAGAAGCTTGTACCTCGTAGACATCTCACTTTAAACATTACATTTTCAATTATGTCATAATCCCTGAAATTGACTATAATTGGTCTACTTTGAAACGGTTTATTAAAGTTTTTACGCCCAAGTCGATGAGCTCGTGCTATATACACCTGTTGTGGGTCAATATCTAGATGATTTTTGAGAAAGTCCAATATCAGTTGTGTGCAGTTTTCTCCATAATTCTCACTGAAACCTCTAAAGATCAAATTATTTCTCCTTGATCTTGCCTCCATGTCGATTGATTTGTAAGCTAAAGTTTTAAGGAATTCAGTCTGCGTGTTTGTTGTTTCAATTACCTGTGACATTTTATCATTGATCCCAACCATACATTTATGAAAATAAGTCATACCACGACTGCAATTAACTTGTTCGTTCCTTACGAATCTCAATTCATCGAACATATGCACCATTTTATCGTCCAACGAACTTTGTGCAAATGTTTGCCTGGTAATGTTAATGTTATTGTTCGGATTACACGACTGTGTACACTCACCGCTAGTTTCCCGCCCTGCCAGCTCGTCATATCTGTTGTGTACAGGAACCACAAAGTCACCATTCCACATGATTTTTAATCCAAAATTTCACACAATGTAGTCGAAAGTCGAGTACAACACTATGTTAATTTTCCTGATTATTTAATTAGAGATACTCTTGTAGATTAAATAATTTATCGGTAGTAGATTGCTTGAAAATTTTCACCTGCCAACATGTCACGTGACCGGAAGTTTATTAAGTCTAGATATGGAAAATCTGATATATTACTCCTTTCTGAAGCATTTGCGTCAAGTATCGATCTAGCTAAAATTGATTCAAAATTTACTGTTATGTATGTCAGATTTTAGCTTATTGATTTCTTCCTTAGTCTCAAATTGGTATGCATTTTTTCAATCTTTGTTCCGTGTCAATTAACTTGTCTTAAGTTCTTTTTGTTTAATCATTATACTATGCATCATTTAGTTTATCCATCTGTTAAATAATGGTGGGTGTGCTTTGTGCTAGAACCTTGTTGCATAAGAGATCATTTTAACAGATTTGTCAAATAAATCAATTATTCTTTTGTTGTTGGTTTCAACGTGCCATTAACGTCTTTTTTATTATGCCTTTTTAACACATTCATTATCGTCAAATTTGTATTACTGTTGGAAGTTTTGGAAAAAATATTTTCCGTAACCGCATTATTTAATCCCTTAGTCAATAACAAAAGTTATTCTATTGCCACGCATGTCTTGGTTTCTGTTCATCAAATTATTTAGTCTTTGATTATCTGGAGATAAGATCGCTCGTTTAAGAACATTATATAAGGTCTGGAAACAGAGTTTTCGGTTGCATGGTACTATCAAATACTCTCATTTACATTAAGGCTCCTTAAAAGGGGTGAGTGATGTAGATAATGTGGGGGTATGTATGCCTTTTGTGGTTAAATGCAATTTAGAGCTGGTACATTCTATACTACTCTTTACGACAATATCAATGTGTAAAACTGAATTATCGTGTTGTATTTTTGCACCAAGCCATATTGTTCACTTCTTCATAATCAATTAAATGCTTTCATAGAAAACCGCAAAGGTAAATTATGTTAAAATATTTCAAATGTTAGGTTTGTGCGACATCATCAACTTCAAGATGTAATGTCATTTATAAGACTTATTTATTTTACAAATGTTTGGTTCGAAGTTAACCTGATGTGAACTACATTCTTTACTTGGTATTCTGTGTCTACTAGAACTGTTGAATTCCTATGAGTGATTGCAGAGATAATACATGAAAAAAACATTTATGTAATGAACACAACTCATTAAAAACATAATTGAACAGGAATCTGTGAGTAATATTTGCACTTCAACTTACTTTCGTTGTGATCTGTTTTTACGGTGAAATTCGGAAGAAATCCATTATCTGTCCAGGCGTCGACGGGGGGCAATGTCAAATTACGGTATTTACGGTGAAATCCTGTCAATAAATAAATTGTCATTAGTACCAATCTACAATCCTTGGTTAGAATGAAAATGATATACAAATGTACAGCAGAAATTGTAGATCAGGTAAATTATTATAATACAAGAGAACCATCTATCTCATAAAAGTAATATTAGTTAATATTACAAAGAATTATTATCCATAATATAACAATACCTTGTGGACATTCAGAATCTGTGCCAAACAAACTGATGTATGCCTGAGGCCATGTGCTTGTCCTCATTGTGTGTTCCGTTTCCACCTTGTTAATTCTTTGACAGAAATTTAAAGTCATTTTAAACTCTGAAAATGGTCCAAACATGTTGCTATGTGATTCTGGCCATGTTTTCTCAGATAATAAAAGACGACACTTTTCTTCGTCTGTTGTTGTGTTATAACTGTCGCAGTGATTCGTGTGTTTATGCGATAACATGACGTGTGTTGTCCGCCATGCAAAGGATATATATCCTCTGTTCCATCTTCCTCTTGGACAGCCATGCTTTGACATTAACAAAGTATAGGAACCATCAGGCCATTCGTCTGAATCTGTAATTATAGCTCGTAAATAAAACATGTGTACTAACTTTTGAAGAATATAGGATAATCATATTAATCAATATTACTGTACGATATGGACACTATATTTGTATTGGATAATGTTTAGCAAATCACTATATTATTCACCACTTTCCGGAAAACTATCTTTGGCGACAGTGTTGAAACGTTTTACAATATCCATATATGTGTTAATTATACATGTATCAGTTTCCTACTGTTAAAAGTGATAAACCCTAATTAATGTTTGTAATAAATGAACACTATATGGTGTTGACGGCATAAAATATAAAATACTATACAGTATATGTGTGTGTATGTATACCCTTTTCATTGCGTTCTGATAGTATACTTCCTTCAGAGTAAATGTATTCAAAGTCATCTTCTGTAGTTGAATTACTCACTGAATATAAACACAAAACAAATATCAACTGTAAAATAAGTTAACTTATACGAATATCTACGAATATCTATCTGTATTTTGGACTAGTTTTCCACAGGTAATTACAGTCAGGTCAGTGTTAACATTTTTCTAAATAAATGTATTTTAACAAAACAGAACAAACTATATTTAGTGGACAATATTGGACAAATGATATATTGTGTAAACACGTGTACACAGCAATAGTTATTCAGTCATGGCCAATACCCATCGGACAGTCATACCTGACCGATACAACATGGCCAGGTCCGATGGAGAAGGCCTGTGCGTCGGTCCGTATGTCCGATACGGTAAGGTGCAAATTGGACGGGCTTTACAACATATTTTACTATTTACACAATGCAATCTTCTTACGCGCACTGATTGTCTGCACATTGGCTTGTCTTTCGGACATTTAAACTTTGATCGTGTCGTCAAAAAGGAATGTCAGGAGTGAATGTTAAAGTTAATCATATTTTTTAGATGTTATTTATCGAAATACGACAAATATTTGCCCATTTCAGTTTGATGTGTTAACTTTCACTTTGTAACGAGCGGTCCTATACTATAGACGAAAGAAATCCTGTCAGAAAATGGAAAAAATGGCTATTTCTTGCGAAAATTTTCATTTTCGAGTTCAATGCGGTATGATTCAACTCAATATCTTAATATTTCAAGAGTTGTCAATGGAATTATTGTGACAACCCCCAATTCTGCAATTACAATACGTAGGATATTAATGATACTGAACTAAAAATAAAAATAAAATATTTATTTTGACCCTTTGCTTCAAAAGTCACATTTGATGTATGAATGTATATATGCTAAATGTAATTTTACTTTACCTAACAAACGTAATTTTTATCAACATGTTTTCGGTATGACAAGTTTGCATTCGGTCTGACAAGTTTTCCAGGGTTGTCAGACCGAATGCGTCCCCGCTGATTGCATTGGAATCGTGTTATCGTTAGGGTACTATTAATACATCTAATCAATTTAATTCATTTAATATTCATAATTGTCTGGTCATGAAATTCTATAATATATGAATATCATATGCTCCAGATTGGAATAAATATTGGAGTGGAACACCCTTGTAACGAATTTCACGGGACCTGGAGATTTAAATTATACCATCATTTAAACACCTGTTTTCACACCCAAACCAATCGAAATTGTGGTTTACATTATAACCAAGTTTGTTTGCGTGAAAACATGTCTTTTGGGACCCACAAATAAATACGTTATATCCAAAATTACGCTTTATCCAAATTCATTATAACCGTGTAGTTATACAATGATATATAGAAGAGTTTGGTCGGAGAATAAAAATTACTACATATTATCCGGTTTTCGTTATAACCGAGTAAATTTTAATAGTGTGTCACTGTATTCCCCTGCGGTACAAACAACCATTAATATGGTGCTAGAATTACAATACAAACAAAGACAGGATTTA
Organism: Mactromeris polynyma; assembly: GCA_032209605.1. NCBI lineage: Eukaryota > Metazoa > Mollusca > Bivalvia > Venerida > Mactridae > Mactromeris > Mactromeris polynyma. The sequence continues at coordinate 5,749,162 of JASFXZ010000005.1, forward strand.
CTGTCTGACTGAAATTCAACGGATCTAAAACTAAATTATATTTGTACCCCTGGTAAAACCCCATTTTTTAGCGAATTCCAAATATCATCTATTGTTGTAACAATTTTTGCTTGAGCAAATTTACAGCGCAGAAATTACCTGGACATATTGCAGAGAATATTTTTTTGTCTAATCCTTTTAATTCATCGAAATCTTGTACGTTGAAACTGTTATCACTTGCAGGAACAGACGCAATACCGTCCAACTCTCTTGTATCAGACACACCAATACCCACAGCATAAATGTGAATGTTTTTGTCTCTGGCTGCCTATAAATATCAGCAAATGATTAAACATGTATTTTTGGAGAAGAAAGTACAATTCTGCATACAGCATGTGCTGATTCAGGGAAGAGGAGACCCGGTATCTGAACCCCGTGGAGATTTTGGCAAAAAGGATGTACCTGTACACATATTATGCCGTTGCATACACAGCATTATAAAACAAACAGCAAACTATAGATATTTCCATAGGACAGAGATGCCCCAATTAATTGCAGCCTTTGTCACAACAACTCTGCTCATAGTTTGTGAACGTGTATCAAAATAACCAAGTGAACAACAATACTGATTATGGTGATTAGCCAAGGACCATAACTTTGCATTTACTAGGCGTAATCATACGTGTGAACAATTACACATCCTGGTGAACATTACTGTACAGTTGTGTAAGTGTAGCAGATATGCTGTTGGAGATATGCGCAACACAAAATTGCCTACAGTGTAGGCTATATTTGAACTAAGTCAAGGACCAAAACTTTGCAATTACTGGGCACAGCCAAACATGCAACCCCAGTTGCACAACTACATAGGATGTGGGGGAAGGCATCCTGAGTGGGGGCATAAAAATAAGACTCAAATTATGCAGTAATTTGAAGCACATGTTTGCACTTTATGCACGTTCTTTTTAAAGTTTTTTAAATATATTTCACCACATTATTATCTAGAAAACTTGTGTACACATCCTACAAGCTCGTGCTATGCACCCAGACCCCTTATATCACTTGTGTACACATCCTACAAGCTCGTGCTATGCCTATTCATATACCCCTTAGATCACTTGTGTAAACATCCTACAAGCGCTTGCTATGACCAGACCCCTTATATCACTTATGTACACATCCTACAAGCTTGTGCTATGCCACCAGACCCAATCAAACATATCCTACAAATATACTTCCATTTTCTAACTGTTACTATAATGTCTCTGCGAAGTGGACAGCCCGCACTTGTGTCCACATTCTACAAGCACTTGCTATGCCCCTGATTATGATGTGCAAAACAGTAGTATATACACTGGAATATACATATCTTTATCGAGGATTAGATATGGATAACCCAATTTTGCCAAATGGTCAGGGTGATCCCGACCACCAGTCCCGCCTCTCATGACACATGTACAAGATAAACTCTACGAGCGCTTGAAATATAGCTAGAATAGCAAATCTTAGACGTGCTTCAAACCACAGCAGATGTAAAGTAAACAAGTATAGAAAATAATCAACATACTTCGCTTTGTACTGGCCCTAGTACCAAATATCATGCGGTGAATAACGTACCTGGGCTTCTGGGATAGTTCTCCATGAGTTGATGCTTGATACACCGTCAGTTAATACAATACAAGTGTTATCCATGTCCCGTCTGTCACCTTGAGACGGAGTAAACATTCGATTGTGCATGATTTCTAACGCGTCAGCTGTGTTTGTGATTCCATATATGTATGGAATATTGTCTATTGCTTCAAATACGTCCTGTTTTGTCTGGTACTGATTCAGATGAAACATAATTTCGACTTCTGTACTGTATATGAGTATACCCACTCTGACGGCACCTGCAAAAATTTTTTTATTCATTACAGTATAACATTTCTTTCCCGATTCCTATCCTTTAATTACATGCACCAGATAGGTAGGCGCACAGTAACTATTATTTAACTAGCTGACAGCTCACCAACCGGCCATAGCAGAACGGACCCCTGCCAGGATTCGAACATTCGACCTCACGCTCACAAGGTGGATACATTTTGGAAACAGTGGTCGCAGAGTAAGACACATTTGATACCACTCTATGTATCACTGCGCATGATTTGCATACGACCAATATGACCAATCAATATGTCGAATTTATCGTAACATCACTAACCGCCGTACTACTTTCCTTCGTCTTTGATAAATTTGCAAATTGTTCGTAAGTTAAAATAATTCTTTGTTTCTAAATTCATAGTGATACATTTTATTTTAAAGTGAAATATCTGGTTCAAGAGTTATTGTTGAATTATTGTTCAAGTGTTTGTGGTAACAATTTCTTTGGTAAGAGCAGCTTTTGAGTAAGTAAAAAGATAAATCAATAAATTGAGGGAGGACTATTTTTTTATCAGAAACAAGTGCTCCATTCGGATACATTTCTTGTTGACCCCATGTTTGACTCCAGCCTAGGTTACTATATATATATATCGTCGATACGATTTATTCACAAACAATTCCAACTATCACTCATAAAATTTGCCTGCTTGCAGAAGTCAATAATTCGCTATTTATAGACAACGAAGGAAATACCTTGTACCTGGACGCGCTCGACAGACGAGTTGGAACAGTATTCTGAAATCGGATTCTGACCATTATTTTACTGCACACTGAATAATGTAGCAAATAATAGCTGCAGTTATTAATCCTTATTGTATGGTTTAAAAACAATTCACTCCGTTGCTGAATTATAAACGTGATGTCGTATTGTTGGGAATGAGGTAGAGCAATCGGATCAAATCGACTATAGTCTGATTTCCGAACTGTACTGAAATTGCTGAGATGGTGCAATTGAACGTCCAGTTTGAGGTCGCGCTAGAGCTTAATATGTGTGCTGAGAACGAATGGGACATATTTCTCACTATAGAACCGCAATAAATGGAGATATTGAGTGGAAGCAGGAATACATAAACTGACACCGATAAAAGATGCTACGGTTCGATCAAAAACGACTAATAACCATTAATTCCCAATTTCAAGCTCTTATATTTCATACACAATTTATAATCGAGAATGTCATATTTAAAAAGATCTGGCCAAAAACAAATGTCACTTACATTTTCATAATTTCACATCCGACATCTTGAAAACGCCGCCGTTTTTTGGCGTACAGAGATTACATACAGTGGTTTTCGGACATTTGTTTTCAAATTTCAATTCGTTATGTTGTTCGGAAAAAGGTCACCTCGAGTTTGGAGGGTGGCTGAATGCTGTAAGAGAGGCTTTTTTCTCGGCGACTTCTATAATTATTAAAGAAAGCTATAAAATATCAAATAAGAAACCTGAGTCAATATCGGCATTGTGAAGCAAGTCTTTGGTGAACTCCAGCATCTTAAAGTGGTTTCTGAATGTTACACTCGTTGATCCATCAATTATAATGACCAGATCGGAGTTGCCTAAACCGCAGTCCTCTGCTGGTACAACTGGATAAACAAAGCAAACATGGAAACATTTAAAACATGAATATTGAAATGATGTTCGGAGCACCATTTCACCGTTTTATTCTTTTTTCAACCTCATTATTTAAAACACCACGCCCATTTTACCATTTTGTTTTTTATTCAACCTCAATATTAAAACAAGAAATGGGCAATGCCCACAAACCAGGTTTTAAACCTAATTATTTGTAACCAAGGCTCTATTTGTATAATGAATACATGATGATCATCAATGCTGCAAAGGTGCCAGAGGTGATACATGCATACAAACACTCACACTTTGATGTCAATACACCCACGAATAGCGAAGATATTAAGTGGAAACTGATTTTTAAATTTTAAATGACCTTGACCTTGGACGCAACGAACCCAAAAGCAATTCCAAGCGAGATCTTCACATGTTCTTACTATACATCAAGTCTGATGTCAATATGACCAACAAATCTAAAGTTATTAGCCGGAGAGCAAATTGCAGTTTTTAGTAAAGGTGACCTTGACCTTTGACGAAACGATTCCAAAAGCAATCCCAAGCGAGCTCTCCACATGTTCTTACTATACACCAAGTTTGATGTCAATATGATCAACAAAACAAAAGTTATTGGCCGGAAACCAAACTTATATTTTTAGTAATGTTGACCTTGACCTTTGATGGACCGAACCCAAAAGTAATCCCAAGCGAGCTCTCCACATGTTCTTTCTGTACACCAAGTTTGATGGCAATATGTTCAACGAAACTCAAGTTATTCGCCGGAAACCAAACTGCTATTTTTAGTAATGGTGACTTTGACCTTCGTCAGAACGGGTCAATAAGCAATCCCAAGCAAGCTCTCCACATGTTCTTACTGTACATCGAGTTTGATGTCAATAGGATTAACGAAACTCAAGTTATTCGCCGAAAACCAAATTGCTAGTTTTAGTAATGGTGACCGTGACCTTTGATGGACCGATCAAAAAAGCAATCCCAATTGAGCTCTCCACATGTTCTTACTATACACCAAGTTTGAAGTCAATATGATCAATGTAACTCAAGTTATTCACCGGAAACCAAATTTCTATTTTTCGTAACGGTGACCTTGACCTTTGTCGGACCGAACCCAAAAGCAATCACAAGCGAGCTCTTCACATGTTCTTACTATACACCAAGTTTGATGTCAATATGATCAATGTAACTTAAGTTATTCGCCGGAAACCAAATTTCTATTTTTCGTAACGGTGACCTTAACCTTTGTCGGACCGAACCCAAATTCAGTCCCAAGCGAGCTCTCCACATGTTCTCACTATACACCAAGTTTGTTGTCAATATGATCAATAAAACTCAAGTTATTCGCTGGAAACCAAATTTCTATTTTTAGTAACGGTGACCTTGACCTTTGTCGAACAGAACCCAAAAGCAATCCCAAGCGAGCTCTCCACATGTTCTTACTATACACCAAGTTTGATGTCAATATGATCAATGTAACTCAAGTTATTCGCCGGAAACCAAATTTCTATTTTTAGTAACGGTGACCTTGACCTTTGTCGGACCGAACCCAAAAGCAATCCCAAGCGAGCTTTCCATATGTTCTTACTGTACACCAAGTTTGGTTACAATATGATTAACAGAACTCAAGTTATTCGCCGTAAACCACCCTGTTTGACGCCCGCCCAGCCGCCCGCCCGCCCAACGACATACACCATTCTAATAACCTGTTTTTTTTCAAAAACCTGGTTAATAAAGTTATGTTTGTAGAACACGAACAATTGGTCAACTTCAAAAACTTCATTTGAAAATCTCATAAAAACCCTTGACATTTTCAGTAAATCATCAGGTCTTAAACTTAACAGGAAAAAATGTTCAGTACTGCGCATTGGATCATTGAAAGATACAGACATTGTTTATTGTCACTCAAGTGAATTCAATTGGACTTCAACGGAAGCCACAACTCTTGGCATAACATTTAGCAATAAGACCTCGTCAATGTATGAACTAAATTTATCTAATAGAATATCCGAATGTAAAAATATCCTGACAAACTGGAAACGGTGGAACCTGACTTTAATTGGTAAAATAACAGTTCTTAAAACTTTCATTCTTCCAAAACTGATATATCCTCTAACTGTTCTCGAAACCCCACCTTCAAAGTTCATGAAATCCTTAAATACACTATTTTTTGATTTCATATGGAATTCAAAACCAGATAAAATTCAGCGTAATGTATTAATTCAAGATTACAAAGATGGTGGTTTGAAAATGTTAGACATTTTTAGCTTTATTGATTCAATAAAAATTAGTTGGATACAAAGAATTGTTCAATCAAATGCAAACATGAGCTTACAATACAAAAACGAATTAGAACATTATGGAGGATTACTGATCTTCAAGTGTAACATAAGTGAAAAATAATGTAAAACTATTCCAATAAAATCTAAATTCTTAAAAGACATTTTAATTTCTTGGTCCAAAGTAAACTATTTAAATAAGGAGATAAGGTTACAAAAACAAATTATTTGGAATAACTTAAACATAAAAGACCAGAATGATCAGCTTTTTTATTACAAAGAGTGGCATGCAAAAGGTATAATATTTATGGAACACATTTATGACTTTAGGAATAAAAAGTTTTATAGTTTTGAGCAGCTAAATTTTTTATATAACATTCAAAATAAGGACTATCTAAGATACCATACTCTAGTCGGTGATATACCAAATTATTGGAAAACACAATTGGGAAATGTTAATATATGCTATGATACTGCAAACTATCTGTTCGATAAAATAAACGATAAAACAAAACTAAGTAAACTTGTTTATACACTACTGATAAAAAATAAACTCCACGATGAACCAAAATATAAAAAGAAATGGAATCGGTTTTTTCCAAACGATAAAATCGAATGGAACAATATCCTAACCACATCATCTCTTATCACAATTGACACAAAATTACGGGCATTCCAGTACAAATATATAATGAACATAATACCTGACAACTCATTCTTACATAAAATAAAAATAGTTCAGTCAAGTCTTTGCGACTTCTGCAATATGTATACAGACTCAATATATCATATGTTTTGGGAATGTCAGATTATTCAGAATTTCTGGACCGGTCTAAGAACATTTTTAGAAGAAAAACTTTCTAAAAAGATCAAACTCACTTTTAAAATGTTATCGACAATAAAGAAAAAGATGGAATAATTACAAATTTTATAGTCTTATTTTCAAAATACTTTATTTTCAAGAACAAATGTAACAAAAGTACTCCTACAATTGCAGCCTTAAAATTTCAAATCATGGACAGGAAGAAACTTGAAGAAACAATTGCTTATCTTAAAGACAAAACACAGGTCTGTAACAGAAAATGGCAAATGTTTAATTAGTATGCGATAAATCAATCAAAGTATATCCCCACTGCTTCAAAACTTTATTCTCCTTATCTCTCTATTTGAATCTAACATACTATCTTCTTCTCTTCTTCTCTAACCATTTTCCCCTATGATCTATTTCAACCTAACACCTATATATTCTCTCTAAAAATTCATATGAACATGCATATTATCAACTGAATATGATTGTACATCTAACAGGATCGATGTCATTTATGTAGCCGAATGTTGGCAACTATGCATTCCTTATGAAATAAAAATATATATATAAAAAAAACAACAATTGGTCAATGGCGCTACCGGGAATCGAAGACCACCACAATATTAAAAGCACCAGGCCCATTTCACCATTGTTTCTGTATTCATCTTCAATATTAAGACTACCTCAATATTAAGACCAGTTGGTGAAGGGCAAACAAAGACTTTTTTAATGTTGACCTTATTTGCTGCAGAAAACACCTAAAATATACACTCCAAGATGTTTATACACTATATAGCATGTTTTAGGGTCATAATTCAGTGAAAAATTATCCGAGCGGAACAAAACAATGAAGATGCACAACTACACTTGATGGTGATCAATCCAACCAGCAGTATTGGAGATGAAGCATGGACAAACTTTAGAGGTATAAACACTTCAAAGGGCCATAACTCAGTGAAGAATTGCACAACTACACTTGATGTTGATCAATCCAGTGAAGTTTGGCTGAAATCCCACCAGCAGTTGTTGAAGATAAAGCACGGACAAACTAAATGTGGACGGACGGACGTACTACATTTTATGGTTTAGATGGTTTTTTTCTTCTTTAAAAAAGCCCGCAAGCAGGTGATTTTATGTGGTTTTCATATAGAAAACAGGACAAAAAAGCCCCTAGCCCTAATGTCAGTAACCTGTAAACCCTAAATGTTTGCCCGGACAGACAGACAAACAGACACTGAAGGCAAAAACAATATGTCTCCCTCGGGGAGAGACATAATAATTATAACCATACAGCAAATTACAGTCTTGGAACTGTCAGTAAAAATACTATAGTCCAATATCTTGTCGGTAAATTATCTAGCAATTTAAAATACAAAACATCAACATTTTGCATTTTTGAAAATGTACTACTGAAATATTTGAAAAATTCCACACCAAAATTTGATAGCATAATGTAAACATACAAGTTTCCACCTTTCTCTGGCCATTATTTCTTCTCAATGATATTTTGAACTAAAAGCTTTTTACCTAACTAGATTTGTCAAAAAAATTACATTTAATTATATTCTCTACTTTGTGCATCAGCAAAAAGCTAGCATGAATATTAAAGAAAATATAGTTTTGTTACGAGTATTATAATACCAGTGTATAAAGTAAATTACATGTAGTCCATTACTACACATTTCAGATCTCGGTTTCAAAAATGTGCACCCATACACTCCTATGTTAATAAGTATTTGGTAAAATAATAATAAAGTTCAGAATCAGGGAATTTCTTTCTTAACATGTATCAAACAACTTTAGGAAAAAATGGTCATACCTGTAATGAAGAAAGCAAACGATATCAATGTAAGTATCCACATTGCAACGGAGCAGAATGATAACATTACCAAACTGTATACTCTATGTCCTCTCCTGTTAAATGATACACATACCCATAAACATGAACATACATTTGCTAATTGGAGAGACATTTAACGTCCATCATGCTGATTATACTAATGGAATCATAAACGACATCTACATTCTACAATGTCATTCAAATTAACAGTCTCTTTGAGTAATATTGGATACTGTGAAAGACCAATTACGGAAATGTTAGTTCAGTCAATGCGAATGATTTAGTCGCAGTAAACAAAATCACCATTCATGATACTAAATTTAATTGGTCGGCACGATCACATGACTACTGAGTTTATAATGAGGTAGTTCGATCAGCAACTATAGTGTCTATGGTTGGATGATAGAACTCAGTCTAGTTCATCAATGGTCTAGTTACTCTGGTCACTCTTAGAATTTGGAGGGTTGAAATCTCTATAGAAGTGACCGAATATCGACTATAGTTCAACCGTACTAAATCGGTGGTTGAACCATAGTTAATGTTCGGAACACCTCTGTATCAAACCTCCAAGTTCGAAGAGTGAGCAGAGTAACTAGACCATAGATGAACTAGACTGAGTTTTATCAAAAATATGTAAAAACAAAACAGAAATAGTTGGCTGAACATTAGCGTTTGTTTAGGGGACAGCGATGTTTATTTATCCGTGAATGGTTAATAAAGTTGGGAGAATTTAAATATTAACAAAGAAATCACGAGAAAATCGAATGTCACGATGTAGGAATTTCATTGATGACTTGGAGATAGTACAATATATGTGTATAATTGTAGATGGTGTTTTTGTTGTTCAATTAAAATATTTTGTATATATAACATGTGAATAGACTTGTACTTCTAAGTACTCCGAAAACAGAAACTCCGAATAAACGATAATGACATTTTGAGAGAGACGACAAACACGGTTTTGTAAGGAGATATTTCATTGGACTACAAACGAGCACCTGGTTACGCATATCTATTTTTAGAGGGGTTATATGAACGTGACCTCTTACGGAGTGTAGTCAGATCCTAACAGCGGAAAATAATGGAGCTAAAGTTAGGGGCTGATTTCAATGAGATTGACCGAGGGCCTACCATATATATTGTTAGTGTTATTGAGATCAATGTGCTTGGCAAAACCTGTGTAAACATGACTTTATCGACATCATTTCAAAATCCCATCCCAATCTCGACTGGCAAACTATAAATTTCTGACAACAACCCGCCTCAAAATGAACTGTTGTTTTTACTTTACTGGGCATTACATGGTATATATAAAATCAGAAAAAAAAGATTGTAAAAAAATGTATGCAATAGTCTAAAGTACTGTTACTATATACAGGGTTCCCACTCTTTTCCCAGAAAAAAAATTCAAGGACTTTTAAAGGGAACATGTATTTTCACAAAATTCAAGGACCAAAACAGCATTTGTATAGCTATTTTATTCATTCAACATGTCTTTCAAATTAACTTATTCCAAGAACCTTTAAGTATTAAACTTCAAATTATGAACTTATCTACAAGGAAATGGTAAACCCACTCCGACGCAAGTATTCCAAGGCTTGCAAAGCCGATTTTTGTTCTGTTTAAAGTGAGTTTGTGTTTAAAGCACACAATAATATTGTGAGCGTCCAGAAAATTCCTGACTTTTTTCCATTTTTTGCTATATCTTCTAAATTAAAGCACTTTTCCAGGCCTGGAAAATGACATGAAAAAATCAAGGACTTTTCCATTTTTCCAGGAAGCATGGGAATATAACACTTCTATATTGTCATATGCTAGCAATTGAGTAAACATTTTACGCACTTAGTATTGATAAAAGGACCGCTACTTCCATTTTTATTCTAACATTGTTCGATACATTCCAGCATTCGTAAGCTAAATTGACCTGTGTGCATAGAAAAATTTCTGTGGAAATGCTAGTCTAAATCTGATAATAAATGTCAATATCAATATTAACAAAGATACAAATCATAAATGATTAACAAATGGTCCACTGTGTGACACAAACTGGCGGGAAGTTATCAAATGTATGGAATATCTAATCAGGACTAGAGAATGTATACTCCCAAAGGGTGTATTTTCCAATAAAAAATGTGTTGGTAGAATCTACATCAAAACGCCACTAGACGTAAATGAGAAACAATTAAAATTGAAAATACTTGATTAGTTTAAAAAAAAATTGTTCCGTATTTAATCTTATTTTCGCAACCGAAATAGATTGATTTGTTGATGAAAGTATTACATCGATTATCCATTTTTACAGATTATAAGCCACGTTTATGCTTAGAAGAATTGTCACTTTCTCTCCCACAATGGCGGCTTGTGTCAGAACACTGATAAAATGATTTTAAAGTGCTATGTGCATGTTTGGGTACAATTATGTTTATGGTCTATATGACAGTTACAATGCCCATAGTGTCAATTAATGTCTTCATTGAAAATGTTACAAATACATAACTGTTCAAAACAACTTGTTCAGGGATAAAACATCCTTGCACTTACACAATTTGCAACCACTATGTGATAAAAGAGTGAGCATAATTCAGTTATTGAGAGCAAGGTCAGTATAAAAGAGAGAATACGTTGCTATATGAAACAAAGGTTAGAGAACGGCTAGTAGGTACCGTACATATTCTACTAGGTGCATATAAGAGTGAAGTACTTATTCTAATAGAAGCATATTAAAGACCAAATTTTGTTTTTAGTTATTTTTTACCTCTATAAAACGCCCACTGCTATCAACATTTAATGACCCCGGGGGGGGGGGGGCGTTTATAAGGGAATATTCGGTAGTCAACATTCCTGATACAATTTAATATACCCCAGTAGTCATTTACCAAGTCAGGTATTATGACAATCAGACCGCTGTTATATTCAGGCATTTGAGCCAAACTTGAGTGCCTTTGTCAAAACTATTACAAAGAAATAAATTAATACAACCAGACTTATGATGTTGTTATCAACCTAGCAACACATTTGACTACATAACACTGCCATAATTCAAGACCACTGAAGTAAATCATCATCAAGAAGAAAAAGTGCGCCTGATGTGGGGCTCGAACCCATAACCAGTTGGCCGTTTAACCCCACACCACTACACCTCTTTGGTGCCTCCGTTAAAATATCGTGGATGGACCAGTTTCCATGACCTTAACATTAATTCCCTATACACTGGGTAAATATATTAAAAACAAAACAATATCAACTCATTACATTTAGTCTACTTTGTTTTGCTTTGTTCTGTTCCAATACTCCTCCAACATCTTTCACATAAACAATGGAAGCTGCCGTTTTGTTGACCTTCGGGTCAAAGAAAAAGAATGGTACCAGTTTCGGTGACCTCTGATATTATCCATTAATACAGTGTGTGTGCAAAGGTTTTACAATTGTAAAAACTCAAAACTAACAACCAACTTAACTTGGAACTATGAACTGTTAAATGTATCTAACACAGTTATTATTCAGAATGGCAAGGACAAATAAAATGTTAAAAAGCCTTAAAAATAAAGCCTTTCATTAACACGATAACAAAAAAAATTTGTTAAGAAAAATGATGCTTGTTGTATTTGCATTTATTTATCGTCGCCACCGGTTTCCCACATGGGCGACGCCTCCGGAAGAATGTTAGTCATATCAGCTTTTTGGAGGATAGTGCATGATACAGAAGATGCCCCAGTTCCAGAAGCACCCCTGGTTCTTTTACGTGTTCGATGTAAAGCATCATACACGGGACATCGGTTTTTAAAGTCTCGTCCGAAAGACTGTTAGTACGGTTAGTGGTGGAGCGGGGAATCGAACCGGCGATCCCAGGATTACAAGTCTAAGCGCGTTACCGCTGGACTACGGATCCGCTACAAAAATGATGTATATGTGAGACCACTTTATATACTTTTGGGCACACCGCTGTACATGAAAATGGGCGGGACTTAAGTCAATCACGTGACTTTTGTTTAGCAGAAGACCTAAAAATAAAAAATGTGTTTTTGGACAGTTTTGGGGTCATAAAAAGGGTTATGGTGGAAAAGTATTAGGAAAATTGACTGATTTGTAGCATGACATCGATAAATAGTGAAAAAGTACGTCTTTGAAGCGCATTTTCTATATTTTTCTTGACGCTGTGACAGGTATTTTTTTACACAAAAATATGCAAATACCGATGACATACTTCGGCATTTTACTTGGTGATTAGCACGCGCGGAAGGCAAGTCACCGAAATAGGGCAGTCACCGAAACAGGGCAATCAACGATACAACTTAACTGGATTACCTTGTCTACAGGTCTTCTCACTTCAGCTTCTTTAACAAGACATGAAGAGAACACTTCACTGTAAAGTGAATCAACTTTAATTTTACAAATGAAAAACACCAGAAAGTATAAACTAGTTCACAAAATAGTCACAGTTCAAACACAAAACACTTCAAAGTGTCACTAAAAAATCAAACACAATAAGTTTAACTGTCCAAACTGTCCAATTCACAGAAATTTCCGGAACCAAGTGTTGGCTGATTTCTGGGCGCATGCTCGAATTTCCGGTCGTCTTCATAACGGTTTAAAAATTGGTCACGGTCAAGGTCATCGTGAGGCGCGAACACCAGATCGCAGAGAAAATTGTTTATTTTTTCATAATTTTAACGCTCATGCGTTTAGATCTTACACATATTGGTGTGTAAACATACCAAAGACATTCCTGTCTGGGTTATATGCGACAAAACCCTCTATTATACCTGATACCATCTTTTTCCCTTGCTAACCTGCAAAATGTAAACAATTTGACACTTCCGGTAGCTATATTTCGGATGGGTACTCACTTCTGATACTGTAGTTCATGCGAGCATTTTATACATCATGCCTTGCGACTCCGCCTACATGTTTTAGCATTACTTACTGCACATTTGCTGCATCCAGTGCAATAAGCTTCGGACTTGTTCACTACAGCTGTCAGAATCCTTAGATCTGGTGATTGTCACCCCCACCCCGGTCCAAACTACCGTTTTCCCTGTGCAGTTTGTGAGAAGCCATGTAAGTCCAATCAGAACTGTATTGCCTGCGACTCGTGTGATCAATGGTTCCATATAAAGTGTATGAACATGCCCCTGTATATCTTCCAGGGAACAAAGAACATAAGTTGGGTCTGCTGCACTTGTGGTCTCCCGAATTTTTTCAGCACACTATTCGAAACTACCCACATCGACTCCATCGCAACATCACTTGCCACAGAAAACTCCTATAGTGTCCTTTTTGGTACCCACGACCAACCTAGCAGCCCATATGATACCTCCAATGCACACAGTTTCAGCTCACTTGACAGCTCGATCGGATCCCCTCAGCACACATCATCACCAGCCAAACTTACTAGTCGTACTCCAAGACACGACAACAGATCGTCCTTTCTCACGCTTACTATCAATTTTCAGAGTCTGCAAGCGAAGAAGAGTGCTTTTTGGCTCCCACTTAGGTGGATCCTGACATCATCATCGGGAGTGAAACCTGGCTGCACCAAGACTTCTATGAACGAGAAGTACTACCTACAGGTTTCCATTTCGTTACCAGAAGGGACAGGACTTACTGTCCCCATGGTGGAGTGATGATTGCTACCAGAGACAACATCACAGTTACAGAGATAGGCATCACTACCAACACAGAGATATGTGCAGCATCCTTTGAATACGATGGAAAGAACCCATTAAGTAGTGATGTAACATATATGGAAGAGCTATGCCAGAAAATGAAGGACCTGCATCTTACCCACCCACATTCCACTGTTTGGATAGCCGGTGACATGAACTTACCAGATATGAACTGGGATTTTAGCACAATCCAGGGTAACAAGCAACGCCGTTCACACCAATCAGCTACTACTTGACCTCATCTATGCTACAGGCTCAGAGCAGGTTGTGAACTTTCCAACCAGAGGTGCCAACACCCTTGACCTCTTCATAACTAATAGACCAACCCTCATCGAAAAGTGCAAACCTGTACCAGGGGTCAGCGACCATGATATTGTATTTACACAAGCGATCACCAGAATCAAAAGCAAACAAAAAACAGAAGAAAGATCCTGCTGTGGAATCAGGCAGACTTCACTACCCTGAAACAAACAGTAGTAGACTTTTCAGCCAACTTCACTGCACAATACTCTCCATCTATTGACATCGACACACTATGGTCTACCTTCAAAGACTTCACCATTAGGGCCATTAACAAGAGTGTACCCTCAAAGATGACATCATCTAGGTTCAGCCAACCATGGAATAACCGTAAGGTTAAGCGTCTCTCCAGACAAAAGAAAAGGGCCTACCGCAGAGCACGAGCATCAGGAAAAGAGGAGGACATGCAACGCTACAAGACACTCCAGAAGAGCACCCAGTATGAAGGCCGCAAAGCTTACAACAACTACGTCCGGGACATCGTCACTGAGGGCCGGGACCCAAAGAAGCTTTACACTTTCATTAAGGGCAAGCGCTGTGACAGCAGTGGTGTATCATCGCTGAAGAGGGACGGTATTGCTCACAGCTATCCTAAGGTCAAGGCATCAATCCTGAACAACCAGTTCAATAACGTATTCACGAAGGAGGACACCAGTAACCTCCCAACCATGACCGGTGACCCGTACCCAGCAATCCACCACTTCTGCGTCGACCAAGTAGGGGTACAGAAACAACTTCTTTCCCTCGAACCCCACAAGGCGGCAGGCCCAGACGCCATACCTACGCGATTCCTGAAGGAAATGGCCAACGACATAACACCAGCGATCACACTAGTGTTCCAAGCATCACTGCAACAGGCAAAGGTACCAGAAGAGTGGAAGAAGGCTCATGTGACCCCCATCTTCCAGAAAGGCGACAGAAACCTCCCGGCTAACTACCGACCCATCTCCCTGACCTCCGTTTGTTGCAAGATGCTTGAACACATCGTCCAAAGCCAGATCATGTCACACCTAGATGTACACCAGATATTGGCAGATATTTGTTGTCTCGTCCACGAAAATCAATCACCCCACCCGCGATTCTCAATGCTCGACTGAACCGCGTCTTCGACGATGAATTCCGTCACAATTTCACCACCAGCAACAAAATCGATCCCGCCGAAAACTCCAATAAATCCATATGTTAGGTTTACCCGAGCTGTCAAATGCCAACAATACAGCTTATACGCCATGGACGCCCAGAAAACTCAGATAACTCTCAGTCGTGAGTCATGCAACAAGATGGCTCATTAACTCCCGCAGTTTTACCATGGATAAAACCCATACAAACCGTTCCCCGACCAATACCGGATTCCAAACAAGGGATGTCACGCAACCCTGCGTTCAGTTACAGCTATCAGCCCTATCGTTACGTAACGTTTTGCAATTTGGTTCCCGTATGCAGCCAATGTGATACGGTGGGCAAGGGATACAATGCCAAACGTTCGCCACTGTTAGCCGTAACGGTGGTTTTATGTTAACACCTAACCGGAAATGTAATTTTCTTCGTTTGAAGTTTAAATATAATGAAAGTACATTTGCATTGGTATAATACATATTCATATACAAATATGCAGTCGGTTGGCGGTTCCCGTGGCTCATACCAAAAAACAATGTGTTTGTTTGTTGTCAATTATACGGCGTACCATGTACCGTTTTATTTACCTGATGCGAAACGGTATAGTTATTCTTATGTACCGTTCAGCGTAATAATAACCGTACCGTTTTATTTACTTTATGCGAAACGGTTTAGCTGTTCTTACGCACCGTTCAGTGTAATAATAAGGTAGTTTGATCAGCAACTTTAGTGACTATGGTTGGATGATAAAACTCAGTCTAGTGTATCTATGGTCTGGTTACTCTGGTCACTCTTAGAATTTGGAGGGTTGAAAATCCTATAGATGTGTTCCGAATATCGACTATAGTTCAACTGTACTAACTCGGTGGTTGAACCATAGTTAATGTTCGGAACACCTCTATATAGTATTCAAACCTCCACGTTCGAAGAGTGACCAGAGTAACTAGACCGTAGATGAACTAGACTGAGTTTTATCATCCAATCATAGTCACTTTGGTCACTATAGTTGCTGATCGAACTACCTCAATAACAACCGTACCGTTTAAAATTCTCTATGCGAAACACTAAAAACAATAGTGCAGCCAATAAGAAAATACATATATACAGAGCGGCACATGTTTTGTATGTATGCGACCCATTACAAAAACGTCTTTGAGAGTTACGCCCCCTGTTTGAAGGTCATATATAAGTCAAAGAACAACACGTTTTTTTACCAGCAAATATTTAATGTAATATATTACTAAAATGACTTTACTCACTCTAATTTGCCACACGTCCAATAATACCATGTTTACTACTTTGTTGTTGTGTGTTTGTTCATTGATTTAATAAACTTACATGTGTTTATATTGAAAACTAAGTGACCATATTATGAAATAGTGTTTCCTACTTGCAAATAGTGTTGCGTTTTCTTGAAATGACGTCACTTACAGAAGAGGTTATAAATCCCATAGCAGCGCTCACTTTCAATGTATGAATGTGTATGTGTACCAAAGCTTTTGAAAGGAATATAAGGGTGTTGTGTCTGTCTAGTCGAATTAAAGGAAGTAAGCTTAAATGAAACAATTCCAATCATAGAAAACCAGAATATCAAAATTGTATTTTTACAAAGTAGAACATACCAATGTACTATCATGAAACTGTCATAATGTCTCAGTTCATGTAAAAAAATCCAAATATTTCAACATTTTAAAACCTTATTATTTGGGCTCATTACGGGTGACAAACGGTGTCACTAGCCTGAAAGGGTCCTGAGGTCATCGAAACAGGGTCTGGTGAACTTTTTCATTTCATAATCTGCGACTTTTCGACCAGTTTTGGGCTCACTACGGGCTTCATTCCCAGGATAGAGATATAATGCCTATGTTGTATAGTAGTCCTATGTGTGTGATTTAAGTAGGTGTATCACTCATTGTGTCACATTAGCTATTAAATGTGTCAGGGGTCAGATAAACAGGGTCTCGTGAACTTTTTTACTTACATTCTGATATTTTCCGGTCATGTTGGGCTCATTACGGGTTTCAGCCCCAATATGAGGATATAATGCCTATGTTGAACATTTTGTAGCTCTATTGATATATCACTAATGATGTCACAGTAGCTATTAAAGGGTCCAAAGGTCACACAATCAGGGGCGTGAGAAAGGTTTTTGTTAAATTCTGCGATTTTTCCCTCATTTTCGGTTCATTACGGGCTTTCAGTCCCAAGATGGGGATATAGTGCCTATGTTGTTTGATAGCCCTATATATGGCCTTTGAGTTGGTATATCAGTTATTCGTGCGCACCGGTCAGCGTAATATTACCTACATTTGTTTGACCGCTCTTGTAAACTCAACAAATGCTTCACATATCAAAAGAATTATCCGAACGGTAAAACCAATGTATTAAACATTCTTATGCCAGGATGACCCAATGTTACAGTGCATTTTGAAATTAATTTACTGTACAGTAAATCCTCAATAATAAGACCACCCTTGGGACCTTTGAAAAACGGTCTTCTTATTGAGGTGGTCTTCATATTGAGGTTGAATAAAGAGCAAAACAGTGACAATTTACAGTGAAATTTGTGATCTTAATATTGAAGTGGTCGTATTAATGAGGTGGTTTTTAAGGAAGGTTTTACTGTGTATAATGTTCGGGTGATTTATATATAGCAAATATTTCTTACTCAAAAGCCATGTAGCACTAAATTCCATGATACGTCTCTAATAGATAAGTCGCATCGTGTCATCGTATCGTGTCATCGCATCGTGTCATCTTGTCGTCGCATCGTGTCATCGTATCGTGTCATCGTATCGTGTCATCGCATCGTGTCATCTTGTCATCGCATCATGTCATCGTATCGTGTCATCGTATCGTGTCATCGCATCGTGTCATCGCATCGTGTCATCGTATCGTGTCATCGTATCGTGTCATCGCATCGTGTCACCGCATCTTGTCATCGCATCGTGTCATCGTATCGTGTCATCGTATCGTGTCATCGCATCGTGTCATCGCATCGTGTCATCGTATCGTGTCATCGTATCGTGTCATCGCATCGTGTCACCGCATCGTGTCATCGCATCGTGTCATCGTATCGTGTCATCGCATCGTGTCATCGTATCGTGTCATCGCATCGTGTCATCTTGTCGTCGCATCGTGTCATCGTATCGTGTCATCGCATCGTGTCATCGTATCGTGCCATCGTATCGTGTCATCGTGTCATCGCATCGTGTCATCGTATCGTGTCATCGCATCGTGTCATCGTATCGTGTCATTGCATCGTGTCATCGTATCGTGTCATCGCATCGTGTCATCTTGTCGTCGCATCGTGTCATTGCATCGTGTAATTGCACCGTGGCATCGGAACACCGTTCTATGGACCAAAAGTTCAAATGCCTAGTATTATCATAATTACGTACACTTATATAAGTTTCTGATTATTTATTCACAAACATACTAAGACTGAATCTCAGGCTTAGATTTGTATTAATATTAAATGTAAGTTTCACTCCTTTGTTGTTATTGATAACAGTATATAGAACAATTATCCAGACAAAATTCCATTGGTTGAAAGAAAAGGTTTTGCAAATCTAAAGTCTAAGTCAGGCTGAGTTTCAGTCTTAAAATGTCTGTGAATAAGACCCCATGTTTTATTTCCAAGCAGTACACTTATTGCGTGTGTGTAAATCATTTCGTTTAGTTTAAACATACATTGTATATATGTGTCTAAATTGTCATGTAATATACAGTAAATACAAGATTACAAAGTGTATGTAATAGACAAGTGGATAGAATTGGAAGCAAAAGCTTATTGAAATTCTCTCCACTGCATACTAACTAAAAGAACATGATATGGCGAGTTAATAAATTCGTCAAGTGAAGGTCTTGAAATCGTGACTTTTTCTAGGAGAGAAAAAAAACGAGCGAATGTCAACTTCAGTCGGACCTCGTTCATTCGAAATCATTGGGTCCGAAATTTTATTTCGAATAATACATAGTTTCGAATAGTCCGTTTCAATTCAACGTTTCAAGATAAATCGGGACCTGATATTTATTTCGGAAGATACCGAGTATTCGGATAAAAGATTGTCGAATAATCGCGGTTCAACTATATCTATATAGCCCATCAATTCAGTAGTTTATCGGAAAATTTATAAACGACAATTTAACATTTAAATCATCATGATCTAAATATCCTGTCAATAATAATCATAAAATTTAGTTCGCTAGTTGAGTACGTGATACATGGATAATAAAAACATGCAATAATATCAAAATAATAATTATAACATGTGCATAATATCCATGCCATACACACCAACACCTAGGATAGCACCAACAAGTGTAGACTCTAATTTCCGTTGTGATCCTACGTGTTGGTGGCATGACATAGAGAGGCATATTAATCTAATTAATTGATATCATAGAAATTTAAAAGTATCACAAAAAATAAGTGTATCAGAAACTGTCACATAACTAATTGCATTATCACAAGATTATACAGAATGAAAGATATTACATTATCGTTTAAATAGCACAGAAATTTGCATTCTCGACAGCTCTCGGATATTTCCGTACCACTTCGTTACTCTTCTGACGTCCGTTGAAATATTTAAACAAACAGTTAAAGCTAGTAGTGTTGAAATGGTTTCATTTATATTTTGTTCGATAAATTGTCACACTGGAAGCCATCTGATATTTACTTGGAATGTTGAATACTCATAACTGACTAGTTATATATACTGTATAGGAGTATATAATTAGTTCAGTCAATCTAATTTTAACCCTCAAATTATTGCAACAACAATGTTTTCAAGTATATGCGTTAGAAAAATACTGTATAAATAACACATCAAAGTCTAACAAAATCTTTGATGCAGAAAATGAATAAAAATAAAAATTGAAATTGTAAAACTTCTTTGAAGGAATGGCGCATATTGTACACCATATTTCAAATATTATTCGCAAGCACCCATTGATCAAGATGAATTCGTCAGCACATGCATGTATGTATAAAATCACTAGTAATACGGCTGGCAATAAGGTAAGTATTAGATTTTCAATAATATATGAAGTCAAAAGTAGATTGCTATCATGCTATATTTAAGCGATTTTCAATGATTTGTCCTTGCCTTATTTTTTCGTTTGAAATGTTAAGATTAATAATAAAAAGCGCATATTGTCTTGCCAATTAAAATTAATTTTGTGACCTTGAAATAGTTATTTTCAAATCATTTTCCTACGGAAGCGGGTATGTGCCAACATTTAGCCAAATAATGAAGAATTGCGAAATATTCATTTGTTCGATATATGTTTATCTGAACTTTAATATTATTTATTTGTAATCATTGCTTTTTTTTAAGCCTCAAAATGTACAAATCTCGTACCATGCTATAAAATATATTTTTTTCTGCGAAATGTAACAAATCAAAATAATTATGCAGTATCTTAACATTATTGATGTGATCAATGAGTATTCCCACTGTCATTCTATAAAAGATATCATTCATCAAAGAAGAACTTAAGGAACTACATATCCAAGTGTTATATTCATCATGTCCAAAAGGAATAGCTCATCACTAACAGAGATGACTAGCACTATTTCATCAATACAAATGTATGTTAAGCAAGTACTTCGATGAAACTGGCTGTAATGTATTTCATAGTGCTGGTAAAGTTGATAAAGTTGACATTTATAGCTGAATCTGTATTTGATTGTACTTCACGTTGTGATACAATCATTGTAGGGAGGATACATACCTCCTAATTGTATTATACTGCTTGTCTGACATTACCAGTCACAATATGCAATTTGTATATGGTACAAATACGATAAATATTAAGCGTAAAAAGGCTTGGAACATCACTTGTATTCAAACTAAACTTGGAGCTGAATTGTGTAGTATCCTACCATTCTTTCAGTCATTCAGTCTATTACTGGATGTGACACAGCGTATTTTTGGTAAAGGTCTTGCCTTATAAAAGTTCATGAATAACAAGTAGCAAGTGATTTCCTTACAGCGTGTGTAGCACAGCACGATAAAGTTAAAACTGACACGTTTGTATCTTGAAACTTTCATAATCACCCATTGCTTTATAATTCTTGCACAACTGATATTTCTATTTTAGACAGGCGATTCGGTATGTGTACATAACCAATCAGAGACCAGCTTGCAAAAATATGACTGAAAACATATGTAAATAACGATTATGTGATTATTTACCGAGTAGTTCGCTTTCACTGCTTTAGTACATAATACAAATTTAATAAGACATGGTAAGTTCAATGGTAGAAGAAAATCAAACATAAGTGACCAACATTATGATGTCATGTCAAATTATAGATGTGGCCCAACATGTGCACCATTATGATATGGTAAGTTTGAGAAATTCTTGAAAAATTGACAAGTTTTCAAAGAGATGGATCAAATTACCGAAGCAAAGAATGGATAACTAACACATGCACTTGTACTGAAGTGCACATTACGGGCCATTTATGAAAAAAAATCCGATGCCTATCAATGCGCAGTCATTAAAAGCCATTCATACAGCTATCGGTGCTGCGGAGAACCTGTGTATTTTAAAATACGTCATCCCGTGACTCAGCATTCAAGTCACCACAATATATCTAATGCATATAACTACACAATTCTCGATGCTGGAACGAATCACTACCTTTTGACTGGTTTTATCGACGTGAAATTAAACAGATTACCAATATCATCAAATACTCCCTCGATACGCTTGGCCATGATATTGTGTAGACATTTAAATATTTCTAAAACGGAAAAATACCTGTCTACAGAATAACTTCGAAACGTGGACCTGCCGTTGAATCTAGCAATTAGTTCGAGCAATCTATTGTTCGAGGTATCTATGGAAAACGTGTATGTACAAACTGACTGTCGCAGGTACAGGAGTATTAAGCATGCTGAAATCATGACAGGCGTGTGTTGTTTGTGTTGTCATATTGAATGCACTTCGATCAATAGTCAAGCATTATCCATAATAATAATAAATAAAAAAGAAAATAAAAGAAAACATAAACAAATTTAATGAAACAATTCGTATGTTCTTATTTATATCACGAATTACAACGACAATGGACTATTTTTAGAAGAACAGTTATAACAAGTTTGTCGTTCATGGAAGACATACAATAAGAACATACGCTAATTAATGATTAAAATCAAACATACATTATGCATTGTGAAAATGAGGAAGATAATAAATTTCCGGTCGATTCATACCAGTCATGACATGGGATTTGACAAGGAAGCTTGCCGTATTGTTTAAAATTTCCCTTCTATTGTTCATTAAGTATTTAATTATCTACTTAACGACTGTACTTAGCACGAAGTACATGTATATAGTACAACAGTCAAGTAATCTGCATGATGTGCGAATAAAATATGTTGCCAATCTCACTTTACAAACAAAAGAATATCAACTGATCAATCAAAGTTGATATGTACTGTACTGTTCGAACTATTTATGGGGGAAAAATAATGAGATGGTAGCTAGGGACCGCTAAACATTCGAGAGTTCGACCTATCACTGTTCGAGTGATCTACTGTTAGATAATATGAAATGAGAAGGGATTTTGTCGGGACTTAAGAACCTGTTACATATATGTTAAATGGTCAAATATAAAAATATGCTAGGTCATAAAGCAATAAATCAGCGGTCCTGAAATTAAAGCACTGCATACATGTATGGGAGCATATCCAAAGTAATGACAAACACAACTTTTGTTCATGATAGTCCATAATTTACCCCCTACAAGTGCAGCAGTGTTTTCATCTTCAATCGCAACATTGGTTAAGACATACTAATGGTATGAATCCATGGTTTTTGGACCGAGGATGGAAATATGCTGTCGCCAATTAAGACCCACATGTGACCTGCATGTATTGGATGATTTTATCGAATCAGATGTAACTGTAAAACTAAGTGTGATACCAAGCGTTGTACTTGCAGGAAGCATGGGTTGGATTGTTCATCACAGTGTGGTGAATGTCAATGTATAAGTTGTTCAATAGGACAAACCACATCAGATGACGATAGTAGATGTTCAGAACATAATTACGTGTACATAGAATAAGCTTTAAGAGAAAAGGCGTGAATAGAGCAATTACTATTGATAAAACAGTTCTTCCAGCACTTCAATTTGTTCTAATAGTTTTTGCTATTTCATTTTTTTATCATTATTACTATTTCAGGTGTGTGCTGTTTGTTCTAAGATATTTACTTTTCGTCTTAATGTATCACATGCAATTGTGTCGGCTAACATTTTGGAAAAATTACATGCATAATTAATATGAGAGTGGGAGGGGAGCTATAACTGTGAATTAGAATCTTCTGGGAACAAGTTTATTAACAGTAGTACATTTGTAATTTAATTATGTTTAATGATGATTGTGTAATTGCTGTGATTGTTGTGGGTTGTAATACTGCACTGTTATTTAAGCATTTAATAGGTGGTTCTTATATTATAGTTTAGTAGAATTTATATTTATGTACTACGTGTTTTTTGTCAATCCATTAAGATGTATAACGATGTATATTTGAATACATGTACATCTAATATATTTCAATATTTTGGATGTTAAGCATGGCTTGTGTTTGCATTGGAATTTGCAGTTTTTTAGGTCACCTGAGCAAAACCTCAATGTGATCACTCGCTGTCCGTTCATCCGTCAAATTTATTTGTATTCATGGGAACTTCGATATCTTCTTGAAACAAACTGCTGGCCTGATTTTGAAATATTTTCTCTCAAATGTTCCTTTGGTGACCCTCTAACAATATCATTCAAATTGTGTGATTCATTCAAAGAAAATGCCTGCCAGACGCGTGTCATTTTGTTAATATTATAATTGTTGTGATTATTCTAAACACTTTGGAAAAAAACAATTTGCTACCTTAGTGAGAATCCTTATATCGAGTCTGTTTTGTTTTGAATGATATTGTTGTAAATATGATGAAAAAGAAATGTATATTCATACTTGCCTAATAAAACAAATTTGTTGTTCAAAATATGTACATTTTTGTAAATGAAAATAGTATTATACTAGCATGAATGCCTGTGAAAATTGTGTGATGGAGGTATAAAAACCATTCCATTATTCAGCCTTACCAGTAACACGAAACGTGAAATGTGTAATGAACAGGAAAATTGACAATGACACATTACAAGGTTTTACAATAGAGTTATTGACCTTGGTCCGACCGGCCTTAAATACAAAGCCAAGCAAACACAACATAAGCCTCCTACATACCAAGCAGGCGTGTCACGCTTCCATACTCGTTGTGATGTGATCCCAACATAATGTTTAACTTTGATGATGGTAAAAACATACAAAGAAGAGTTAATAATTATGCAATTTTACAAAACATTAATATCTGGAAAGTTCATACATGAATTGTTCGAACACGTACATCAAATACAGGTGTCCTATCTGTAACCTGTTATAATATTGTACAAGGTTACAGTGCTAATAGTGATGAGTTCGAACACCTATATATATATTATGATCGCCGAATACCGGATGTCCGATCAGTAACATTTAAAAATCATGTACGATGTAGGTTAAGTGCTAGCAGTGATGAGTTAGAACACCTATACATGATCGCCGAATACCGAATGTCCGATCTGTAGCCTGTTACAATCATGTACGATGTAGGTATAGTGCTAGCAGTGATGAGTTAGAACACCTATACATGATCGCCGAATACCGAATGTCCGATCTGTAACCTGTTACAATCATGTACGATGTAGGTATAGTGCTAGCAGTTTGTTTGTATTTGCGTTTATTTATTGTCGCCACCGGTTTCCCATATGGGCGACGCCTCCGGAAGAATGTTAGTCATACTATATTTTTGGAGGATAGTGCATGATACAGGAGATGCCCCAGTTCCAGAAGCACCCCTGATTCTTTTACGTGCTTGATGTAAAGCATCATACATGGGACCTCGGTTTTTAAATTCTCGTCCGAAAGACTGTTAGTACGGTCAGTGATGGAGCGGGGAATCGAACCTGCGATCCCTGGATTACAAGTCCAGCGCGTTACCACTGGACTACGGATCCGCTACATGTGCTAGCAGTGCTGAGTTCGAACACCTATATATGATCACTGAATACCGGATGTCCGATTTGTAACCTGTTACAATCGTGTACGAAGTAGGTATAGTGCTAGCTGTGATAAGTTAGATACTCGCATATATGATCGCCGAATAACGGATGTCAAATCAGTAACCTGTTATTACCATGTACGGGCTAGGTATAGTGATGGCAGTGAAGAGTACGAATACCTATACATGATCGCCGAATAAAGGATGTCCGATCAGTAACCTGTTATTACCATGTACGGGCTAGGTATAGTGCTCACAGTGAAGAGTACGAATACCTATACATGATCGCCGAATAAAGGATGTCCGATCAGTAACCTGTTATTACCATGTACGGGCTAGGTATAGTGCTCACAGTGAAGAGTACGAACACCTATACATGATCGCCGAATAAAGGATGTCCGATCAGTAACCTGTTATTACCATGTACGGGCTAGGTATAGTGATGGCAGTGATGAGTTAGAACGCCTATATATGATCGCCAATTACCGGATGTCCAATTTGTAACCTGTTTAACCATGTACGGGCTAGGTATAGTGCTGGCAGTGATGAATTCAAACACCTACATGTATATATTGAATCGATGTATGATCGCCGATTACCGGATGTCCGATGTGTAACCTGTTATAACCATGTTTGGGCTGGGTTTAGTGCTGGCAGTGATGAGTTCGAACACCTTAACCATGTATGGGCTGGGTTTAGTGCTGGCAGTGATTAGTTCAAACACCTTTAGGTGATCGCCGAATACCGGATGTCTTATTATAATCATGTGCGGGCTAGGTATATTGCTAGCAGTGATGATTTAAATAAATTGATATATATGTCTATAATGAATGAAATGTGAAAACTGATAGGCTTTCCGTCAATTGTCAAGCATGTAAGAAGAAAACACAAATATTAATAGAAATAGTTTATTTTACACAGTAATCAATAAAATATACACTTATACATCAACAAAAATCTTAAAAACAATAATGCGAGTATCAAGCACACTGTTTGTCTCTTTATCTCCATACCAACTTTGAATAAAACAATCAATTAGACGTTTGCGTTTAAACACATTAATTTAGAAGAGAGGATTTTCAATAATTTTGAATCATGGTGTGACAATTGATGTAAACAAATAATATTTTCCACATTTGTTAACACTTTTAGCTAACAACAATTTGGCGGACATTAGTAGCGGACGTTAACTATGGGCTATGTACTGCAAACGATGTCAAGTACTTTCATATGTGTACATACATGTATTTAATATTATTTATATATTATGCTACGGAATTCAGATAATATCCATGCGTTATTATAAATAAAAAACTCTCACAAATAGAAGAAAGCATGAAAGCAAGTTCCAAGTTGATATCGTCTAAAAATGATCGGTAATAAAACAAGGATAAACTTGTCATTAGCTTAAACAGCAAAGTTATTATTGCAGCCAGTCTACACCGTAGCGGACAATAACACTATCTGCCAATATTAAGTAATACATGTACGGTTTAAGTTTCGGATTCCGTATATATATA
Organism: Mactromeris polynyma; assembly: GCA_032209605.1. Lineage (NCBI taxonomy): Eukaryota > Metazoa > Mollusca > Bivalvia > Venerida > Mactridae > Mactromeris > Mactromeris polynyma. The sequence continues at coordinate 5,776,282 of JASFXZ010000005.1, forward strand.
TATATCTTCCTGAACATAAACATCCCCCTAGTGGCCCGTTTTTGACGGAACTGGACACTTTATACTATATTGTAAGAAGACCACTTGAAATTGTTTCTCACCAAAATAAAGCTTACACTTTTAACATCTATTTGAGCTCCTGGGACCTATTTATGCTGCAGACCGAAACCATTTATATAACTTTGAAAGAGGGCCACATTTAGTAATTTCAAGTTCATTTGCATATTTAGCATACGGCCCGAATAGGGAAGCATAAAGTCTATTTAGCTCCAGTGACCTACATATGCATCTGACAGAACACATTTATATAACTTTGAAGAGGGTCACATTTAGTAATTTCAAGTTCATTTACATATCTAGCATACGGCCCTAATAGGGAAGCTTTAGAACTATTTAGCTCCAGTGACCTACTTATGCAGCTGACCGGAAACATTTATATATTTCACTGTCAAAACCAGTATATAACGACTTCAACTTTGCAAGCGATGTTCGAAATCCCATAGTTGGATTTATTTTCAGACTTATAAAGTTCACAAATGGAGTTCACACAGTACAGTAAAATCTCAATAAATAAAACCACCAATGGGATCCTTGTCTTAGTATTGAGGTTGTATTAATATTTAAGTTGAATAAAGAGCAAAACAGTGAAAATGGACTTGAAAATTGTGTTCTTAATTTTAAGATGGTCTTAATATTGAGATGGTCTTAACGTGAGGTTTTACAGTAATGAAAGTAAATCACAAAGCAATCATGACATAGATATATATACATTTAGTATTTTCTTTAAGTTTCAAGTTCATTTACATATTTTGAATACGGCCCGAATAGCCGGCAGCATTAGCAACAATATTGTTTTTACTTTTTTTGTCACATGACAAGAACGAAACGACTATACATAACATATACATGTACATTCATATACTGAACAAAAATTTTAAACGTCTACTTGGTATTACATCGAAATATAAGAACACAAACAAATGTACACATTTGCGACTATTGAACAGATGGGCAACTAGAAATATTAATAAAAAGTGGTCAATAATACAAAACAATTATATTTTTATACTTATTTTCCAAATTCTATTTGAATTGAATAATTAATTTATAAAGTTAGTCATACCTATTGAATAAGAGTACCAGCATCAACAATACTGGCGGCCCTGGTGAGTTCTTCAGTGGCCATTATCGCCACATTTTCTATTTTTTATGTTGGACATACAACGTGGATTGCATTGCAAATAAATTTACCGCTTACTTCGCAGTACACGTGATCCCCGTGCCTAAAGTTGAAAATCGTACTCACTTTTACGCATAACGATCAATCGATATTTTCTTTGTGAAAATCGAGTACTATGTAAAATACTAGAAAGCCAAATTTTAAGTCGGCATATAAAACCTTTTTCTTAAATTTGTTTTGTATTACATGGACGTTTAGAAAATTTGTTCAGTGTGCAGAAGCAACAGTACAGGAACAACAACCAAAATAAACAAGACATAGTCAAACAATATATCAGAATAATAACATAACACATATAAATAGTACACATTGTTTTTCATTTGAATATATATACACATATAACGAGGAAGGGAAAAGAGTCATTAATGTCGAGAAAAATAATAATTATTTATTGAATATATTGGTAGCATGGGAGTTAAAGAGATACTGCTCTTTGTCAGTCACTGTTTAATTATTGAAAGATGTGCATTATTTTCTGACTGAATAATGCAATATTAGTCACCTCTTTTCATGGCATTATTTCGTTCTAAAGAATGACGAAATGGAATGCATTTGAAACGGACGGACGGACATGGCAACACTCTTCTTAAAATGTCGGGGCATAATAAAAGTTGTTTTAGTGTGTATTTGCGTTTATTTATCGTCGCCACAGGTTTCCCATATGAGCGATAATTTTAGATTACTGGTGGATAGTCGTGATACAGAAGATGCCCCAGTTCCAGAAGCACCAATGGTTCTTTAATGTGCCCGATGTAAAACATCGTACACGAGACCTCGGTTGTTTCAAAGACTCGTCCAAAAGACTGTTAGTACTGTCAGTGGTGGAGCGCGGGGGATTGAATCTGTGATCCCTGAATTAGTAGTCCAGAGCGTTACCACTGGACCACATATCCGCTACTAATTGTTTGATAATGACAGTAAATAGTTAAGTCCCATTATATATCCATTAGTTGCAGACTGACTGAGTAAATATTACATTATGATTATATAATAACAATCATGCTACATGTCTGTAAGGATACAGAAAGGAACAGATGCATCATCTAAAGTATTTCACACATTTGAGTGTGTGAGACAGTATAAAACATAAAATGGAAATATGACTACCATTTAAAATATAATAACTAACAATAACAAACTAACTTAGATTATTAACCAAATTTTTCACAAAGAGCAATGCAAATGTATACATGAATGGCTACATGATATATGTATATACAATGGGTTCAATCTAATAAAAATGTACAGAATGCGAAATAAATTGAAGATTAGTATAATATAATAATAGGTTTACAAGCCATGTCAAAAATGGCCAAATTTAGCAAATTTGTTATATATTGCAATGGTTCTTATTTGAAAAAATATAGCCAATGACAATACTGGGTGTAGCCCATTTAAATATTAATGTTAGATACAAGTATGTGTCACTTGCATTTACATGTAGTACGGCATTGTTATTATATTGACTAAATGATTTTGAAGACATAATGCAGTGATACATGTTTACACTCCATCAAAACAAACAATCAATAATACAGAAAAACCAATCCTAACATAAAATGAACCTGAAACACCATTAAATAAGGCCACAAAATCGGATGCATATACATGGAAAATAATTCTAAAAATGAAGCAAGGATATATATTGCAATTATCATATGGTACAAATAAGCCATGTGAAGTTTCAATGAAATTCGACTAGGGTAGCCGAGTAATAGCGTGGACAAAAATATTCACGAAAAAAGGGGTCATAACTCAGTGCAAATTTATCGAGCAAGAAGTGCCGACGATATGTACAACTTGACTTGGGACTATTAAGGCTTGTGAAGTTTCAATAAAAAATTCGACCAACGGTAGCCAAGAAATAGCGCGGACAAAACATTTTCACGAATAGCAACAAAGGGCCATAACTCAATGAAAATTTATCCGAGCATGGCGTGCTGATGACATGCACAACTAGGCTTGGTACTATTAAGTCATGTGAAGTTGCATTTAAATCCGATCAAGGGTAGCTGAGAAATATCGTGTACAAAAATATTAACGAAAAGGGCCATAACTCAGTGAAATTTTATCCGAGCATGAAGTAACGATGATCAGCACAACTAGATTAGCACTATTAAGTCTTGAAGTTTCACTGAACTCCGACAAAGGGTAGCCTAGAAATGGCGAGGACAAAAATATTTATGAAAAATAACAAAGGGTCATAACTCCGAAAAATTATCCGAGCATGCCATGCTGACGATATGCACACCTAGGCACAACTAAGTTCCATTGAAATCCGACGAAGAGTAGCCGAGAAATAGCGCTGACAATAATATTCACAAAAATAACAAAGGGCCGTAACTCTGTGGAAATTTATTCGACCATGAAGTACCGATGGTATGCACAACTGAGCTTGATACAATTAAGTCTCGTGAAGTTTCAATGAAATCCAAGCAAGGGTAGCCGATAAATAGCGCTGACAATAATAGTAAGAACT